>JARQOC010000001.1:227495328-227540280 GCA_033576535.1 Allobates femoralis | reverse complement strand
TTTGGTATCGTCTCATTGAGAAATGCTGGATCTATCAAAATGTAAAATAAATTAATCTAATCAGTGAACTGTATAACAGAAAAAAGAAATATTAAGTATTTTTGTTTGCAATAAAATGCAGTAACAGGCGTTCAAAACATCACATCTACAGCAAAATGATATAAGTAAAAGCATTGGCTCAAGATAAAAAAAACAGGCAGTTACACAGCCCCAGATACCAAAAAAGAGGATCTTGGAAAATGACAACAAATTTGCAATTTTTCTTTTTTTACATACTTCAGATTTTAAGTACTTAGATAAAAGTATACATGTTTGGTTTCTGCAAACTTGTACCGACAAGAGGCATCACACTGACAGGTCAGTTATAATGAACATGGCAATTAAACAACAACTAAAGTATTGTGAAATTGCATTTTTTTGTACACTATATGGTAAAATAAATTAAGTCATTCAAAAGTACAACTTGTCCCATGAAAAATAAGCTCTTATATGTCTATATTGACAGAAAAATAAAAAGTAATGGCCCTTGGAAGAAGGGGAGGGAAAAACGAAAACAAATAATTGCCAAGTGGTGCAGGGGTTAAGCTGGAAATGACATTTATATAGCTTCCCATTGCTAGGTGTCCATGTTGCGCCTCAATTCTTATTCTCAATTATGTTACTGACATATGGTAAGGTTTTAAATATTTGTATGCTAGGACCATCCTGATATAGGTCACATAGCTTTTATGTTTTATATCAAAATAATGATAAGTAGCCTTTTTTATTTACATGCACCATTGCTAATTATTTTCTTATTTTAGGATATTTGTTGATTTTTTTTTCTTTTTTTCTTGGGTGTTGTTGTTTCTGTGGCCAATGTGAACATGTGCCTACATATTGTATGTATACGAACTTAAACTCCGATTCATTTCTTTTGGTTTTCCAAGAACGTTTGATGTGAATTTTGGAACAGATTTGCAGAAGTGACATGTCATCACTTTGATGTGGATACTTCTTGAAATCCATGCTCTACTTTACAGTGAAGTCAGTTAAAAAAAAAAAACCTGTATGTCAAAAAAGAGTCAAAAATAAGAGGCATTTCTGATTTGGATTTCTTTTAAACCATACGTTTGATTTCTTTCACTTTTATAAACAAAAAATAAAAAAAAGTAAAGAGAAAACTATATGAACATAGTTGAGAGGTATATCCACACATAGACTAAATTACAGGAATATTGGAAGGATTCTTTCAAGTGACTAAAGGCCCGATCACACACGTCAACACCCGAACGATCTGATTAACGATCCGACTTGACCTAGATCGCTTGAACGATGTTCAATGATTGCTAGTGAAATGCCACACGTACAGATATCTTTAACGACGCAACGATTCCACGACAAGCGAACGATACTTGGTCGTTTGATCGCCTATGTCCTTCAGTTCTGAATAGGTGAGGTTGTTAACAACATCGTTATCAAGGTGACACACACGCCGATGCTGCAGGTTGGACGGACGATCATCATTTGGTTTAAGGTTTGGTTCACAAACCTCCTATTAACGATCAGCTGACTTATCGTTGATCGTTTGTACTCGTCACACGCAACAACGTCGTTACGTCGTTGCTCCATTCAAAAAGCCGTGACGTGTTAATGATATCGTAGTGTGTGACGGAGCCTTTACAGAAAGCAAGGTCCAAGGTTAAAAAGGTACAAATTTAATAGATATACATTAAATATCTATAAATAGAGAAGTACAAAAATAAGACATATAAATATATACTCCAAGAACTCTGATAGGTCCTTGTAAGAAAATAGGGTATAGAGGGGGACCAAACTACCAATAAGGGGCCCTAATATATCCTCAGTAAACCCTGTGTATACTAACTCTACCTAGCCATGGAGGTTGGCACCCTACAATGTGCGCAAATGGCACCCCCGCACACTATTGTCTATCTCTGAATTTTCCTGGGATGACCCTGGCCTGGTAGGAAAACCCCAGTATTGAAAATGTAGACAGTCAAAAATATGTTAACGTATAATGCAACACACTGTTTCACTAAAGGTACCGTCACACAGGGACATATCGCCGGCGATATTGCCGGGGATCGCGGGAGCGCGCATCCCTGACAACATCGCCGGTGAGATGTCAGACTGAGCAACTTACCGGCGATGTCGCCGGTTAGTTGCCGCGGCTATCGCTTGCTGGGTTGCCCAGCAACCCAGCGAGCGATAACCCGCAATGTTGTAGATAGACGGAATCGCCCGTAACATTGCGGGTTGCCGCGTTACACAGGGCGATCAGGCAGAATCGCCTGAGCAACATCGCCAGGTTTCCCAACATGGTTGGGAAACCTGGCGATGTGACTCAGGCGATTCATCGCCTGATTATCGCCCTGTCACACGCGGCAATTCGCCGGCGATGTCGCCGCAACCTGGCCACGCCCCTCGGTTGCCGGCAACATCGCCGGCGATATCTCCCCGTGTGACGGTACCTTTAGAGATTATTTGCAATTATTGAAAGGCTATTTCCATTTAGCAAACCCGATACCATATATCAATATGTCTTACAAAATACTGTGTTTCCACAATGGTGTGTAAAGAAAATGCATCAATGTGAGCAAAAATAAGGTGCTAGTACAGGGACCAAAATGAAACGATATGTATAGACTAACCATCAAAAGAACCCCTAAAGTCCCAACTTCAAATTCCAATTCAGAAAAAGGGATATGGGAACGATAATGAAAATGGAGATAAAAAAGATATACTGTCCTTTTTTAACAGTCTAATGTAGCGGCCTAACGTGTTTCCCCTCCTTGATAAGGTTCATCCGGAGGTCTTGGGGATGGACTATCAAATCTCCATGGTGAAAATATTGTCTGTATATACAGAAAGAACCATGCTTTAAAAAATGTCTGCTCTTAAAATGTGATGAGTTGATGGAGAGTAATCAGGATACAAAACCATGAAGGATAAGTATGTCCCATATAGGACCTATCCAAATGTCTCCAATGCATAGATGCCAGAAATAGGTCATGTGACCTGCTCCAGAATGCATAGCCCATCATTCATGTATGTCCACCCAGTAAACTGATGGAATTGAAGTGGGCGCCATCTTGGATACGTGAATAGATTTAATGTGGTTTGCATAGTATAAATAGAGCATGTTGGGGGAGAGGGGTTGGACAAGTATTTCCTCCTTGCAAAAAATCCAGTGAAGGTGCGTACGCACAAGGTAATTAATATAGTAAAATCAAGGATAGATCATTAGAAAAAAAAGATTATTATTCACTGGTCCAAAATATCAAATATGTGTGCTATACAGGGCTGGAGTCACCACCCAGTGCACCCGGGCAAGTGCTGGAGCCCTAAATACATGAGGGTGCCCACACACAATCGGTGAGCGGAAGCAAAAAGGGGACCCGATTCAGAGAGCTGCCCTCTCTCCTGCTCTGCACTGAGCTATGTCATAAATGCAGAGCAGGAGAAGCAGCTTACCTGGAGCTAAAAGAGGCTGCAGGATCCGTGCAGTTGAAGGACCTACTTAACTAGTTATTTCCTGACCTTTCAGTCATGTAACTGATCACATGACTGGAAGGTGCTTGATTTCCACATTGGAAGGTCTTCCAGCTGCTCAACTGCTGCAGTCCCAGTGTAGGTTCCAGTGGCTTCTCTCCTGCCCTACACCGATCAAAAACTGAAAGATGTGGTAATGTATACTGTGTGTATCAGAACTGTATGTATCTGTATGTGCATGTAACATAGCTTAGTATCTGTGTGTTCATGTAGTGTGCATGTAGCAAAGCTGTGTGTGTCTGTATTTGAATGTAGTAAAGCTGCATGTCTACATGTAGCAGAACTGTGTAAATCTGTAAGTGCAAGTAGTGTGCATGCAGCAGAGCTGTGTGTGACTATATGTTCATGTAGCAGAGCTGTGTGTATATATGTTCATATAGCAGATCTGTGCATGTTCATATGAGATTGTAGTATGCATGTTGCAGAGCAGTTTTATATGTTCATGTAGCAGAGTTGTGTGTATATATGTTCATGTAGCAGAGCTGTGTGTATGTATGTTCATGTAGAGAGCTGTGCGTATGTATGTTCATGTAGAGAGCTGTGCATGTCCATATGTGCATGTAGTGTGCGTGCATGTAGCAGAGCTGTATGTGTTTGCATATGTGCATGTAGCAGAGTTGTGTGTCTGTATGTGCATGTAGTTTGCATGCATCAGACCTGTGTCTCTATATGTTCATGTAGCAGAGATATGCATGTCTAAAAGTGCCTTTAGTGTGCATGCAGCAGAGCTGTGTGTATTTATGTTCATGTAGCAGAGCTGTGTGTGTGTAAATGAGCATGTAATAATGATTTGTGTATCTATATGTTCATGTAGCAGTGCTGTGCGTGTCTATATGTGCATGCAGTGTGCATGTCTATATGTGCATGTAGAAGAGCTATGTATGTCTATGGGCATATAGCAGAGTTGTGTCTACTATATAATCTTCAGAAAGACAATAACGATAGAGTTATTATTTCCCTATTCTACCTTAGAACATTAAATTTTGTGCTAATAACCCCTCCCTTTTACACTGCTAGGAAAGTTTTAATTATTAGAAAAAATATTTCTTCGATTTTCTGTTGTCTAAACTTGGGGTGCGGCTTAAGCTACGGATTTGCAGCAGGATTCGAGGGGGTGGCAGGGTTAAAAGGGTCCATTGAGACTTTTTTGCCCGGGGACCACAAAAACCTAGAGCCGGCGCTAGTGCCATTTACTGCAATATCACAACACATTATGAAGATGTGCTGTAATCATTATATACATTAAAGAGGACCTGTCATCCCCCTGCTCATGGCAAACTAAATGCAGCATGTCTGCTGCATTCAGGGAAAGGGTCCCTGAAAGCTTAGAGATAAAAGTCAGGAGGGAGTTTACTTATCTCAGAGCTCTGCTTCTCACACATCCTCCCCTCCTCCTGCCTCTCTGTTCTGCCTTTGTGTTCAGCAGACTGAAGAGGAGGGGGGCCACACAGGCTGAACAGAGAAGCAGGAAGGGGGAGGATGTGTGACAAGCAGCGCTCCGAGATAAGTAAACTCCCTCCTGACTTTTATCTCTAAGCTTTCTAAAGTGTATTTCTCTGGGCACAGGGGGGCTAGAGACATGGGGATCCCTTCCCTGAATGCAGCAGACATGCTTCATTCAGTGCTGCATTTAGTTTGCCATGCAGCAGGGGGGTGACAGGTCCTCTTTAAGATCCTGAAGTGTATTTGAATATAAAAAAAAAATACAGAAAACAAAATTGTTATATTAACCCCCCCCCTCACCCCAAAACCTGTTTTGACCTTCCTGATCGGGCCATTTTTTCCAATTCTGATCAGAACCACATTATGAGTTAATAACCGGAACGCTTCAACGGATACAAGTGATTCTGAGAATGTTTTTATGTAACTTATTGGACTTAATTTTAGTGGTAAATTTGACAATTTTGTTTGCATTTATTTGTGAAAAAATAAAAAATTTGGCAAACATTTTGAAAACTTTACAATTTTCAAACTTTTAATTTTTATGCCCTTAAACCAGAGCGTTATATCACACAAAATAGTTAACATTTCTCACATGTCTACTTTACATCACTATCATTTTAAAAGATAATTTCATTTGATTAGAAATGTAGAAGGGTTACAAGTAGGGATGGGAGAACATCTCTTATTTCCCCGTGTTTGGGAACTCTTTATTAACCCCTTGAGTGCTTCACAGGGACTAAAGAAGTATAGAAGGTAAAAATGGAAATGTAACTTTTTTTCCTCAAAAATTTTCTTTTAGCCTAAAAATATTGCATTTTCACAAGGGTAACAAGAGAAAATGGACATAAAATTTGTTGTGCGATTTCTCCTGAGTATGCAGATAACCCATATGTGGTGAAAAACTATTGTTTGGGTGCACGACAGGGCTCAGAAGGGAAGAAGTACCATTAGTCTTTTTGACTGGAAAATTGGATGGAATCTTTAGTGGATAACATGTCGTTTTTGGAGAGTCCCTGATGTGCCTAAAACAGTGGAAAGCCCCCACAATTGACCTGATTTTGGAAACTAGACCGCTCAAAGAACTTATCTAGGTGTGTGGTGACCACTTTGAACCCCCAGGTGCTTCACAGCATTTTAGAACGTTGAGTCGTGAAAATAAGAATATCACATTTTTCCCACAAAAATTCATTAACATGATGCTTTGTTTCAGGGAGGAACAGAGGCTGTGGAAGTTGCTACAGCCTCTTCCCCTGCTTGAGGAAGTTCTGTGTAAGTATGCCCTGATGAAGGTGCCAGGTAGGCACTGAAACGCGTTGGAGGAGAATAAAGAAGGCTTGGATCAAAACTTCGTCTTGGGTCTTCCTTGATGTTTCTGGCAGCGCGGACTGTAGCACACCTTTTTTTCCTGAAATTCCTAGCATGCACTGGGGCACTCACATGATATGTTACCAGAACAGGAAATGGAAAACAAACACATTAGCTGTTAGATAATGTAGTTAGGGAAAGGTAGGAAATTGCTAAAGAATGTATATTAGATAATAGATTAGATTATAGGAATAAGTTAGACAGTTTAAAAATTCCAGACTTATAGGTCGGCGCTTCCTTAGGAGACTTGGGGTTCGTCATCAAACGGTTTCTTTATTTAGAAATATCATAAAAGGCAACACAACGCGTTTCGACTCTAGCATGAGTCTTCCTCAGGTATTATTATACAATATCAAAAATAGTATATATGCTTCCTTATGTAGCTCACAGTATATATATATATATATTAGAGTCGAAACGCGTTGTACTGCCTTTTATGATATTTCTAAATAAAGAAACCGTTTGATGTCGAACCCCAGGTCTCCCGTGGAAGTACCGACTTATAAGTCTGGAATTTTTAAACTCCACATTGTCGAATCAGGACTCCTTGTACCTGATCCATCTGGAGAGGTGAGCTGCAAGCCTGAGGAGATCTTCTTTTTTATCCCTACAATTCAACAAAGACACCAAAAAGGTGAGCAAATTTCAGGCTTTAAACCGCCTATTCCAAATGAATTAACTCCTGCACTTAGATCAGCGCCAGTTCATTTCCCCTTATATACCCCACTTTAGACGCTTTGCTAAGCAACTATACTGACTACCAAATAAGTTAGATAGGAGATTAGTAAAAGCATTTCTGGCCTCAAATTAACCCTTTAATTGATGCAGTAAAATGAAAAATATGTACATATATGTTAGAGGTAGGAAATGAATGATAACTGTTCAGTACGTAAAGACATACTGATAGGATGTTTAGATTGTGAGCTCCAAGAGAGACAGCATTACTCATGTATGTAAAGTGCTATGGAATCAATAGCGCTATATAAATGAATAAATATTATTATTACTATTATTATTATTCAAACCCTTCGGACTAAGTTCAACTGAAAGATCAATTGGCACTCTTTCTGTTGTATCTTTTTAACACAATCACCTACCCGTGGACTATCCATGATGACCTCAATAGCGTAAAAGGAAATTGCCATATGGTTGCCCTGTTTGAAAATCCCTAATTTAGTGTACAATAGAATTGTCCCTCTTGTGCTCGACATCTCCAATGTGTTCTCCTATCCTACTTCTCAGCTCTTCCCTTGTTTTTCCCATTTAATCAAAGGGGACAACTACATGTGGCCAAGTAGACAACTAGCATGGTTTTGTTAATGGCAAAATCTCTCATGTCATTTAGTTTGCCAGTAAATGCACTGAAAGTTCGGAGTCAATTGCAAAACCAACAATCTTCACATCGGTAGGTCCCAAGGGCTTTCTATCCAACCATATGTCTAAGGGTACCGTCACACGTGGCGATCTCCCGAGCGATGCCGGCGATATCGCCAATGCGTCACCTAATGTAAATAGTCGATGGCGACACGTCTGAGCGGTCGCCTGGATTCACAACAGTGCTGTGAAACCAGGCAACCATTCTTGGGCAATGTGTGCTGATCGCCCTGTGTAACATCTCATGAGCAATGTCAAAGGCGACAGCACACATCGCCTATACCATTCCTGTAGGCGTTTCAGGGCGTATTTACTACCTCTGCCGGTCTGCGTGGATTGGTGGCAGCTCGAGAGTTACGATTGGTTGTCTTGTTCCTCGGCGCCATATTTGATGATGTGTGCGGCCGAAGGTGTATTACCCAGGAGCGTACATACTGTACAGTAGCGCATTGATGTGGCCTCTGTGTTTGCGGCTGTGTTCAAAAGTGCAGAGAGATGTGCCACAAATGTGTGCTTTAACAGAAACACAAATGTCATTACATCCCAACTTAAGGCTACGTTCACACATTGCGTATTTTGCTGCTTCTCTGCGTTTTTTGCTGCGTTTTCTGTATTTACCTGCGTTTTTTGCTGCGTTTTTTTACACGCGCTTTTTGCAGTGAAAACGCAATTCTGGATAAGCAGCCCAGTCAAACATATGGGTTTTGACACAATCCATTCACACACTGCGTATTTGTGCTTTTTTTTACGCGCGCGTTTTCACTGCAAAAACGCGCGCGTAAAAAGAATCACCATGTCAATTCTTTCTGCAGTTTTTCTCTGCGTTTTTCCATTGCCCCCATGATAAATGGGCTCTGAAAAAGCGCAGAGAAAAATGCAGAAAAAAATGCAGTGTGTGAAAGGAGCTGCGTATTTCACAAAATACGCGCGTAAAAAAGCGCAGCTGCGTAAAAATACGCAGTGTGTGAACGTAGCCTTAGTCTGCATGGAGAAGGAAATGATAGGTGATCTATACATCCCATAACTGCAAACACACAAATATCTGTGCACACACATACTTTCAAGGCGGCAATATTATCCAGACCAAGAAAGCAAGAGTAATTTTATTAGACAACGCAATAGCACAACACACTTAACAAATCGCTGTACATATTTACTGTACAATAAAACGTCACACGAGCGTCGTGCTTTGCCTTCTTGGCAACGCCAATGCATATAGCAATAATCCGCGACACATCACACGAGAGTTGTCTATTGTGGTGTGGCGAACAAGGAAGGACATTAAAATAATGACCAATCACAAGTCTTCAAGGCGTCACAAAACATGTTAACACCTATCTCCAAGATGCGGCTCAAATTTATGCCCACATCGCCAATATGGTGGCTCAGTGTGACGTGGAAGTGGCGACCAGCAACTTGATCGCCCCTGGGCCTTGGGCGACGCTCAGGCAATTTCCGTTCGGGCTGTCGCCAGAGCGTCGCCTAAGTAGTCGCCCGAGCGTCGCCTAATGTAAATGGGCGACGGCGACCTCAGGCGACACGCAAATGCGTACGCGTGAGTCGCCTATGGCATCGCCCGGGAGATCGCCACGTGTGACGGTACCCTAAGGGTGTTGGCCTGTTATAAAAACTGTGGACCAGTCTGTCCATTAATGACTTTCCATCCACACACAGCATACTTACAGCAGACTACATCTGGATTTTGCGTACTGAAAATATGAAGCGTAGGGGGCTTATTCAAGAGTCAGTTTTTCAGGTACGAGTGCAATCCATATTTTTCATGGATCGCACGCTTATCTTGCGACAGTCTGTGGGGCTATTCACATCTCTAATCTTTTCCTCAGAGACAGCTGTCCGTGCAGTATCGTGGAGACATGTCCAATATTGATTTAAGCGTCATCTCAAAACTGGTAATCCAAATCTATGAAATAAAAAATCGGACAGCTCTCGGATGCTATCCGTATGCTGTCAGTTTTTTGCTGACTAATGAAAGTAGGAGAAATTTTATCAGACCAAATTTTGATGAAAAACTGATGAATTTCGGTCCATTTTCTCATACATCAAAAAAAAACTGATGTGCAAATGAGCCCTAATACAGTACAAGTTAAAAGGGATGTGCCAATAAAAATTGTACATTTGAATTAATAGATCTTAAAATAAAAATAGGTTCCACAATTGGATGTGTTAAAAAAATGTTTCTGCCCGGATATATTCTTTTTTTTCTTTTAAATGTGCCCATGTGTAATGTATGTGACCCCCAGTTATACACCTCTTCTCCTGACATCACCTCCACATTACTACAAAATACCAGTGATTGTCTGTCTGCTGTTTCTAACATCATGTCTTCTCTCCACCTTAAACTGAACTTGTCAAAAACTGAACTTCTTGTGTTTCCTCCATCTACTAATCTTCCGAAACCTAATAGTGGTATTTCTGTATGTGGTTCTACCACTACTCCTCATCAGTACGCCCGCTGTCTTGGAGTTATATTTGACCCAGATCTCTCCTTTACTCCCCACATCCGGTCACTCACTCATGTCACCTACACCTCAAAAACATCTCTAGAATTCGACCATTTCTTACTGTTGACTCTGTAAAAACTCTAATTTTCGCCCTTATTCATTCTCGTCTGGATTATTGCAAATCTCTACTAATTTGTCTCCCTCTTACTAAACTCTCTACTCTCCAATTTATCCTGAATGCAGCAGCCAGGATTATATTCCTCTCCAAACGCTTCACCGATGCCTCTATCCTGTGCCAGTCATTGCACTGGCTGCCCATCCGCTACAGAATACAATATAAAATTATCTGACCCACAAAGCCCTTCACAGTTCTGCACCACCCCACGTCTCCTCCTTCATCTCTGTCTATCGCCCTACACGTGCCCTCTGTTCCGCAAGTGACCTAAGACTGACATCACGTACAATTCGAACCTCCCACTCCCGTCTCAGGACTTCTCACAAACTGCACCAATTCTCTGTAACGGATTAACAAGAACAATTCAATTAATTCCAAATATCTATAGCTTTAAGAGAGCGTTAAAAACACAATTCTTTAGACTAGCCTACCACCTCACCTCATCTATGTTATTGTTCCCATTCTATCCTTCTCCAAATCTGGCCTCTTGTATCATCTTTCTACACCCCCATGCATTTTAAAGCACTTTATCTGTTCTTGTACAGATCCTGGCTGGTGAATGGTTCATGCAGCATTATGTGAATCCCCTATTTATTATATTGATAGCTGGACCATATATGACAACATTTGTTATTATTACCTTTTGTGTGTCTATTATTTCCTCATAGATTGTAAGCTTGCGAGCAAGGACCTCTTTCCTAATGGGCTCAGTGATGTATTTATTTATTTTTGTCTCATATGGTCTGTATTTTATTTGTTTTGTCTTATAATCTATTATATTTTATCATATATTATTGTATCGTATTTTATCGTATACCCTCTGAATTGTAAAGTGCTGTGGAATATGTTGGCGCTATATAAATAAAATTGATTAGTATGTGCCCGACCATGCAAAAACAGGTCGGATATACTGCATCTCCTGTCAAGGAAGGAAGTAAAAAGAGTATCCAGATGCTGAACTTCCACTAATGAATAGACTCATCCCATGTATTGGACTCGCTCCAACATAAAAAGGTTCTGCAATAAAGACATTCCTAATAATGGTGACCTGACCAATTCACTATTACTTCTCACACTTGACAAATGTCAATGAGAAACTAGAAAAACTGCTGTGATTTCATCTGGTTATAGTATACTGTAAATGTATATATGCAGCTAGGGTAACTAGCCATGCTTCATATATATTCTGATCACTGTCAGGCATATATGACAATCTATGGTAAAACAATTACCATTAGATCAAGACCACACAAATATGTCAAGTTAAAAAAACACTGAAGTTTTACTTAACGTCTCCAGTGTATTCTCATATTTGGGTAAGGAGCTGCTCTACTATCTAAATATTATCAAACTCTCCGCGGGCTTACATGCCAAGAATGATTTATTGGCACCCATCATTGGATAAATTAGAGAAAACTATATGCAAGCACTTCAGTAATTCAATTATGTAAGTGACAGATAATGTCCCACATGGTTAAATTTTTTTCTGTTCTTTTAAGACCCCCTTCAGGTTTAAGTAGTGTAGATTGGTTTTCCATTTACTCCAAAATTCTATATATAAAAACATAAAACTAAACTTATTTCAGAGGTTTTTAAAGAAAAATCTTGATTGTTTAAGAATAGCTTGATATTGACAACCCATGGACTATTCAGTGAAAGTTGTGTCATTGTCTGATGCTCATACATACAGTTGCAGAAATATGGGACGTTTTATCTTGTGCACCCAAAATGCTTATTTTTATAGTTTTCACCAAGGGTTCATTACTCACAGAGTAATAATGCAGAGTAAGCTAAAGACCAGACCACTTGTAGAAGCATGTGAGCAACAACCCTTGTGAGCAAGCAGTGTAGCTTAAGGACTAATACAAAAGTAAAAAGTGGCCACTTGGTGACAGCTCCTTCTTTTGCAAAATAAAAAAAACATTTGGATTAGATTTTATTTTCAATAATCTGCTTCAAGCTCTGGACACTGTACCAACAGGCACAGGTAACCTCCTTGCCACAGCTTGCACTTTAGTACCAACCTGATGTATCAAGTAGTGGTGAACATGCTCGCTCATCACTAAACATTGCTAGTCAGTCTGGCGGGAATTTGCACTTCTGCACAGTAACTCTCAATAATGTATCTCAAGCAGAATTTCTTCAAGATGCAACCCATTCTAATGCATGCCTAAAATAGGAGACAGTGATGATCTTGGAGAACCACCTTAAAGAGAATCTGTCAGCACCATGATTATAGGGACACAGACCAGATTCCAATGATGTATCACTTAGCTTACAGGGTGCAGCAGCTGTGATAGAATCCCTGTTTTCTTTGCTTCAGATCTAGCAGAGCTCAGATGCAGAGATGTGTATAACTCCTCACATATCGCTGATAGGCAACACGGTCTGCCCTGCCTCTCTGCAGAGTCCGAAATTCTCTTCTTCTGATTGATGTGGATAACACCTCCTCCATTATCCATATTGTGCTTTGAAATCATGCACCTGAGCAGAGGTTTCTTTTGCTCGCGCAGGCGCACTGTGCTCTGCCCTCCTGTGGGAAGAGCCTAAACCACATCTACACATGCATGAACAGTTCAGGTATCTGCAAATGTTCAAAAATTGACCCCACCTCTCAAAATCACAATCTACATCATTCATATATCCGGATGAATATTGCAAAGTAATTATAATACATGGCGGGAGATTTTGTATTCGGTTTACAAGGGCAGTTAAAGCATAATAGGCACCTTCAAATAATGCCGCATAGGTGCTGCTGAAGGTGGTGCTTTTAGTTTACAACCCAAAAATCTGGTGACAAGTTCTCTTTAAGACAGTTTTTATAAATCTGACAGGGGTGCATGGATGGGCCGGCATCTATGTCCCTGCTAGTAAAGGGGTTTAAGGTTTCTTTATAATGTTGTTATAGCAAAAATTACTTGATTAAAATTTAAACAAATCAAATACACATATCCTCTCACACGGCAGTGGTTCTTTCCAGTCCTACAACATTGATGTCTAGTCCATTATTCACATGACCACTGACTGGCCTCAGGGATCACATGCTATACATGCCAGTGTACAAGGACATGACGTCTTTGCTGTCGGGACCAATGGAGCACTGGAATAGCAAGGTATTTAATGCTGTTAAAGTATTTTATACTATTCAATTACACCAATTTTGCAAAATCCTGCAGACCCCCTTAAATAATGAGCGAGCAGTATGTATTATAAAACACCATACAGAAAAAAATAGAGCTGTCAGATGTTTCCTCTCTCTTCCAACTTTAACTTCCTGTCCTAGCATATGGAAATAAATAATACTTGTCAATAGCAGCCATGTACAACATATTGTCAGGGGACAGCGAATAACAGTGGTCTAAAACATAAGCTACTTTAATATTAGAAATGATGTTAATTATTTTGCTTATTTATATAGCAGCATCATATTTCGCATTGCTTTTGAGCAGATTTATCAAAACGATAAAAAATAAATAAATAAACAAATAAAAGGCAGGTCAATGTTGTCCAAAGAAACGAATAACGGCGCAGAATTCACTTTGTAAAAACCTTGCTGGAATTGATTGCATGGCCAACAGAGACCCAAGTTCTTTTAGGCAGTTTTGAGAAATAAAGCTTTTAGTTTGTTGATATTCAACCATGTTATATAGGGAGTCATTCCTGATCGCCATTAATAAACCGTAACAAACATTTGTTCTCAGGCTGCGCTCACACGAGTGTAGGTTTTCTCATGCAATAAAATGTACCTGACAATGCTAATGACACTCAGCTCAAACTCTGATCACAGTTGTCAGGTTACTGTTCTCTCACACAAGAATCGGACCGGAGGTGCGAAGAGGATGGAGAACTTAACTTCTCCATCTTCTCCATTGTCTGTGTCCACATAAAATCAGTTGATATCTGAGTGCATTTCGATGTTTTGCACACACCCATAGACTTGAAGCAGCGCACGTGATCCGATATACTGCCAATCGCAACATAAGACAAAAAATATGCCAATCAACACTGCACATGGCTCACACTGGGCCATGCAACAACTGTACCCAACTTCAGTGATACTCACACCAGTGCTTTGGAAACATAAAGCACCCGAAGTCCGAATGTGAACAAGTTTGCTTAAGACTGGAAAGTACGGCGACCCAAACCAAACCCTGAAAGGTTTGTTCATCTCTAGTCAGGAACAAATCATCATAAGACCAGATGTTATATATTTACAAAGAGGCAATTGCTTTTGAACATATCAATTTGCTTTTGTGTGAGGTTTAAAGGGTAAAGTAACAATTAACAATAGTATTGAACACAAAAAAAAATAAAGAAACAAAGAGGATTCCATGATCTCATTTGCCACACACACCAAAGTTCTCTCTGGCTGTTTCTGGACCTGAGCAGATCATCTTTGCTCCAGTACAAGGAATAGATCAGCTGCATCCTATAGAAGCCTTCTCCGATGGGCAGTACATTAGTCACATATCGGCAGCCAGTCTGGCATCACTGCTCTCACATCGAACAATATGGCCACGGAATAATCATATAAGAATTTCTGTACGGTACAATGGTGCAAAGTAAAAATGCTTTCAAAATTAAAATGGTTAATAATTTTATTCAATTTAAAAAAAAGTAAAGTCATTGAAAAAATGATAAATCTAATTAAACTCCGTATTTTGTGTGACCCTTTACATTCAAAAACAGCATAAATTCTAGGCAGTCTGAGTATATGGGATTCTTTGCTAAGTTTAAAAGGGTTTCCCCAACAAAGTTAACTTTAAAGTTCATTTTAATCAATATATGTTAATGTACCGTATATACTCGTGTACAAGCCGAGTTTTTCAGCACAAAAAATGTGCTGAAAAGTCCCCCCCTCGGCTTATACATGAGTCATATACATCGGTATACAGGCGCCCCCCCATCAGTGGTATACAGGCGCCTCCCCCCATCAGTGGTATACAGGGCCCCCCCTTGCTGCCGCACACCTGTAAAGTAATAGATCATTATACTCATCCCTGTTGCTGTCGCCGCTCTGACACCGCGCTCCTCCGAGTCTTCATGCTTCCTCCTCCGGCGCACAGGCACTGACGTCATTGCCTGCGCCCGCCGGTCACAAGCAGGGAGAAGCATGAAGACCCGGAGGAGCGCGGTGTCAGAGCGGCGACAGCAACAGGGATGAGTATAATGATCTATTACTTTACAGGTGTGCGGCAGCAAGGGGGGGCCCTGTATACCACTGGAGGGGGGGGCGCCTGTATACCACTGATGGGGGGGCACCTGTATACCACTTGTGCTGCTGTATATACTGCTGGGGCCTGTATATACCACTGGGGAGGCTTCTGTATACCACTGGGGCTGATGTATATACTGCTGGGGCCTGTATATACCACTGGGGAAGCTGCTGTAATACTGCTGGGGCCTGTATATACCACTGGGGAGGCTGCTGTATACCACTGGGGCTGCTGTATATACTGCTGGGGCCTGTATATACCACTGGGGAGGCTGCTGTAATACTGCTGGGGCCTGTATATACCACTGGGGAGGCTGCTGTATACCACTGGGGCTGCTGTATATACTGCTGGGGCCTGTATATACCACTGGGGATGCTGCTGTAATACTGCTGGGGCCTGTATATACCACTGGGGAGGCTGCTGTATACCACTGGGGCTGCTGTATATACTGCTGGGGCCTGTATATACCACTGGGAAGGCTGCTGTAATACTGCTGGGGCCTGTATATACCACTGGGGAGGCTGCTGTATACCACTGGGGCTGCTGTATATACTGCTGGGGCCTGCATATACCACTGGGGAGGCTGCTGTATACTACCACTGGGGAGGCTGCTGTATACTACCACTGGGGAGGCTGCTCTATACCACTGGGGCTGCTGTATATGCTGCTGGGGCCTGTATATACCACTGGGAAGGCTGCTGTAATACTGCTGGGGCCTGTATATACCACTGGGGAGGCTGCTGTATGCCACTGGGGCTGCTGTATATACTGCTGGGGCCTGTATATACCACTGGGGAGGCTGCTGTATACTACCACTGGGGAGGCTGCTGTATACTACCACTGGGGAGGCCTGTATACCACACTGCTGGGGGCTGTATACCTGTGCTGGGGTCCACCCTCGGCTTATACACGAGTCAATAGGTTATCCCAGGTTTTGGGGGCAAAAGTAGGGGGGTCGGCTTATACACGGGTCGGCTTATACACGAGTATATACGGTAATAATTTTCACAACTGGATGTGTTTAAAGTACATAAGTGTTTAAAGTACATAAGTGTCAGAATACTTAATTCTGCTCAATATTAAGTGATACAATTAATATAAAATAATAATTATGATATAACTAATATTAATATTAAGCAGTATACATTTCAGCCTATTGTTTTGGCCTCTACAGCAGTCGTGGTCTCTAATGTGGCCCCCCTGCAAAATTTATTTCTCACTCCTAGTCAATTATCTATATTGGTATGTTACATCTAGCACTGTACATAGGAAAAAAATAATTGTGCGGTGTTCTGTTTTGAATCTACAGATGTGCACCAGAGCACCTGTGTATTAATCACATGACCTATCACGTGATCTATTAAAATTGGCACCATGTGACATGTCACGATACATCGGGTTTGGGGGTCCACGCCTTCTAAAATGCCCAGGACCCTGGCTACTCTTAATCTGCCCTGGCATTTAAAAAAAACATCTCCAAAATCCAATCTTTTCTCACTTTTAAAATTCTGTCATTCTTATTCGTTCTCGTCAGAGGTATTGAAACTCTCTAGTAAGGGGAAGACCGATCAGTAAACATTCTCCTCTCTAATTCATCCTGAATGCAACAGCCAGGATCTTCTTACTGTCTATCTCCTACACTAAGGCCTGCACTTTGTGCCAGTTATTGTACTGGTTACCTATCCACTACTGGATACAATATACACTTATCTCTGTCACCCACAAACCAGCCAAGCATTGGGGGCAGTTAAGTCACCTGCAACCTGCCTTATCTAATAGCATGGGCGTAACGAGATTGTGCACAGGTATTAGACACCAGTGTTGCCTCTCAGTGGAGCTAGTTGCTTTCTGTTAAGTGCAATGGATGTATGTCATGGGTATTTTTCGGTGAGTTTTTCTGAATTTTTTGTCCTTTAGTGTTTTTCTGCTAAAACAGACATATGGTTAGGACTCGTAAGTGTGAGGGCCCTTGACGGTGGGTTACTAGCTTACATATTTTGGCCAAAATATCCACTAACACCTCATATCATCATCCATAGTGTTATTTGCACTTTTTTATCTCTTGCAGTGTGCAGCAGAGCCCTCTGGGGGGCGTCTGTCATTTCTGTGATGCATGTACATGGTGTGGGCAGCCCGCCTTATCTAATAGCGTGGTTGTGACCAATAGGCTGCATACTGACACTATGCGTCACACATGCTTGTGTGACTGACGCCCTATGGTAACCTTGTGTCTATAAATACCACCAATCACCCCTCCCCTATAGCATGACTGGTCGCAGGTGACACCCCCCCCAATGCTTGGCTGGTTGCAGGAGATTGTGCACCAGTATTAGACACCTGTGTTGCCTCTTAGTGGAGCTAGTAGCTTTCTGCTAAGTGCAATGGAAGGCCCCACACTTTTAAGATGGCTTTTAAAAACATATCTCTTTGGACAGGTTTATCACCTCACTTAATTAATTTAATTCTCCCCTGTTGCCCTGTGAAATTTTTCCTTAAAATCTAGTCCCTCCTATTCATGTTTCCACATCCTCCATGCACCAAATAGCACTTGGTAACTGTAGTTAGATACTGACTGATAACTGGTTCATGCAGCTATATATCAAAACCCCTATTTATTCTAATTATGGCTGGACATGACATTTCCCTTTAGATTGTGAGCTTGGGAGCAGGGTCCTCACTCCTCCTGTATCTGCTGATTTGTGTCACTATGTAATGATTTCTATCGTCTGTACATGCCCCCCTCAATTATAAAATGCTGCAGAATATGCTGGTGCTATATGAATAAAATTATTTAACATTAGTATTAAATGCTACAAGCTGCTATTGTGGGTAATGGGCACATGTGCAGTTGCAAGTTTTATATATATATATATATATATATATATATATATATATATATATATATATATATATATATATATGCCTTCTACCATTTTTCTCTTCCACAGTGGATACGGCAATGACTTTAATAGCTGACCCTCCCCCCCAGTGAATGCATTTACAATATGAAGGCCGGTTGTCTTCAAGAGGTCTATACTCAAAATTCCCTATAATGTGTAGGGTGCTGAAGTTTAAACTACCAACATAAATATATAGATTAGCGAATGTGTTCTGACAAGAACGTGCAGGGTGACGGCTCGCTAAGCAGAACAGACTGTAGATCCATCTATCTTTGTAAACATGCTTATCAAGCTTCAAATAAAATCGTTTCTTTTTCATTGCAAGTAAGAGTGGAATTAAAGCATGCTGGTATGTGGAAAATGCTGGTTTTGTTCAAGGCTGAAGCGCTTGTCATGTATGAGTATAGCCTGGTTTATGTTCCAGGAAAGGCAAACTGTTTGAATAAAAGTGAACAGATAACACTAGATTAGGTTAAACGATGAACAATTCATTATGAAGCCGACATTCTAAGACCTGATATCCGCTACAAGCCAAGTTATGATGAAATCTAAATATCATAAGGCAGAGCGGCAAGTCCTTTTATAAACACACATCAAAAACGAAGTTTACGAGTAGGGATGGGTGAACAGCTTGTTTTTTCCTGGGTTCGGGGATGCTGCGCCAAAGGACTGATATGGTTAATGTAATTTGCAATTGGTGGGTCTGCATTAACTTCCCCTGATGTGACACGTCGCTGCGTCACTTCCGGGCCGCCCCTTAGCTTACCGCTAAATGTGATTGGCTATTGCATCTAGTCACATGAAGATTGAACCCAGAAGCCCGGCGCGGCGCTGTCGCACACCTGGGGGAGATAATGCAGAGCCGCCAGGTACACCAATTGCAGATGACATTAACCATATCAGTCCTTTGGCGCAGCATCCCCGAACCCGAACATGGGGAAAAACAAGCTGGTCGCCCATTCCTATTCACAAGCAGACTGGGAACCATTGGGGTTGATTATTTGATTATTTATAGCTAGACTGTCTGAAGTACATGAATGTACATTATATAAATTATACACATTTGACATCAGTTTTTGCTTGCATGCATTAGACTACACTGTGTGCAATTATTAAGCAAATGAGTATTTTGATCATGATACTTATTATACAGGTCGTCCTACTCCAAGCTGTATAGGCTTGAGAGCCAACTACCAATTAAGTAAATCAGGTGATGTGCATCTCTTTATTGAACAGGGGTGTGGTCTAATGACATCAACACCCTGTATAAGGTGTGCTTAATTATTAGGCAACTTCCTTTCCTTTAGCAAAATGGGTCAGATGAGAGATTTGACGGGCTCTGAAAAGTCCAAAAAATGTGAGATGTCTTGCAGAGGGATGCAGTAGTCTTGAAATTTCCAAACTTTTGAAGCGTCATCACCGAACAATCAATTGCCCATGAATTGAGGAAAATCAAGCGTGAAGATGTCAACACCACTTGATGGCAAATAGAGATTGTGCTCAGAAGTTTGGCATACTCTTCCCCATTATGTTTGCTTCATATGCTCCTGTCATGTTTTTAGATGTTCCCTCATGTTTTGCCATTCCCCCTCCCCCTGTTGTTAATTGGTGTATGTTCATTATATAAAGAGAAATGTCATATGGGTCCTTAATTCCACTTGAGGAAGACGCTTGGAGAGCGTAGAAACGCGTTGTGGCCTAAAGGACCCTGCCTTTTTATTTTATTGTACAAATAAAGCCGAGAGGTAACTATTCATAAAAGCCTTGGTGCCGGTTGATTCCCCAGCGCTCACACAAATACCTATTACTCTTTTGAAATCCATTATGTCTGCTGTCACCATTTCAAAACCATACGTAAAATGTTTCTTTTTGGCAGTGGCATTAGCAAGATTGCGATATCACTTGGTTAATAAAATTTAAAAAAGCCAATAAGAGGAAGGAGAGCTAGGATAAGGATAAACACTAATGTTACCCAAAGATCGAGGGGGGGTTGGATTCCCTAACTATCGGGGATACAATTTGGCATGTCTGCTGAGACACATGCTAGACTAGGTAAAGGGGAATAGCAAATACTCAGACAATTATCTGGAGTCCGAGTTTTGTAGATCATGGGAGAAGACCTCACTGATGCACGTGTTTCTAGCTAACATTCCATCATACATAAAAAACGCTTTAATATTTGGAGACACAATCTTGGCTTGGAAAGAGGTCAGAAAAAAATTTAAACTATCATGGCGGGTGTCTAAATATCTCAATCCTTGGGGACATACTGATTTTGTGTTAGGTAGAGAAAATGCGTTATTTAGTGAATGAAGGAGACAGGGAATAACTAAGATGAGGGACCTGAGGCACACAGAGGAGAAAAGATGGATGTCAGAGCAAGAAGTGTTTATGAACAGTGAAGGGATAGTTTATTCAGTATCATGCATGGGATGGTATGTGGAGTCAACATCCTCCCCCCAAATAACGCTCACCCTCAGAGATCTACGTCATGTCCAAAGTGCATCGAGGGAAATACAGATATGATACATGGCTTGTGGAGCTGCACGCATGCACAAATGTTTTGGAAAATGATTCAGAAGATGACATATGATATAAGTGAACATAAGGTAGCTTTACACCCATTGTGTTGGATTTTTCATTGCAGAGCTGACAGCCTGGGAGATAAAGATTTGATTGGGGCATTTCATGCACTTGTGCTTCAGGCGAAACGATCGCTCCACAAACATTGGCTTCTGCACACGATACCAAATAAACACGAGATACTATTAGGGTTAAAGTCGACTCTAGATATTGACAATCGTGAAGCAGAGAAGAATAAAAGCCCAATGACCGCTAAATTTATGTAAAAGTGGATAAGATTTAATGAAACAAAATTAACAGATGATGAAATTAGGCAAAGGATTATTGGTCACAGCACCTGGGGTTGCATGCTGGGCCTTCCGTATCTCCAGCCAGCACCTGGACGCACGTCCCAACCGGAGAGTCCAATCCGGATCACAACGATATAAAAGAAAAAGAAGGACAGCGCCACAGACCTTTGATGGTGCAAAAAAATTCCTTAGTGTTTATTCCATGGTCATAATACAGCGACGTTTCGACCACTCCTGTGGTCTTTATCAAGCTTGATAAAGACCACAGGAGTGGTCGAAACGTCGCTGTATTATGACCATGGAATAAACACTAAGGAATTTTTTTGCACCATCAAAGGTCTGTGGCGCTGTCCTTTTTCTTTTATATCGATGAAATTAGGCAAGTGATTAGACCTTTCACAACTTCAGATTGGTACCTCCTGGAGGATATAGGGGACACACTAGGATGACTGAAAATACAGGGTGAGATAGGCGAGAGATCGAGTGAAACATAGATAGAGGCCACAGTAAGGAAGGGGGCTTGACAATACTAAGATAATCATCTATGAGGTATGTTCACACTAGATCAGGTTTTAAATATGTTAGTCTAGGGACCGTTCTGATAGGGATCACAGTGGAGTGGTAGAACGGCCTCCGTACCTTTTTTGCAAAAAACATATCAACTAAGAACCCTGCTGTTGACACAATTTTGCACATGCTTTTTACTTATATAATAGAAGAGATATATTTTTGGACGTTTTTTACACTGTCTTTTTTTTCTTTTGTAATATAGATTCTTGGTGGTGTGAACATGGTTTACAACCCTGTTCACTTTGTGATCCGGCTCAGTATCAGTTTTTCATTAGTTTCTTGTCCTGCAAGTTGAGAAGTGCCCCACCCCTTCTCACTGAGCCTGAGCACATAAATTGCTGCTTCTACCTTGTGTGCCCATAATGAATCTGGCCCTGCTGCATCCTGCATCTATGAGGTATGTTCACACTAGATCAGGTTTTAAATACGTTAGTCTAGGGACCGTTCTGATAGTGGTCACCGTGGAGTGGTAGAACGGCTTTTGTACCTTTTTTGTAAAAAACGTACTAAGAACCCTGCTGTTGACACAATTTTGCACTTGCTTTTTACTTATATAGCAGAGACATATTTTTGGACGTTTTTTACACTGTCTTTTTTTTGTGATATAAGATAAGAGAGAGCTGATTTATTATTGATAGGTGGTGGATGAATGCTATGTGCTATATGACAATTCGTGAAAAACCTGTGACTTGTGAATTTATTGATGCTTCATACCAACAGAACTTATATAACACTGTTGATGTACTATTTACTTTGTTTATGTTTGGAAACATTTGAAAAATCTTAATAAAAAGATTGTTTAAAAAAAAAGAGGCAATAGTAGAAAACAAGCTGTTGTCTATAGGCCCTAGATAAAAAGCCTGTTTCTTTAAGACTGGGGCTTCATGGCGAATTGTTATAACAAAAATATATTGACTCGTAATGTAGGTAAATGAGATTGCATTGTGAGATGTAAAATGTCACAAGAAGAAAGTTGCACAAAGTAGGACCAGTTGGAAATTTTGGGGATATGCTTGTTGTGAATTGTAATACTATCTTATCCATCTGCATAGCACCATGTATTGCAGTAGAAATCCGTGTGAAACACTGACTGTATATAAAAACGGACCTGTTAATGCTGCAATTAATCACTGTGAATAGAAATACAAAAAAAAACAATTTGTATTCATCATATATACAAATTGTCCTCCAATAAAACACAAGGGACCATGGCAGATAAAAGCTTCCTCGCTGGCAGCGTTCATATTGTATCTCGTACTCCGCAGCAGTGTTATCTGCTAGACTAGCTGTCAGTGTGCTCTTCAGAAGACAGAGGCTCCATACAAACAAACCATAAGCACTATAAATCTTCACTACATAATCCCTTCATGTGTTCCCAGGGGAATCCAAGTTGTCTGGTTTGTTTCTCAACAGTGGGCAAATGAAACCTCAAAACACAAGTTTTTATCATATAATATTTAAGTAGCCTAGAAATAGCACTCTTTACAAAGTGTTTCAACTCTTTACACAAGGGCTGGCATGTAGTGCTGCCTTTAAAGGAAAAATGGGATGTACAGGAGCTGATGGAGCACAGTACACGACCACTAACAATGGAATGGATATGTATAATATCGAAAGACTACAAAATATATTCATATGGGTGTTATAATATGTGACTGACAGCTGGGAGGATTAGTAGGGTAACCCCCCCCCAGCGAATTTCATTTTCCATTTTACCCTCCCCTTATTCCAAGAGCCCTAACTTTAATTTTCCACCAATACAGACACATGATGGCTTGTTTTTTGCAGGACAAGTCGTACTTTTGAATGACATAATTTATTTTACTGTATAGTTTACTGGAAAACGGGAAAACAATTCCAAGTGTTGTGCAATTGCAAAACCGTGCAAATATACACAATTGCTTGAGTGTTTGTTTTCATCATGTTCAGTATATGGTAAAACTGACATGTCAGCATCAGGTTGGTACGAGTTTGTAGACACCAAACATGTATACTTTTACTTTCATCTGATGGTGAAAAAAAATTCTGAAGTTTTAAAGAAAAAGAATTGCACTTTAGGTTCCATTTTCTGGTGCCCGTAGCAACCTCATTTTTCGGGATCTGGGGCTGTGTGATGGCTTATTTTTTGCTGCTTGAGATGACGCTTCTAATTATACCACATTTTAGTAGATGTGATAGTTTTGATCGTCTGTTACTCCATTTTACTGCAATGTTGCAGCGACCAAATAGAATAAATTTGGCATATGGACTTTTTTTCCGTTACGCAGTTTTACAGATCCAATTAATTGATTTTATATTTTGATAGTTCAGGCAGTTCTTCAATACCAAATGTATTTTTTTAATTTCAATGGGGCAAAAGGGGGGTGATTTGAAGTTATGTGTTTTCATTATTTTCATATTTTTTAAAACTTTTATTTTCACTTTTCCTTTATTTTATATGGCCTCTTAGGAAGCATCAACAATGCATGGGGCAATCGCATTCTGCCAGTGACACCGTTTGAGCATCTCTGGTAGAAAGTGCTTCATGACAGCATCCGGGATCATTAGCTGACCCTGGGTTGTCATGGCAATGCATCGAGGTTCCATGATCTCATCACGACTGCCCAAGAACAATCCCCTCCGCAGTGCTTTAGGTTGCGCTGTCAGTGATTGACAGCGCGATCTAAAAGTTTAACAGGGCCAATCGGATTAGCAACAAATCAGATGATTAGATCAGCTATGTGAAAAGGATGGTGCGAGCTCAATGCATGAGCTCGCATCAAAGAGAGGGACATGACCAAGGGCGTACATATACGCCCTTGATTGTGAAGGGGTTAGAGCCATGAAGCTTGATGTTGATTTTAGGTAACAGAAGAATTTAATGCTACAAAGTTAATTAAATAAACATTTTAAGAGGGTCTTCCCATGTGATTTAGGACAGGACTGATTTGTTACTTTTTGAACATTGATATTTGACAATAGTCTTGCTTAGTTACCCCATAAAAAGGTTTTTTTTTTTGCTTGTTTTTTTAACCTAAAAGGAAAAAATAGCTTGCTTTCTCAGGATACCCCTCAGAGACCTTGTCTGGAGTCTCCCTTTCAAAGATAAAATGCTGAAATTCAACTTCACTTCAATGCGATAAGAAGCCTAAAATAGCAAAACAGCCGAGCTCAAAAGCTTGTAGTAACATGACAGGGTTGTGAATAGGTCATTAAGAGCTGTTAAAAATGTGATAATGTACAAGCAACACAATCCAGTTTGTCAGATCAATAACAACTGCTAGACGGCCACTTCTGTACCTTAGAAAAGTCTGGGTGAAAGGCTGCACTAGAGTTACATTTCTGGAACCTATAGATGTAAAATTCTTCCCAGTGAAATTGTAAATGATCCAGTCTGAAAGGAAAGAACTAACCTGTACTTCTGTTATGAGATACTTTTCCTATCAGTAAAAAGGAAATCAATGAATCTCATGTGTATTTCAAGTTGATGCTCCACCTGTCTCTTGTAGGTTTCTAAATCAGAAAATCAGGCAGAACATTGCTGGACCACAACAATTAAAAGACACTTGGTAATTTATAAAGTGCTGTGAGGCCTATGTACAGCATGGTAGAGCAGGAGAAACTGAGCAGACTAATCTATAGTTTTATAGGAACAGTTTCAGTATAATAACTGGTATTTAATTCACTGAAAATCCTGCTGGTTTTGAGCTAGGGAGTCCAGTGGGTGGGTCATCCAATAACTGTCAACTCACACCAGGTGTATGATGAAATCACTGTTCAGGACCACCCTGTAAACTATCAAGCTTAGAAAGAGCAGGGATTTCTTTGAAATATATAAAAGCTATGGAGAATAAAAGCTACAGTAGAAACCACAAGTTTACATACACAATATAAAAACACACATATGCATGTTTTTCTTTCCTATTTTAGGTCAGTTAGGATTACCATAATTTTTAAGATATAACAAATGTCCAAATGCCAGAAAGAGAGAGCGCGAGAGAGAATGTTTTAAGGTATCTTTATTACTTTCTGCAAAGTCAAAAGTTTACATACCGTATATACTTGAGTATAAGCCAACCCGAGTATAAGCCGAGGCCCCTAATTTTACCCTCCAAAACTAGGGAAACTTACTGTCTCGAGTATAAGCCTAGAGTGAGAAATGCAGCAGACCCCCATCCTGTTATATAGCCCCCCGTCAGTGGTATATAGCACCCCTCAGCAGTGGTATATAGCGCCCCTCAGCAGTGGTATATAGCGCCCCTCAGCTGGGGTATATAGCGCCCCTCAGCTGGGGTACATATCGCCCCTCAGCAGAGGTATACACCGCCCCTCAGCAAGGGTATACAGCACCCCTCAGCAGGGGTATACAGGGCCTCCCAGCAGGGGTATACAGCGCCCCTCAGCAGGGGTATACAGCGCCCCTCAGCAGGGGTATACAGCGCCCCTCAGCAGGGGTATATAGCGCCCCTCAGCAGGGTATAAAGGGCCTCCCAGTAGTGGTATACAGGGCCCCAGAGCAGTGGTATACAGGGCCCCTCCCTAGTATCTGGACCCCATGCTGGGGCACATGTTAAAATAACAAATATTTTAAACATTACCTTTCCGGCGACTCCTTGCTTGCTCCTCCGGTCTCCCAGCTTCTTCCTGCTTGTGCTCATGTCATGTGACCGGCGCAGCGATGATGACACTATCAGGGCACCAGCAAACACGCCCTGAGGGCTAAACAATATAGCCCCTACTAATTATAATGCCTAATGAGTGAGTATTAAATCGTTTATATGTACTTTGACAGGATGCTTTTAGGAGACAAAAGGAGTGTGAGAATGGTGATAGTATGCTGCAGGGACATGATTTTGTAGCTTAGGCGGCTTTTTGGAGGTGACAGGATCCCTTTAATACTTAATGACAAAACCCTTGTTGGCAAGCACAGCAGTCAGACATTTCTTGTAGTTAATGATTAGGTTTGCACACGTCAGGAGGAATTTTGGTTCATTCCTCTTTGCAGAGCATCTCTAAATCATTAAGATTTTGAGGCTGTCGCTTGGCAACTCGGAGCTTCAGATGCCTTCATACGTTTTCTATGGGATTTAGGTCAGGAGACTGGCTAGGCCACTCCATGACCTTAATGTGCTTATTGAGCCACCCCTTTGTTGCCTTGGCTGTATGTTTTGGGTCATTGTTGCGCTGGAAGACCCAGACACAACCCATTTTGAATGTCCTAGCGGAGGGAAGGAGGTTGTCACTAAGGATTTTATGGTACATGGCTCCATCCATTGTCCCAATGATGCAGTGAAGTAGTCCTTTTCTGTTAGAGAAGCCCAACCCCCCAAATCAGGTTTCCACTGCCATGCTAGACTATGGGAACAGTGTCCTTTGGGTCATAGGCAGCATTTCTCTTCCTCCAAACATAGCGAGTTGAGTTAATGCCAAAGAGCTCAATTTTTGTCTCATCTGACCATAGAGTCTTCTACCAATCACTCTCAGAATCACCAAGGTGTTCATCGGCAAACTTCAGATGGGCCTGCACAAAAGCCTTCTTGAGCAATGGGACATTGCAGGCAGTGCAGGATTTTAATCCATTAAGGCGTAATGTGTTACCAATGGTTTTCTTGGTGACAATAGTCCCAGCTGCCTTGAAATCAATAACTAGTTCTCACAATGTATTTTTAGGCTGATCTCTCACCTTCCTTATGACTCTGGATACCCCACGAGGTGAGATTTAGCATGGAGCCCCAGATCGATATCGAGCGACACTAATTTTGCATTCCTTCCATTTTCTTACTATTGTGCAACAGTTGTCTCTTCACCCAGCATCTTACTTATGGTTTTCTAGCCCATTCCAGACTTGTGCAGGTCTAGGATCTTTTCCCTGGCATCCTTAGAAAGCTCTTCGGTCTTGCCCATGTTGTAGAGGTAGGAATGTCACTGTTTGAGTGTGTGAACAGGAGTCTTTTATACAGGTGAAAATGTAAGACAGCTGTCTTTAGGTTATAAGTTGATAAGGAGTGTCTAACTGGTCTGTTGGAGCCAGTACTCCTAATGGTTGGTAGGGGATCAAATACGTATTTCTCTATGCAAAATGCAAATACATTTATATAATTTAGATAATGTGATTTTCTGGATTATATTTTTCATATTCTATCTCTCACTGTTAAAATTAACCTACCCTTAAAATTATAGACTGTTCATGTCATTATCAGTGGGAAAACTTACAAAATCAGTAAGGGATTACATACTTCTTTCCCCCACTGTAGCTCTGGTGCAGGGTCTTGACCAGCAATGTCTGGAGCTTGATAACATAGTTCTGACACTAGATCGAGTTCAGGATCTTGCTCTTCTCTAGGATTACTGAAGGTTCTCACATGGGAATTGGGCATTGGCGCCTTATATCCAGTATTCCCAGTGAGCTCACTGGGAACAGGCTCTGTCTTTGCATGTAATAATACGTCTGATACTCTTAAATACAGCTCAGATCCTTCTATCTTTCTGGCGCCAAAGTGCTGCTTCTGCAGGGGGTCCTCTGTTTTATAGTTCCCAGCTGCACCAGATTCCCTAACCTAGTCCGCTCTTCAAACACTTCATTAACGGAAACTACTCGTCTGTTTTTTGGTTACGGGTGGCATCTCCTGTTTTCAGGGGGTAGTGTCCTTTTTTTAGCCTTGCGGGACTTGCTTTAGTATATTGGCTGTGCTGGCTGCTTCTCTGCACTAGAACAGTAAAAAAATGATCCAGAGTGCAGTCTATGAGGTACATGTAGTGGTCCAGGTAGAGAAGGGTGGAACGGTTAGCAGCATATAAATCGTATTCTTTGCACACTGTGATGGATGCAAATAAATCATTGCCAGTCAGCGGTGTATGGCGTTCATGTACACATTTCCTCATATGTTGTTCTGACAGTAAGGTAACAGTTTATCTTTTTGTGCTATGACTCCATGAAAGACTTGTAAGAAAAAAAGGGAGAGAATGGGCGCATGTGTAGGATCACTATAGCTCAGTTAATATGGCATTATTACAAGTGGCCACTCACCTGTTTGGGTTGTGCACGACCTGCACAACCCGGTGTAATAGCCTCTGATATATGGGGGACCCCCGGCAATATGCACGTTCCGCTCCTTGGACCTCGTTTGTCCCCAGCTGTCCGTACAGGACCTTTCCGGTCACGTGGCGCCGGTCCCAGATGTGTGTCACTGCTTTTTATCTAGGGAACGCCAGATCCTTCACCACTGTGCCCTCGCTGTGCTGCTCCAGCCGCTGATCCCTCAGGGGGAATAGAAGCTTGCAAGAAAATGATTTAGCGGTCTTGTAGAAGCGCTACTAAAGCTCAGGCACCAGGATGATGAGGTTTATAAACAGCAATCTTTATTTTCCCCTCACAGCTCCACAACATGTTTCAACTGCTCAAGGCAGTCTTCCTCAGGTAGTGTAAGGGGGTGAACTTACACTACCTGAGGAAAACTGCCTTGAGCAGTTGAAACATGTTGTGGAGCTGTGAGGGGAAAATAAAGATTGCTGTTTATAAACCTCATCATCCCGCTAAATAATTTTCTTGCAAGCTCCATGAAAGACTTGGGAGAGTCAAAACATTATTTAATTATGGCTGTCCACATAAAAGAAAATATGCTTCTTCACATATTGTGGAAACATTGTATCACTCTAAAAAGTTTATTTGATTCTATCCAAGAGAATGTGAAGAATAAGATTTATCTGCTGTCCTAGAACTGGTCCATCAATACAGAAAAGGCACATAGAACTACTGTATATCATGAACTCTTCAGTCAGACAGAATCCCTCCCAGCTAAAACTGAGCAGTGTCATGCAGAGATGAAGATAGCAGCAGAAACATGCATTTCAGTGTAGTTGGAGGAAGGAGGGGTGACAGATGAGGAGGGAGAATCCTTTGGAGCAGTGATTGCCTAAATTCTACTGCTACATTCCTGGAAGTTGTACTTCGTGAATGTTACTGGTTCACGATCACTTGTGTGTATGATTGACTATACACTATACTTTATAATAAGGGTATAAAAATAAGGGTTTGAAAGTAATATTGTAATATTCCTAGCCAATAGTCATACCTCCTAAATTACCTACCACATCTGGACAGTTGAGTAGAAAATACGGTGGATATTTGTAGTCTTCCACATGAAAATAATTTCTAGAGGATTTTAATTACAGTTTTTGGTGCAATACTTTGAAGGAAAAACTTCCTGCTTTAGGGAAATCTTTAAGGAAACATGTAGTGTTTTTGGCCAGTTTTACATCCCCGTACGGAACCCAAGATCCCCTTACCATCAATCTTTGGAGAGCATAGGTGAGCTATGAGGAGCTAGCTTGGAGAGCCTTAACTATCTTGTAAGATTTTCAAGGTATCTATTAATATATTTAAATGGAATGTCCAAGGTATAAAAAAAAACCCGCTCTGCTTGACTAAGTGCTGCAGTGCCTTTACTTCAGTACACATATTTCTTATGAAGCGCAAACTACATGGTGCATTTCTTAAAGGCAGGATATATGATTTATAGGGTTCCAAGGGATATGTGATTAGACAGTATAATGATTTTTCTTACTTTTTCTACACATACAGCCCAGATGAGTGGACAGCAATACACTTAGTTCATGCTTGCCAACATGTTACTGGAGTTGGCAGGCTGAGCTCAGGCAATAGTCAGCTCTCCAGATCTGTACAGTTAAGCAGATTTGCATTCTTAACTCTGGATTCTCAATTACTTAGGCATAAGGGAAGCGGCTGTCTTCCTCTACACTACAGTTCAGAGAACTGCAGTTTTTTGGTTTAAAGACATTTTCATCTGACATTCCCCAGGGTCTCTGGTAAGAGCCCCTTAAAAGCTTATGAATCAGGCGTGGTTTAGTAGAGCTATCCCCTATGGTAGGAGAGGGCTGGTCTAGCTACACTGTGCACATGTCATTGCTCGCTGTTTAAGACTAAGTACTTCAGGCTCCAAATCTCTCACCCACAAGCAACACTGCTTTGATTTGGAAATAGGAAGACCACTCTTGATTGCACATTTTATATAACTGAAATCCTGTTTTTATTTGCTTTCAAATATTTTTCATTTTATTTTAACTTTATAATACACAAATATCATGCGGCTCTCTGCGATCACCATGCTGCTGCTGATCTTGAGGAGCTTTGATGGGAGTCTGGCAACAAATCGGAAAAATGTGGAAAGTCCAGGGAAAAAGCAATATCAGGTGCAGCATGGAGCCTGCAGCTATACCTTTCTTCTGCCAGAGGTGGACAGCTGCCGCTCTGCTCCTGCCAGTCCCTATGTGTCCAATTCTGTACAGAGGGATGCTCCGCTGGACTATGATGATTCTGTACAGAGATTACAACTTTTAGAGAACATCATGGAGAATAACACACAGTGGCTTCTAAAGGTGAGCTGGATTAGGATTCACAAAAAGTGATTGATGTGAGCACTTTTACTAATATCTTCTAGAAACCAAATGCTAATGTAGCAGAGCTGAATGTATCATATACTATTTAAGTCCAGTCTGCATCATAACCAAGAAACATCTCATATCATCCTTTTCTTTATTGAAACCAAGCTAACCTTACAGTGTCAGAGTCACCAAAGTCATGATAGGGTTCAGATGAAGAGCAGACATGTCTGTGGGAGAAATTACTGACTGTCAGGGCTGTTTGTAAAACCTCTATAATCACTATACAAGATCTGACCAACTTCTGTCCAATCAGGACATTGGTGTGTAAATGGCAATTGATCTGAATGAAATCTGTCATCTGCCAGAAAACGGATCTGGCATGTCTTTAGATGTAATTGCAGTATGTAACCACATCAATAAGGCAACTCCACTATGGGGAATAGAAAGATTATTATAGATCAATCATAACAGAGGAAGAAGACAACTGGTTCTATCCTAACAAAATATTCTGGGTGTTGACTACCAACTCTAACAGATTTATCATGTGTTCCAGGTGTTGAAATAGGTGTAAGGTTTATTACATAGAACAATGGATAATTTACTGATCACTGAGACACCATCCATTGTGGTTCACAGACAATGAATGGATTGTAAGTGGAGCATGCGCACCTCCACTCTATGCAAGACGGGGCTCTGTTCAGCCTAATATTGCCTCTATATAATTAAAATAATATTTCTGTTATCCAATAGGTATGGGATGAGGTCATATTTGAGGAATGACCCTTCAAGCATTTTACAGGGGATTCAGGCAAGCTGTATGTGTTGAAATTGCCTGGAAATAAGGAATTATTTGTGGCAGTATATCATGTATATAATATATTGGTGACACAATGTAAAAGGTGATGTTACAGTTTATATTCAGGATCTCAGATACTACTTCATTAATAGAGTGTGTTATATTATTGTTTGGGGACAGAAAATATATTTGTAGTGAGTGATGTATGAAAGCAAAATCAGAACAACTGTTGTCATAATTCATCTCTAGTAGTGTTTGCTTCAAGTCAAATATACAAAAACTATAGACAAAGCAAGTATACTATATATAGCACATAAATACTATATGCTTATTACATTTTAAATTAGATAAATGATAAGACTAGTTTTATATATCATAGTTTTTACTATTGGATACCATCATGAAGCAGGAAATAAAGCTCTGCTTTGGAGACCTAATAGGGAATTGTAATCTAAGCAATACACTGACCTGATTTGCTTAGTTTATAATGCAGAATGATTCTAGCTCATGACTATAGCCCAATGTTCTGAGTGGCCATCAGAGATGCTGGCTCAGCCTCATCCTCCGATGTAGATCATTGACAGGACAGACTGTTTTAACAGGATTTGTATTCTGATGATGGTGTCCGTTATAGGACTATGATTGCCTCTGCAGGCTGGTAGGGAAATGTTCCAGCTAAGAATATTATACTGGGGAAATGCTTGTTGTGAAATTCCCATAACAAATTACAGCTATAGAAGAGCTCATCTTGCCATTTGGCGCCATACAATATGTGGCTTTCCATAGTGTCTACTGTCAAACTCATATTAATGTGCAAAGGCAATTTGCCAAACAGGCAAATGACACCTTGAGCTCCATCCATCATAATTGCCTTACTTTTAGTGATTTTGTCATCTGGATGTATGGCGCATCTATAAGCCGAGGTACGATGTGGTCATGTCTGCAACTTGTTTTACCACATAGGTGCGATGGACGTAAATAAAGTTTCAATCAGCCAATTAATCCGAAGGCTAGAATTAGAGCCCCACTGAAATTACATTATAGAGTATCCTCTAGAAACTCTCTATTAAAGGAATCTGTTGATAAATTCCCTTTAAGCAGGAAACATTTCTATATCAATCCAGTGGCTAGCAATATGTCTGAAGAACTAAAATACCAAAGCACAGGGAGCACTTGGCCACCCACACAGGTAAACCCCTTAATCCAGCTGCTATCCTTCTACTATAGAGGTTTTACCTTTTAGCACAGACCAAGATGTTGAACAAGTCCCTTGTGGCCATTGTGAAGTCACCCTTTTCCATGTCTCAAACTGATTAGAAAGAAAAATACAGTTTGTACAGTACTAAGAGTGCAAGATAATAAATCATGTTTATGATTGTCACATGAGGGTCATGTACATGGAAGCATGGAGCAGGGTTCACTGAAGGTCCACAGAAGAATTATTCTCATGGTGAATACAAGAGCATTCTCCAGAGCAGAGCTACACAATCTGCTTGTTTATAAAGTAGTGGAGTAGTTTTAGGGTCCGTTTCTTAACTTCCCTAAACATATATTATTGTGTGCAATAGGTGGCCCTTGGTGGTGTTCACCCGCTTGCCCTTGGTGGTGCTCACCCGCTGGCCCTTGGTTGTGCTCACCCGCTGGCCCTTGGTGGTGCTCACTAACTGGCCCTTGGTGGTGCTTACCCACTGGCCCTTGGTGGTGCTTACCCACTGGCCCTTGGCGGTGCTCACCCACTGGCACTTTGCAGTGCTCACCCACTGGCCCCTGGTGATGCAAACCCACTAGCCCCTGGTGGTGCTCAGCCACTGGCCCCTGGCTCTTTTGTTTTAAAACCAGTACAGTGCATACAGTTCACAGCTGCTGTAGATGCTATCCCATCTCAGACTATGCAGTTCTGTGCACATATGTATAGTGTAGTTGTACTGTGTAGTTTAATATTTAATTGCCTGACTCAAAAGTGAAAATGTTTAAGTGGATAATATCAGGCCTATTATATGGTGCTTTCCATGGTTCACAATTGTAGGGTACCTATAGCTGAAAATAGGGGTTGTTTCACACCAGTATGCAGTAGAGAGGTGGTTTGCACTTACCTGATAAAGGGTAATGGCCAGCATATGTTAACCCATTTGTTTGTCATAAACATAGGAAACAGGATAGTAAAGCAAAAATATGAAAATCAAATGGAGCAAAAGGCCATATATTGTGCTGGTTTCACTACAGGTAAATGTGTAAAATATGAAATGGAAACAAAACGCTGTCCATCCATAACATAACAATGAGCAAGTTATAATTCTAATGCTACGTATTTGCCACCAATACTTTAGTCAAACGTCAAATGCTGTCTGCCCAAAAGAGTGCAGAAGCTTACTTAGCATTCGATGTGGTAGCCGATAGCTGCTTTTGAGACTGCACACATGATGCAGCATCGCAGCATCAAAAGCCAAAACTATTAAAGGGCTGAATAATTCAGATGTGGTACACTAAAGGCCTTATACATATTAGATGAAAGTTGGAAGGACTGGCTGTCTACCTGGTATGTATGAGGGCCTTCTGACTCCAACAGATATTTTCTTGAGATAAAGATTGAAAAGTTGAAAATTCAACATCCAATCCTTTTGTATTCAGAGGATATTCAGTCCCCTCTAGAAGCATTTTCTACTTTCTCCCCATTTACAACAGAAGAACACTCGGTCAATAACTCATTACCATGGAGGATTTAGGAGAGATGGCCATCTGTTAATCAAACGTATGGCCAACTTAAAGGGGACTGTCATATCGTTTAATGATGTTAAAGGGATCCTGTCACCCCCAAAACACCTTTAAACCTATTAAAACCTGTCCCTAGAGCATATTAACACTTTCCCTACATTCCTTTTAGCTCCTATATGCACATAATCAAAGTGTATAAAAACGTTTGTTTTATAAGTACCTCATTAGTGATGATAATGAGTGACTATGCTATTCATAGTCACTCATTCAGGCTGCCCCTCTTCATGCTATGACGCCTCCATAGGCGTGATCTTCATGATAGATTCAAATTGCAGCCTCCCTGCGCGCCTCCCCGCTGTGGCTTGTGTCGGCCGGGCTTCAGTGTGGGGCTGTATAACGCGATGCGCGTCATTTCCGGCGCCGGGTGACGTATACAGCCGCGCCGCTCTGTCAGCTTCAAAATGCGCACTGCGCATGCGCATGCGCAGTGCGGGACTTGAAGCCAACAGCGGCGCCGGTGTAAATACGTCACCCGGCGCCGGGAATGACGCGGATCGCGTCATACAGCCCCACACTGAAGCCCAGCCGACACAAGCCACAGCGGGGAGGCGCGCAGGGAGGCTGCAATTTGAATCTATCATGAAGATTACGCCTATGGAGGCGTCATAGCATGAAGAGGGGCAGCCTGAATGAGTGACTATGAATAGCATAGTCACTCATCACTAATGAGGTACTTATAAAACGTTTTTATACACTTTGATTATGTGCATATAGGAGCTAAAAGGAGTGTAGGGAAAGTGTTAATATGCTCTAGGGACAGGTTTTAATAGGTTTAAAGGTGTTTTGGGGGTGACAGGATCCCTTTAAACCGCCTCCCCCAATGTGTTTAAATGATGCAATGTGCATGACTAACATGGTTTTCTAACAACAAAATTTCACATATTAATCTTGAAAAAAATACTTTTTATGCGGAGGTGACTGCACACATATACCTGGCTCCAGTCATAAGGGTGTTTTTTTTTGCTTACTGTCACTAAAGTTAATTTATAATATTTTTTGAATTTCATCATTCCCCCTGCATTGTAATTGACTGACATCACTGCAGGACCGGCAGTGATGTCAGTCAATAACAATGCAGGGGGAATGATGAAATTAAATAAATTATGAATGAACTTGAGTGACATTAATCAAAGCACCAGCCCATGACTGAAGCCAGGTATATGCGTGCCGTCACATTAGCATGTACAGCCTTTTTTCTTTTTTTTATTCAGGATAAATATGAGGAATTCTGTTTTTAGAAAACCATGTTGGTCATGCACATTGCATCATTTAAAACACATCAGGGGTTGGTTTAATATCCAATTCCATATCTATTTACTGCCATAATCTAAACTAATTTCTAACATACCTACCCTTCTCAAACTACACTAAGTTTTTTTTCTCAGAATTTCTGTCTGATGACGCTTTATTTTAGAATTCTAGTGCATCCTGGATTACTCAAATGAAACCTCATCAGGGGCAGACGCTGCAGTCACTGGCACTGCCTCTGGCCCGTCTTTGACTTGATGCGTTATCAGTGGCATCCATTACAGAGCAGAGCGCATTGACAGAAAGTGGTGTCAGGATAGCCAGAGTTCAGAGACCAGTGTCGCTCCCGCAGGTAACATCACTGGTCTCTGCATGGTGGGTATCCAGACATCATCAAATGACAATGTGCTCTGCTCTTTTGCTGGCTGGTCATCACTATACTGAGATGGCAACACAGAGAACACTGTCATTGTGCACAGTGCAAATCACATTGGGATAGAGTATAGACTAGCCCATCTCTTGGAATGGATGTCCTGGATGACACTTCAATTCAGGGAGTGGGCAGAGGCTGTGGGAGTGAGCCATGATGACGTTTCAAAGGGTATCGCAGGATGCAGTGGGATTCTCAAACAAAGCGCTATCACACAATAAGTAGGAAAAATAATCACAAGAACAGATAGCTTGGACTTCTGTCCACCCCTTTAAGAACAGCATACTGAATAAGGGATGGCGATGTCATTTTTTGGGATCCCCCAACTTCCAATCTTGAATAACTGCTTTCAGGTCTGCAAACATTAAGGTTATGAACTTACTGAGGTAAAAACCAGTACACCATTCTGTTTTCATCACTGGAGTGACACTTTAAATGTAAGCCCCCTGCCATATACTCACCTTCTGGCATCTTCAACTCTTACTGACTCCACTTTGGTCCCGTTGCGCCTTCTTGTGGCCGTAACGTCTGAGTGTCAGTTAGGCTACGTTCACACATAGTGGCTTTTTTGCGCGTGAGCATTTTACCGTGTCTTGTGGCTGCGCTTCTTAGCACCGTAACAAAAAAATGTGGCACATTCACACACCGCGTTTTTGTACGGCCGCACTTCTCCCCCAAAAGCGTAGGGGGGAAATGATGTCACAAAGGGAAGGAAGAATCCTGTGTTCCTCCCCTGTGTGACATATGTGACAATCCTTTTGGGTTTCGCAGTGTATTAATATACACTGTGAAACCTAAATAAAAGTCATCCAAATGGTATTTAAAATAATAGAAATTGAATACTTACCCTCCACCAGCTGTTCGGGTTACCGGGAGCCGAAACACCCACATCTACTGTACTTCCAGGACCTTGCAAGATCTGTGATTGGCAGCTCACGATCATGTGATATGTGACGTGAATATCACATGATCGCAACCGGCCAATCACAGATCACAGGTCTTGGAAGCACTGTAGATATGGATGTGTTTGGTGCTGGTAACCATGAACAGCCGGCGGAGGGTAAGTATTCAATATTTATTATTTTTAATACCATTTGGATGACTTTTATGTAGGTTTCCCAAAACGGCTGTCACACATTTCACACAGGGGAGGAGGAACATAGGATTCTTCCTCCCCTGTGTGACATCACTTCCTGCAGTGCCATTATATGCGCTGGAATTGCGCATTGTCTGAACGGCGATGCGTAATTCCAGCGGGTATAATGGCACCTATGGGAGAAAGTGCTGGCGCACTTGCGTAAAGAATTGACATGGTCATTCTTTTTCACTTTGCTGGCAGACGCGCTTTAGGAGAAAAGTGCGCACAAAAAAGTGCAATGTGTGAACGTAGCCTTAGTGAAACGTTATGTCACAAGACCTCAATGCATCTTTGATGAGAGCCAGAACGAGGCTCTCAAGATGTATTGAGTTGTGACTTTCAGGACATTCCACTGAACACTGGGGCTGCTGGCAGGTCACTTTTTGCCAAAGCCCAACAGGGCGATGACGACAGTGAGTGAAGCAGCCGGAAGGTGAGTATAAGAAAGGGGCTTGAATTTAAAGTACACCTCCAGCGGTGCCCAAAAAAACAAAATAAAAACAGTTGGAGTGGTGCTTTAAGCGAAACACCTTTAAACAGTTAGAAAATGATCCATCCAAATTCAGGTTTCCTAATTGCTCCATCTGTTTCCATTTTGCAGGACCAATTTTCTTCTAGTCTGTATGTTATGTATTCCGTTATATCTTTTGTAACTCCTAGCATCTTGAAGCTCCTCAGGTTACAGTTGTTGCCATAGGTCAAGTGGAATTAGGATGAAGGACTAGTTTATATCATTAAGAATCCTAGAACCAGCTTCCATCATGACCTTGGGCAATCATTACTTTGCCTCCATATATCATGTGCCTATATTGCACTGAAATTGCACAATCATAAATAAATATGGTTAACATTCTCTTAGCTTACAGTTTGTTTAGATTGCAAAACGAAAATCATTTATAAAATATTTTTACACTTAAAATGTAATTTTTAAGCAACAAAGTACCTCTAAATCTAGCACACGTGTTCCTACCTAAACACTTTAAATGCATTCTACTTGATATATTTGACATACCATACATTTCTGAAGTCAAAGTGAAATAAATTAATCTTTTGAAATGTTAAAAAAAAAAAAAAAGCATCACGGTTTGGAGTCATTCCAACAACATCGTTAGTAAGTCGTTGCGTGTAAACCGTGATACACTACGATAAATCGTTGGATCGCTGATAGCAGATTTGAGAACATGTTCTCAAATCAGACGATCCTTGATCAGCCAATCTGCTGCATTGTGTGTGTGACACCACGATAACGATGTCGTTCACGACTTTGCCATCACATCAGTGACAAGGTAATCAAAAAGTCCAAAGGACACAAGATGAATTTATAAATATACACAATCTTTATTAAGGATTATCAATATAATAGTTTAAAATCCTTCTGAATAATATCAAAGATAACAAGGTGAATAATAGGACCATACGTATAGACAAGAGCCACTGGATATCTATAGGCAACTAGAGCCAGTGCTATATCGATGGTTATATAGATGGACAATCCAGTGACCGAAAAGGAGCATATATAAGAACTTGTTGTGTTGATCATATAGGATATAAGACACAAATGTGAGAGTCGGGAGTCTCTAAATGCTAACACACTGTTGATATACCAGGAAAAGTTTCAATTGGATATGCAAACTTATGATGAATAATAAATGTTATACAATCTGTCTAAATTGGGATCTGAACCTGACTATCTTTATAGGGACAGCACGTTTTGATGAATAACTACTCATCGCAATTGTGTTAATTGTATATATATAAAAAATTCTGGAAAATCCTGGCTATTATATGTAAACCAAGTAGTACTGTCCTTATATATGCCTCCTTTCGGTCACTGATTGTCCCATCTATATAACATCGATATAGCACTGGCTCTAGTTGCCTATAGATATCCAGTGGCTCTTGTCTATACGTATGGTCCTATTATTCACCTTGTTATCTTTGATATTATTCAGAAGGATTTTAAACTATTGTATTGATAATCCTTAATAAAGATTGTGTATATTTTAAAATCATCCTTGTGTCCTTTGACTTTTGATTACCTGATTAAAAATGGGTTGATAAATATGTGAGATATGATTCACCGACATCAGTGAACAAGTATCGTTCGCTGGGTTGTGCAAACGATACCTGCTCGCTGGAAATCTAGTGACAGCTCACTAATGATGTCAAAGCGATGTTCTAACAACCCGCACCCATGAGATTGTTAGCGATATTGTTTCAACATTGAGGCGAGTAACGGTACCTTTTGATTGAACTAGCATAATCAATTTGCATTTTTAGCTTGTGTGCTCACAATCAGGAAGTGCAAATTTTGGACAAGGCGTATTGCCACTGCATCCAAAACGCTGGGTTGTACAATACCAGCATAATGGAAGGGATTTCAAGCAATCTCATGCTCACAATGCTTCCCCCTCCCGACAGCATCGTTATTTCAGTTGTGGTGCAGGATTCCGGACTTCCGTATCTCTGCAGCGTGTTAATTTCATGCTGCGGAGTCAGAAGCGATCACTATCAGGTGAACCGAACACAGATCGTGGGCACAGAACGGCTGCTATCTCCCTGCATTCACCCATGGGTTCCTGGAGGTATTCCGTCCAACAAGCAGTGCCTCTAGATCATGTGCACATATCCTAAGGCCTCAATCAAACATCAGTAATTTTGATCAGTATTTATATGACAAAACCAGGAGTGTCTCAAAACACACAACAGTGTCAATCTTTCAATGATGTTTTTCTCTGTAGGTTTCACTTCTGGCTTTGGCATATTAACACTGATGCAAAATATTGATGTGTGAATGAGGCGTAGATCGGTGGCTCACATACAAATTCGAATGACAATCATTAAAAATAAATCAGTACTTTTTGCAGCAAACTAATCTGCAGGAACAATTTAAGGATATGGTCAAAAAATTTGGTTTGGAGTGGAAAAATCTCATGTCGTAGTCAAGAAAAAAAGTGTTTTTTTGATAAATTGCTTTTATGTATTCTTTACCCTTACCCCCACTATAAACGTTTCCTTGTGAAATCTACTTTAAAGAAGCCACACAACTTTTTTTATTTTCCATTAAAGGATCTAGGAAGCTGCACGGAGGAAAAAAATCTCATAGAATGAATGAAAATTAGTTTTTTTGTTTAAATCAATGGAAACGTATTCAAACGTATTCAAATCTTTTTTGTGGAGTTTAAAACAGAATCCATCTTATGTGACCGCAGATGATTGAATCTTCGAAGTGCACTAACCATGTGCTGTCAGGACTCTCCAATGCCGCTGCGGAGAGCAGGCAGTCATGTGACCACAAAAGTGTGATATGCATACTTCCAGCCACGTTCCAACTAAACGTGCGTGGCTTTGCTTAACTTATTTGCACTGAGCAAGGATATGCATGTCTAATTGGAATGTGGCTGGAAGTATGAATATTGCATACTTGCAGTCACATGACTGCTGACTCCAGAGAACCATGACAGTGCATGGTTGCTAATCAGGATTCAAATTTTCATGTAACATTGAATAGAGACTTTTATTGCGAACCTGGACCATCCCTTTGAATGAATTAATAGATGCAATTTGTTTCCTGAAAGTCACTACATTTATAATGTTACTACCAAGGCTGGCGGGTGCAGATTGAACAATTTCTATGAAATCGGCAGGTTCTCAAAGAGCTTCACAAGAATGTGTTACAATGTGTAAGGGAATGTCCACACAAAGTGGTTTAAAGATGGCATAACCACTGAGTTGGGCAAACTGAAGATACTTCAGGAAAACGCCAGCATGCACTCTTTGGCATCATCGTCACATCTTACTGTGGCTTTGCGACTGGCATTTTTAGCTTTTAACTTGGTCAGCTCACTATTTTGTCAAGAGATTAAAAGAAGCTGAAAAGCTTGAAAACATGAACAAGTTGTTTTTACATTGCAAAACATGGATTCACTCTTTTTTTTAAGTTCTATTAAGAGCTTTTTCAGGCGGATTACAGAGCGTATCCTCCTAGGACTTTGTATGGACTTTGTATTTGTATTTAGTTCTACAGAAAAAAAAAATCTTCATTGGGTGTATACATATTGTTTTCTATTCTTGTAGTTTTGCAGAACTTATAGAAACTATTCTATAATCACATTTTGTGAATACAAAAGGCTTTATCAATGTAGTTGCCCTAGATTTCTAGCGAAATTGCATTATTGTGAACATACCTTTTTTCCTTTTTTGCATAAATTAGTGATATGAATCATTGAAAAATATATATATTTTTTTCTACTCCTAGTTCTGCTTGCAGAATGCTGTAAATGTTTAATTGCTCCCTCATTTAGCAAACAATCCAATGTAAAACAATAAAAATAGTAAATGGGTCTCGTGATATAAAAAGGTGTTCAACAGCTGAATGGCTTATAGCACACAGTGCAGATACCCAATCTGTGCCAAATTGCCAAACAGGTATACACAGGGTAGGGGGTAGCGCCTGCTCCACAACAGTCTATTAATATGACGTATTAAATATCTCCTTTCTTAGATTGGGTCTAATGCAGAACGGATATACACAAATGGGTCATACAAATTCTTTGTTATAAACTACTGAATAAATGCCAATTAATTTAGGTTCTGGGATTCTTCAGACCGGCTTAGGCTGTGTATATGTGTAAGGGTACCTTTACACGCCGCAACCGCGGGTGGCGATATGAGGTGATACAACGTGCGCGGTCACGTTTTTTGTGCCCGCCTTTGGTTGCCGATGGCAGCATCACCGCCGCAATTGCGCCCGGATCCTAAGGCGATGTGTCGTCCCGGAAGTCGCCTCACCTAGCAGCAGAACCAATCTTGCCTCATTCCCTCACGCCTTCACACGCCGCAATTCCAACGCAATGTGGGCGTACGTGTTCAGCGCGGCAAGGAGATAGGCGTGCCACAGTGGTTTACACCACGCCCCTTACACGCTCATTGGACAACGCTATAGCGTTACGATTGATCAGCCTGCTCTGCATGGCTGGATAATACATGACGTCATTGTGCGTCGGAATTTGGTACCAATACATGCTCAAATATGGCGCGCTATCAACTGACAGCCAATGGGACCACAGTAGCCACCATCAATCATTGCACACGGGGCGCGGACTCCAGCACGCTGTGGCACGCCTACGGGAAATCAATAGGCGATGCAGATTCCATCACTATCGCCCTATCACACGCCAAAAGCCGAGAATCTCGCCTTCATGATTGCCTCTGATTTTGGAGTAGTGCTCTGAAATCAGAACCAGGCGACAGGCGATGTATCGCCCCAAATTCCCCAAATACACGCCGCAACTGGGAGGCAATTTGAGGCAGAGTTTCAGGGCCACATATCACCCTCAGGTTTCCCACAAAATATTGCGGCATGTAAAGGTACCCTTAGAGGATCCGATTGGAGCTGCAGTTGCAGAATTAACCATATTTAACAGGGATGTCCACTTTTAAAAAATAACCTCTCCAGAAGATCATAGAGGCTGTAATCAACCACTAAACTCATCTCGTAACATCTACATTGGCAAAGGAGCAAAGCTCAGGGACTGGCTACAGCACTATCAATGTGACATCAGGAGAATGTACACAATCATAGGAGCAGCAGTGAGAAGCGGCACTGGATCTGGGGAAGGTGAGTAATAGTTGAGTTTTACTTATTTTTATTTTCCTGTGCTTCTTGATTTATAATCTTTGAAAGAGGACAACCCATTTCATAGAAATATTAGGTCAGCATGCCACTACATTTTTCAGATAGAATGACATACACCATGAGGGAGGCCCAAAAGACCTCATTAGAAGTTAAATGAGGTCCACTGGGTGCAATTGGTGTGCGTCAAGTGACAAACTGGGGCCATCAATCAACTTCTTCCACAAAACCTGATAAAGCCATATAGCAAAAGGCTAATCTCAAGAGTTTCATTGGGTGTCTATCACTTTCACTGCCTACAGGTGCTAACAAAATAGCAGAATTGTTAGAGTTTTGTAAAAAAAACAATACACATGGATTATTACGGATTATTTTGTTTAAACATTCAAGAGAAAGAAAGGCAGACATTCCATCACAAAAAGTCTTCACGTAATCTGCAGAACATTCCTGCGCAGCAAGTGCTCAGTGACAGGGTCAAAGGGATTTTGTGTTTTGGGATTAACTGAGGGAAGTGGCAATCACTGGAAATTGCTGGTACAGAAAGGTGAGGTCAGGCAATCACTGCAAAAGTGTCAGGTGGAATTTGCATGTTCATATGTAGAGACTAAACATGTGCTTGGTGGAATGGGATTAGATTTCTCATAAAACCATCTTATTTGTGGTTAGAAACATAAGAGAAATGGTTTAGGTAGCATGATACGACAACCTATTGACCTCTGCATCTTTCACTTTAATTGTAGGATACTCCAAGAACACAGAATTATTAAATGTAACTAAAAAATACTGGAATTCTTGTATACTAGAATTACTAATTTTCCTAACATTGTGCAATAATGTATCAAAAGTAAGACTATATTCCCACATCTGTAGTACACGTCCGTGTGCTGTTTAGTTTTTTTCTTGGACAGATTCATAGAACTACATTAATCACTTCTAAAAACTGATTTTTGTGTCCAGTCTATGAAACACCGAGGCTGTCCTATTCTGATCCAAATCAGACTCGGCTAACAAATTCTATGGGGAACCTTGTAAAAAGAATGACCACATAAGACATGCTTCAGTGTTTCATTGTTTTTTTACTAATTCATTTTAAAAAGTCATTTAAAAAAAAAAGTTCAGTTTGTTTGCTGCAGTTTTAAAAATTATGATAAAAATACAAATACAAATAAATAGAATATGGATGACACCAAAAAGAAAATCGGTCAATTTCTCACAGATGTAAAAGCAAAACGGTGCGGTATATGGAACAAAATCTGGACATTGCTAATGTGTCTGCAAATGGTAAAACTAAGGCCGGCTTCACATCATGGTAAAATCCGATCTGGGGCTGTCAGGGATGAACCTGACCGCCCCGGACCGGATTTGCAAACAGTGTGCAGCCAGATGTCGCTAATTGCAGCCGCAGGGAACTAGCCACGGTCCTGAAATTACAGCAGCGTGCAGCCGCCGGTGTCCAGTTGACGGTTCCTCCCGATTCGGGAAAATCCGTGAGGATCCGATTTCGGGAGATTTTTCTCCCCGGACACAAAAATGCTGCATGATCCAATTTTGTGTCAGGGAGAAAAATCTGATTCCTCCTGGGTTCACCCGGACACATGGAAACCGGATGGCAGAGAGCT
>JARQOC010000001.1:227471289-227495228 GCA_033576535.1 Allobates femoralis | reverse complement strand
AAAAAAACCATCCCTTGACCCCACAACAGTCTCCAACTACCGCCCCATATCTCTCCTCCCGTTTGCCTCAAAACTTCTTGAACAAAATGTCTATTCCGAACTGTCCTCCCACCTCTCTTCCTGTACCCTCTTTGATCGCCTTCAATCCGGCTTCCGACCTCACCACTCCACCGAAAACACCCCTAACCAAAGTCACTAATGACCTTCTGATCGCCAAGAGCAAACGAAACTATTCCGTCCTCACCCTTCTCGACCTCTCTGCTGCCTTCGACACTGTTGACCACTCACTCTTACTCCAAATTCTTAAATCTCTTGGCATTACTGACCTTGCCCTCTCCTGGATCTCCTCCTACCTAACGGACAGGACATTCAGCGTCACCCACTCCCACACCACCTCCTCGCCCCACCCCCTCTCTGTAGGTGTCCCCCAAGGCTCGGTCCTGGGACCATTACTCTTCTCTATTTACACCCTCGGCAACCTCATCGAGTCACATGGACTCCAATACCACCTCTACGCTGACGACACCCAACTCTACTTGTCTGGCCCTGATATTTCCTCCCTTTTATCCAAAATTCCTCCCTGCCTATCCGCCATCGCATCCTTCTTTTCCACCCGCTTCCTAAAACTCAACATGGACAAGACCGAGTTCATCGTCTTTCCCCCGAACAACCCTGCCCCGCTCCCTGACCTATCAATCACCGTCAATGACTGCACACTCTCACCCCTCCCCCACACCAAGTGCCTTGGGGTAATCCGACTCCTCCCTCTCCTTCAAGCCCCACATCCAAGCCCTCGCCACCGTCTGTCGACTCCAACTAAAAAACATTGCCCGTATCCGCTCCTTCCTTGACCACAACACGGCCAAGACACTTGTCCACGCCCTCATCATCTCCCGCCTGGAGTACTGCAACCTCCTGTTCACCGGCCTCCCTGCCTCCTCCCTCGCACCTCTCCGCGTCATCCTCAACTCTGCTGCCCGACTCATCCACCTATCTCCCCGTTACTCCCCCTCCTCTCCGCCGAGCCCTCCACTGGCTCCCCTTCTCCCAGCGATCTCGCTTCAAAACCCTAACCCTGACATACAAAGCCATACACAACCTGTCCCCTCCCTACATCTCCGACCTAGTCTCCCGCTACCTCCCCTCACGCAACCTGCGCTCCTCTCAGGAACTCCTTCTCTCAACCCCCCCGCATCTCCACCTCCCACAACCGCACACAAGACTTCTCTCGTGCTTCCGCCAGACTCTGGAACTCGCTCCCCCACCACATCAGACACTCCCCGACCCTGGGAACCTTCAAGAAAAACCTGAAGACCCACCTCTTCCTAAAAGCCTACAACACACACTGAGACCCTATCCACTGCACCATCTCACCTCTCCCCCTCCTACTGTCTCCCTCCCCACCCCCTCTAGCCTGTGAGCCCTCGCGGACAGGATCCCCGGTCCTATTGTACCCGTATGACTAATTGTGGATTTGTCGTCGTTTGTCTTCGCTTGTGGCCATCTCTGACCACTTGTCTTTGTCTACCCTCGAAAATGTAAAGCGCCATGTATCCTAATAGCGCTATATAAATACCTAATAATAATAATAATAATAATAATTAGCCCTAATGACTTTTTCGATCGTTTTCCTTACTGTCCAACGTCAAGGATTTCCCTGTAAGCCTCTTTGTGAAATAATTCTTTGGAAAATTTTAAGAAGAAAAAAATTTAAATAACAAAACCCTAATATCTTCTAAAATTTTAATTTTCATTCCGTTAATATTTGTCATGGAAGTTTCTGAATAAATTGACAACTGGGAGTTAACATTTTTCCTTGTTGAAAGGGTATGTCCCTACACAGATGACACCAAATAGTTGAATGTTAAACTGTGAACCCTCCACACCCCTTTTTACTTAATTCCAAAAAACAAAGAACATTTTACAAAAAGGTGCTCCTGTATGTCATATGTAATATGAGTATGTACCAAACCAGATCTTACTGGAGAGCTGATTCATCCACCTAGGCCCCTTTTACATCTGCGTTTTTCGCTGATTGCGGCACATCCGGCAGTTTTATCGCATCTGACGCCTAACGGCTGCACTTGCGGCACTCTTGCGGCAAGCCCCATGCATTGTCTATGGGGCTTGTGGCAAGTGCGGTTTAGCCACGATACGGCAAATCCGGCAGTTAAGGCCATGAAAAAAGCATGGCTAGCAGCGCTTTCTTCTTCACCGCCACAAGTGCTGGATTCTGCCGTATCCGGCAGAACCGCACTTGCCGCATGCCCCATAGAAAATGCATGGGGCTTGCTACAAGTGTGCCGCAAATGCAGCTGTTAAGTGGCAGATGCGGTAAATCTGCCAGATATGCAGCAATCAGCGAAAACCGCTGATGTGAAAGGGGCCTTAAATGGAACTTGTCATGTTGTTTTTTTTGTAAACTGCCTCCCCCAATATTGTTTTGATCATACACTATGCATCACTAACCTGGAAAAAAAATACATGTATTTATCATAAAAAAAAGCACTTTAGATACTTAGTTGTATGTGTTAAGTACCTGCACAAACAGTCATTGGGTTGGATACTTCAGCTGGTATCAATCACATCAATCCACATTCAGGCATGCAGTTTTTTAAATGTAGTCATGCTCACCTGCATTGTAATATATTAAAATCATTGAAGGACCAGCAGAAATTTGCACATGCAGTTGAAGGACGTGTGGTGAGATCATGACCATGTGACTATAATGGGTGGAGCTGAGGACTGACGATAAAGAAATGTAGGCTTAGCCCTGCCCTTTAGTTTCATGAGGTTGTAACATCACCACAGATCCTTAAACAACATATGTAAATTTCTGAAGGTCCTTAAGTGATTGTTTGGGAGTGACTTCATTTAAAAAACTGCATGTCTGAATGTGGATTGACCTGTCTGCTTGCAAGCTATCCACCCCAATGACCATATGTGCAGGTAACTAATGCAAACATACACTACCGGTCAAAAGTTTGGGGTCATTTAGAAATTTCTTTATTTTTGAAAGAAAAGCAATTTTTTTTTGAAGCTAAGATTAAATGAATCAGAAATACACTGTATACATTTTTAATGTGGTAAATGACTATTCCAGCTTCAAACATCTGGCATGTAATGCAATACTATATCTACATGAGTGTATAGAGGCCCATTTCCAACAACCACCACTCCAGTGTTTTAATGGTACATTGTATTTGCTAACTGTGTAAGAAGGCTAATGGATGTTTAGAAAACCCTAGAAAACCCTTGCACAAGAATGTTAGCACAGCTGAAAACTGTTTGGCTGATTAGAGAAGATGTAAAATTGACGTTCCTTTGAGCTAGTTGAGAATCTGGAGCATTACATTTGTTTGTTCTATTAAATTCTCAAAATGGCCAGAAAAAGAGAACTTTCATATGAAACTCGACAGTCTATTCTTGTTCTTAGAAATGAAGGCTATTCCATGTGGGAAATTTCAAAGAAACTGAAGATTTTCTACAACGGTGTGTACTACTCCCTTCAGAGGACAGCACAAACAGGCCCTAACCAGAGTAGAAAGAGAAGTGAGAGGCCCCGCTGTACAACTGAGCAACAAGACAAGTACATTAGAGTCTCTAGTTTGAGAAATCGACACCTCGCAGCTCCTCATCTGGCAGCTTCATTAAATAGTACCCACCAAAGGTCTGCAATGCTGTAATTGCTGCAAAGGGAGCATTCTTTGACGAAAGCAAAGTTTGAAGGAGACAATTAATATTTCAATTACAAATCATTGTTTCTAACCTTGTCAATGTCTGGACTATATTTGCTATTCATTTTGCAACTTATTCGATAAATAAAAGTATGAGTTTTCATGGAAAAAACTAAATTGTCTGAGTCACCCCAAATGTTTGAATGGTAGTGTAGAAGCATTTAAAATGCTTTTTTTTTAATGATAAATACATGGATTTTTTTTTTTATTTTAAAACCAGGTTAGTGATGCACAGTTCATGATCTAAATAACATTGGGGCGATTTAAATACAAAAAAACGACATAACAGGTTCCATTTAAAATGACTGTCAATACGGTCATAAATCTAATGGTGCTAGTGTAAGAAAAAGATACTAAGATTGGAACCAAATATCCAATCTTACAAAACAGGTAAAATGTTTATGGTGTACTCAAAGTATTGGTAAATTAACTAATCTAAAGGGCAAAGAAAGGAACTGACCCCGATTCTTTTAGCTTTTTATGATATTTAGCTGAATAGAACATTTTGCCCAGTTCATGGAACATGTATGAACACGAGATAGTACTTGAAACATCAAAAGTTGTTTGGGATGTTTTTGTTTAGGCTTCTGCTGCAGAAGATAAGCTGTAACCCTCAAAACAAATACGATATAAGATACTAAATGAGATCAAGAAGATAATGACTGACAAAAGGAATATTTCCAGAATAGATACTATGGCGCGAAAGTAACAGCAGGAAAAAATATTTTGCAACACTTAAACACAAAGCACATTATATTTCTAATCTTACAGAGCCATAGAATACACTGAGTTATTCATGTTTAGAAAAACTCTTAAAATTGCAAATTTATGAACACCACCACCATATTGTCATCATCTCATTAATCTTTTCACGTCAGTTATGTGTGAAAACGACAGGTGGCACATGATCCAAACATAATATTGTACAAGCCGAACTATCTCCAATGGTCCATAAAATCTGCACATTCTCACAAGAACAGATGACAAATGGCTTTCAATAGAGAACATTGGGCATTTATGCTTATGTACCTGCTGTGCTCTACATCCATTAGTTAGGAACGTATGTTTATACTTAAGGATTCTTCTCTGGTTACACTTTTTGCTTGTTACCTGCATTGGAATAAGGAAGTCTGTGGGTTCAGTATAGAATAATAAGAATGAATCCTGAACCCTGACCCAGAACCAAATGCTCCCCCACCTCTCTGTAATTTGGAGTCATACTATATAACTCTCCTGTGTCAGTCAAGTCTCATCGCACAATTCAAAGTTAATAGTCAATTTACTTGACAAGTTGCAAGATGTGCATAACAATGCAAAAACAATATGCAGCTAAAATATCCCAACAGAATAATTAGTTCAATCACTGCTGTTTATTTGTACAACACCAAAAGCATACATTTCAGGTCCTCAATGTTACATATGTTTGAGATTAGACTGCATGTCAAATGCCTGGCATTCATTTATTCCAGATAGTTAAAATATTCGGGGCCATTTCCACGCTGGTGATAAATAACATCTATGTGGGCTTATTTTATGAGACTCTTCATTTATAACCACTAATGCAGTGTGTTGGAGGTAAGATGAACACATGTCAATTTTAGGACTCGGCAAAAAAAAAAACTTCAACTTATACAAAAACATCATATTTTTTTGTCAGATATAAATAGCAAACAGGGCTGTGGAGTCGGTAACCCAAACCTCCGACTCCAACTCCCTCATACACGGCTCATGTTTAAGTGATACATTTATTGTAGTACAATCAGGCCTGTGGAGTCGGAGGTGGAACCCATTTTGGTGGTGTCGGGGACTGACTCTGAAAATATATAATAAATTAGATATAGTAGTTCAAAGCAGTATATGCTGAATATTATGAATTATTACTATGCTCTATCTAAATAGCTTGCTTATTGTATCATAATAATGATTAAAGCCTGATGTTCACATTCTACTACAATAAATTTATCACTTAAGCATGAGCCGTGTATGTCAAAGTTGTGGAGTTGGAGTCAGGGAAATTGAGGAGTCGGAGTGGGTATTTTGGCTTACCGACTCCACAGCCCTGAGTACAATGTGAACATCGGGCTTTAATCATTATTATGATACAATAATCAAGCTATTTAAATAAAACATAGTTAATTCATAATTATAATATTCAGCACATACTGCATTGAACTACTTATATATTTTAGGAGTCGGTCCATTTTATGCCAACTTCACCAAAATCAACTCTGACTCCACGACCTCAACTCCCTCGTACATGGCTCATGTTTAAGTGATATTCATATGCACTGCAATAAATGTATCAGGCTTTAATCAACATTATGATAAAATAATAAAACTATTTATACAGTACATAATAATATTAAGCACATACTGCATTGAACTACTGTGCCCAATTCATTATATATTTTAGGAGTCGGAGTTGGTCCATTTTATACCGACTCCACAGCTCTGTATTTACTAGTATCACAATGAAGTGTTACATTGTGCTACTACCAAAATGGACACAGACTTAGATTCGGACTCCACAGCCCTGAGAAAGTGTGAAAATCTGCCGTATAAATTGACGTGTTGCAGAAAAAATTGGCACCATAATTCAATTTCCAAGTAGATGAGATTGGTAATAAAAAAAAATAAAATAAAGAAGAAGGAGATGTAATTGTACTGTATGTTGTATAGACGCTACATATGTACCGTAAATCATTTATCAACATTTAGTTCTTTAGAGATTGAAAATGATAACTATGCATAAGTAAAATGTTAACCCTTCAAGTAATGCGATTCTGAAATCAAAGAGAAATCAGAGAAGATACTAAGGTAAACAATATTGCCGACTGAAATGTTCTATAATAACAGTCATATCAGCATCAGTGCTTCAATTCCCTGTAGTATCCATAGAGCAAATAAAGGTCTACATATTCTCCAACAAGCACTTCTTTACACAAGAATTAGAAATATAACAGATGTAACATGTACCATTCGAGACACAGTGATGACCTAGGTCCAACAACTGGCAAGTGACAACTAACAGGGCATGTACTGCTACTGTAACAGGCCCGCTACTGTACATTAGTACTCAATCTATCACTGCGAATAAATACTCTAGAAACGTCCGTCTTTCTTCTGTCCTTAAGATTCTGGCACAGAAGCTAAGAATTTGTCACCAAGAGAAAATACAAAAGATTAAATAAAAAAAGTTGACCCCTCCCACATGATAGTAGGCAACGAGTTATTGTAGACTGTGAGCCTTCACAGACAGGGTCTTAAGCTCATCCTGTACCTATGTGTGCCTTGTATTGTTAATAGATCCAGATAAAACTCTACTGAAAAGGATAAAAGGGTCTTATCTGAGAAATGAAATTAAATCAAGATAGGTATCAGAAGCTCAGCTTGTGTGGTTGTGAAAGTCACAACCACTAGAAAAGCATATCATGGCTACTTTAGTCCCCAGCGAGGTGTATATAGGATAAGTAGAATAAGGGGTTAAAAACCGCACTGCTGTATTCCACAGGACATCAGAGGGTGGATCAATTTTGATTAGTCAACCTGTTTCAGGGCTCCTGGTCCCTTCCTCAGGAAGAATCAATATTCAGAGAGCACTGAAACGCATTGACTAACAAATCAATATTCATCACCCTCTGATGTCTTGTGTAATATGGCAGCACAGTCTTTAACCTTCTATTTTAGATAATTATTGCACTTGTCTAAGGATTCCCCTTTTTCATATATAAAGCGCCATGGAATAAATGGTGCTATAATAATAAATAATAATAGTAAGTTTCTAATGGAAAAATCATGAAAGGTGTCTCCATTACAGGGAATCGGTCACCAGGATTTTGCTGCCTAATGTGAGAGGAGCATGATGTATGGGCAGATACTCTGAATTCAGGGATGTATCACTAAGGCCAGTTTCGCACTGCGGTGTGATCAGGACCGGGGCTGTCCGGTGTGAACCGGACAGCCCTGGACTCAATTTGCAAACATTAAACAGAATTCCATAATAGGAAGTAGACCACACTAAAATTAGGGTCACTTCATCAGGGGGACCGTTGCCTCCTGGTCACGAAACGCGTTGGGGTCTTTGGTCCGGACCACCCTTGTCTCCCCCCCAGACTCCGTGGTTATGGCCAGCGATGGCCCTGGTAAATATGTGCATTTAGACCCTTAAGACACCAGATTTTTCATTCCTTCTGGAATACTTCAACTATAGGCCTAGCTTGACCCTGGATACTTTGGTTAACACAGATATATGTCTCCTTCCTATGAGGTTGTATTAAGATGCTGAACATGATATGTCCATACATTTTTCTTTGTGATGTTTAAAGAAAGAGTAATAAATATCCTGTGTATACTTATCCGTAGTGGGTCTGCGAAGAACCAAGGTTTAAAATGGTAACGTTGGTATATGAACTATGAGCTGTCTAGTTTGTAAACTGCACTTTTTTGGAGCCTATTGCTGACTAAAAGCACGGAGCACTTTAGGGCCTCCCTCCCTTGTTCCTCACCTTTGTCGATATATAATTGATACTATTTGCATAATTTAAGCCTTTACTCCTTTGTTTCAATTTACAAACAGAAGCAGAGCCCTCCGGTCTGGTTTGCAGCCGGATTCCTCTGATCACAGCCGCAGCTGCTGAGATTTCACGATCGTGGCTAGCTAGCCGCAGTCCTGAAATCTGTGCAGGGGACAGCTCGTGATGCTGAATTTTAGCAGCGCTTGCTGCTAAACTCCAGCACCCGGATCCGATTTTATGTCGGATCTGGGGTGATTTGGTGCCATAGACCCTCATGTTAGGGGGTGCCAGATCTGGAAGGATCCGATTGTGTCTGATTTTATCTCCTGGACACAATAAATCCGAATTGTCCCGGATCCTCCCGGACAGGTGGAAACCGGATGGCACACATAGCTGCCATCCAGCCCTATAGGGCAGCATTACAGCAAAATCGGGTCTGGGGCTGTCAGGTTCACATCGGACAGCCCGGACCTGATCTTGCCGTTGTGTGAAACTGGCCTATGATCTAATATGTCATATATAGCATTGTCGTACATCCATAACCTTACATGTTTTTTTATTCCTTGGCAGCTTGAAAATTATATCCAAGACAGCATGAAAAAAGAGATGGTGGAGTTGCAAAAACATGCGGTACAGAATCACACTGCTATGATGATGGAGATTGGGACAAATCTGCTTAATCAAACGGCAGAGCAGACTAAGAAGCTAACAGATGTTGAAGCCCAGGTAAATCCTACACAACCACACTTTGTGCCCTCATCATGGCATCAGAGCTGTGTTGCACCTTAAAACACTATTCCAACTTTTTTTATTATTATTTCACTGCTGTAGTGGTGCTTTAAATCTAAGTTACCTATCCCCTGTCTATATCAGACCTGCCATTGCAATCTTCTGTTATTGCCATTGCTATCTTCTTCTGTTATTGACTATGGCAATTCGTGACCAGCCCACAGCTCCAGTGTTTCATGGAGCACGTCAGAGGTCACAAATCAATAAAACTTTATGAGAGCCTTGTTCTGGCATTCATAGAATTTCACTGAGCACTTGTAAAATAACTTATGACTTCTGGCTAGTCAATAGTTCTGGGCCCAAGATGGCAGTGTGGGACCAAAGCAGCTCCAAAAAAGGATGAAGACACTGAAGGGTGAGTAAAAGACATGGGGAAGGAGACTTGGATTTAAAACACCAGTCCAGTAGTAAAGAAACTAATCAAAAACAAAATGTTGTTCCTTCATGACCTATTGACGTACTGCTTTTGATGCAGTGGTTGCATGCTGAGCCACATCTTTTGCTGTACACGTCAGCTGATTTAATTAGTCATCATGTGCCTTTAACCTCTGTGGATGGATCGGAGATGGGCCTGGATCCTCTTATCAATAAAATCAGGCTGTCAAATCTGACAAGTTTTATCATGCACCAACAGAGGGGCACATCATTCCTTGCTCCCATGGGTGTGCCCATGACATAATTATGGGGTGCTGATGGGTTATCATTACATCCAAAGTGATAGATGGCTGATGATCCCTGACTCTGTCATGATGTTCTTCCTGTGAACACCAGCTGTGAGTCGGCATTCATAGGAGATTGTGATTTCTGCTATACAATCCCTAAGGGACCTAGTAAACACAATAAAAGTAGGAGTTTTTTTTTTTTAAATATGAAAATAATAAAAAAAAAAAAACGACAAGTTCAAATCACCCCCTTTTGTCCCATTAAAAATAAAACAAAATATTTAAAAATATACATATTTGGTATCAGTTTGTTCATAAAAGTCCAACCTATCAAAATATAAAATAAGTCAATTTCAATTAGTAAACTGCATAATGAGACAAAAAAATAATATGTCAGAATTACATTTTTTGGTCATCGCAACATTGTAATAAAAGGATATAAGTGATTAAAATATTGTTTTTCCCAAAATGGTATACCGTATATACTCGTGTATAAGCCGAGTTTTTCAGCCCAAAAATTGGGCTGAAAAGTCCCCCCCTCGGCTTATACACGAGTCAATATACAGGGTGAGTGGGGTGGGGGCTGAGTCGGGCTGGGGAGGCAGGAGGAGGCGGTGGGGATACTGTATACTGAGCGGCCCCGTCACGTGGGGCCGCTCATTACATATGCACTGCATCCCCTGTCAATCAGCGCCAGGGGGAGCAGTGCATATCGCCCCCCAAACTGCTGGCACACGTCCCCCTGTTGTAAGGCCCCCCCTGCTGAATAGTTACCATCCCTGGTCTTCAGCAGCACCTCCGCGCCGGTCCTCTCGGCTCCGGTCCTCCGTGGTCCCGTCATCTGTGCTCCGTTCCCCGGCTGTATCATGTGACCAGCCGGGTCGCAGAAGCGATGACGTCATCGCTTCTGCGACGCGCGGGGACCCCGGATGCAGCCGGGGAACGGAGCACAGATGACGGGACCACGGAGGACCGGAGCAGAGAGGACCGGCGCGGAGGTGCTACTGAAGACCAGGGATGGTAAGTAATCAGCAGGGGGGGGCCTTACAACAGGGGGACGTGTGCCAGCATTTGTGTGGGGCTGCTGTATATAGGGGCTGCAATACCACTGGGGCTGCAATACTACTGGGGCTGCTGTATATAGGGGTTGCTGTATACATCACTGGGGCTGCAATACCACTGGGGCTGCTGTATATAGGGGCTGCAATACCACTGGGGCTGCAATACCACTGGGGCTGCTGTATATAGGGGCTGCTGTATACACCACTGGGGCTGCAATACCACTGGGGCTGCTGTATATAGGGGCTGCAATACCACTGGGGCTGCTGTATATAGGGGCTGCTGTATACACCACTGGGGCTGCAATACCACTGGGGCTGCTGTATATAGGGGCTGCAATACCACTGGGGCTGCAATACCACTGGGGCTGCTGTATATAGGGGCTGCTGTATACACCACTGGGGCTGCTGTATATAGGGGCTGCAATACCACTGGGGCTGCAATACCACTGGGGCTGCAATACCACTGGGGCTGCAATACCACTGGGGCTGCTGTATATAGGGGCTGCTGTATACACCACTGGGGCTGCAATACCACTGGGGCTGCTGTATATAGGGGCTGCAATACCACTGGGGCTGCTGTATATAGGGGCTGCTGTATACACCACTGGGGCTGCAATACCACTGGGGCTGCTGTATATAGGGGCTGCAATACCACTGGGGCTGCTGTATATAGGGGCTGCTGTATACACCACTGGGGCTGCAATACCACTGGGGCTGCTGTATATAGGGGCTGCAATACCACTGGGGCTGCTGTATATACCAATGGGGCTGCTGTATATACCACTGTGGCTGCTGTATATACCACTGGGAGCTGCTGTATATACCACTGGGAGCTGCTGTATATCATACTGCTGAGGCCTGTATACCACTGCTGGGGGCTGTATACCTGTGCTGGGGTCCACCCTCGGCTTATACGCGAGTCAATAGATTTTCCCAGGTTTTGGGGGCAAAAGTAGGGGGGTCGGCTTATACACGGGTCGGCTTATACATGAGTATATACGGTAATTAAAAATGTAAGCTCAATGTGCAAAAAAATAGCCCTCACACAGTCCCAGATCCAGAAAACTGAAACATTACAGGTCATGGAAAATGGCAACAAAAGAAAAAATTATTTTCTTACAAATTTTTTTCATCAATGAAATAGAAAAAACAAAAAACCTTATAGATATTTAGCTCTGATGTGGAGAATCATTTTCCCCAGTTAATATTACCATATTGAGAACATGGAAAATAAAGAAAACAAAATGTGAAATTGCATTTGTTTTTTTTTTGGGGGGGGGGGGCAATTTCACTCCACTTGGAATTTTTTTCCCGCTTTCCAGTGTATCACATGATAAAATTAATGAAGTGATGTCATTGAAAAGTAAAATTTGTCTTGCAAAAAACAAGCCTCATATGGCTATGGCTATGGAGATGGAAAAATAAAATAATTATAGCTGTTGGAAGAAGTGGCAGAAAAAAAACAAAAGCGTGAAATTGGAAAATTGTAATGTTGTGATGAGATATGCTTGAAAAAAGGAGCATATAGTCTCAAGTACAGTCAATGTGTGAGGCTTCTGTAAAATGTGTGTACTAGTAACCCACTCAGGAAGAGACATGGTCAGTAAAATGCTTCATTAATCCCTGGTTCAGAGTTGAACCTCCATGCCTGCCAGACTAACGCATTTCTGTTCTCCATAAATCACCTTAATCACAAGAGTTGCTGTTACCACCCAGTCTTAACCCTCCTACCCACACACAGCAGCATTTATTACATGAGAATAAGAAAATAATTTCAATGATCATTCAGGAAACATGAACAAGGAAAGCTGGATAGAAGTGTTTTCACTTTCTTATATAAAAATGTCCTGGTCATAGACGGTATAAACACTGGGAGAGTGTGGCAACGTTCAAAACTAATGGGCGTTCATTTAATAATCTATTTAGACTGTAATAGGCCAATTGCACTTTCATGACCACAACAATTATTTTGTACACATATAATGTAATTTTCCTATTGACAATTTATTCAATAATATCCTAAATATAAACTATTGCCAAATGACTCCTTTTCTTCAAAGTAAGGGGACTTGTGTTAAAGACTGATCATACATCATGTCCCAAAATTGACAACAGAGGTTTTCAGATTGTCGATAACATAGGCCATTAACTCCAGTATGCTGAAAGAATTTCACATTTCAAATTATGGCTTTTTGGAGAATAGCAAACATTAATTCAATGTCCTACCCTAAAGATAGAAAGATACAGATAATCAATGAACAGAGACCAATTTAGTGTGACAGTGTATATCCATTTATCAACTACTACATTAATCTTAAAGGAAATGTCTTGCTAAAGATGATCTAGATATATATCTTTCTGTCTAACACAAATATATATATATATATATATATATATATATATAATATATATATATATATAAATATATATATATACTAGAAAAAAACTTTGCAGCACTCAGCTACTACCAATGATGTACATATGCTGACAAGCTATATATATGAGAAAAAGTGTAAAAACTTACGTTTTTTTAAAAAAACTCAAAATTCTTATTATTTTTTTTTATAAAATCTGAAGTTCTTAGTACACACATTGGCCAATGTCTGCTTGCTCGTCGACACACACAATAGATGTGGACCTGATGCTAGCATACCGGGAGTGCGGTCTTTGTGCGCTGTCTCTCCTTTCTGTGTCCGTCTCTCCCCTATGCGCTCTTTCTCCTCTCTGTGCCTCTCTCCCCTGTGCGCCGTCTCACCCCTCTGTGCCCATCTCTCCCATGTGCTCCTCTTCTAGTTGTGAGTAAAAGGAGGGGTAAATTATCCTTTGGAATCATAGTGCAGCTTCATTTTGGTAACGAATGCATTGTCATGTACATTTAATTTACCTAGAGTATGTAAATAGTGGACCTGTAAGTAGGAAGTATTTGAAGTGAGAACTAAAAGTAGTAGCATGGTGGTGGAAAAATAATTTTGGTAAGCCGGACCAATACCCTCAGCTGTGACCCTTTTAGAAACAAATTTCTGCTAGCCAAGACATGTTGCCCAAAGATGGTACTGTGATACCAATTACAATTACAATTACAAGCCCTGGCTCATGCGTATTCTAAAAGATCAGAGGATCCCAGTGAATCATAATGATCTTCACTAACATGGCGCCGAGCTACCCATGTAGTTCAATATAGGCTTTAAATTGTGCATGCCAGTGAGGGTAAACAGTACACAGTCAATGCGGCCACTGCATAGAAGATTGATTGAGACCATCCCCAATGTCCCGTTCTATTTGGATGCCATACTTACTGTGTGAAAATGCTATGCACTGATACACTACAAAGTCGGAAATATATATGGCATCCCTAAATAGAAGAAGACATTAAAAAAAAAAAAAAAAAAAAATATATATATATATATATATAAAAATAACACATACGACCTAATTCATTAAGACTGGCATTTTGCACTAAAGTCTTATTAAAAAGACTGCTAGAATAAGATGCACATAAGAGTCACATGGCACTTTATGAATTAGGCTCACTTTACAACTGCTATCTCCTCCTTGAGAAATCTTATGTCGGTCAGGAACTGGAAGCAAGTGTATATTTTGGCTTAGCTGACCCGGACTGGCGAAAAACACCTTGAAATATTGTCAAAATGTTTGTGCATCTTAAAGAAGACCTGTCACCCCCCAAAACACCCATGGATTAGAATCTAAGTCCAGCACTGAATGCAGCATGTCTACTGCATTCAGGCAAGGGGTCCCCCATGGCTCTGTGGGGCTGCTATCTTCTTTAATGGGAACCTGTCATGTCCTTTTTTTGTTATAAAACCGCTCCAATATTATTCAGATCATGTAGTGTTCCTTACATATTTTTTTTTCTTAAATAAAAAATGATTTATCCCAAAAAAAACATTTTAGATACTTACATGTATTCATTAGCTAGCTGACAACAACAGTTAAGCAGTCATCCACCTAGTAAACAGTTAACAGATATGTCACTTAACTTCAGCTATGCCGAAATTTATCTAATGATCTTTATAAAAGCCCTGCTTGATATCATGACCTTGTGACCATAATGACCAAAAAGTGGAACTAAGCGAGCGAAGTTTGAAGGAGTATGTAGAATTTAGCTCCGCCTATTATAGTCACATGGGCATGACATCCCCACAGGTTAATTCAGCATTATATGAAATTCGGCATTGCTAAAAGTTCAGTGATATGTCTGTTAACTAGCCAAATGACTGTTGTCAGCTAGTTAATGAAAATACATAAGTATTACAATGCTTTATGGATAAGTACAAAAACTTAAAAGAAAGAAAAGGTTACTAATGAACACTACATGATCTAAATTACATTGGGGGTGGTTTATTAACAAAAAAGGACATGACAAGCTCCCTTTAACGTTGCTCAAAATGTTGCGACTTTTGTAGGAATTACAGGCACAACAATGACAGACACCCCGTGGCAATATGGGGACTTCCATCACCCCTTCTATGAGGCGCACGTCCAGGGAGACCCACCTGGAAAACGTTACATCCACCTAAGTACAGAAGACAGCGCCTCACCAGTTGGTTCTTTCCAAACGCTTTATTCCATTGCCCAATAAACATGACGTTTCGATCACAGGGATCTTTGTCAAGTGACACTTCACAAAGATCCCTGTGATCGAAACGTCGTGTTTATTGGGCAAGGGAATAAATCATTTGGAAAAAAACAGCTGGTGAGGCGATGTGTTCTGTACTTATGTGGTTTTGAAGGAAGAAGTCTGCTCCAGGTTTAAAACAAATTAAGCAAGTGACACAATCCTTTACATGTGCACAAAGTACGTTGATATAAAGAACACAAAATTACATTTGCAACTTGAATGAAAATGTGACAGGATCACAGTTATAAGATGTCTTTTTGTAAGGGATCTACAAAGGTGAAATCATATCCTCAAGTAAAAATTTAGCATGACGGATATGAGTAATGAGGTCTTCCTGTCAACACACACAGGCCCCAGATGAAAGAAGAATATGTAACAGTTACACAAATAGTATTGTCTGAACAGCATGTAGCATGATGATGCAAAACGTGCAAACGTCCATAGCCGTGCTTTCCTTCCGAGATACTCTCATCAATTGAATAAATAACATTCCTGAGAATGATATAAGCAGAAGACAAACTTCTTATCTTATAAAAACTTAAGTCATTTCTCAGGTATGCCACAATTGTCACATACATTTTATGAAACCGCATTAAAGGCAGTTTTCCCAACCATTGGAAATGATTACATATCCCACAGATATTACAAAATTAGTGGAAGTCTCACATGCAACCGCAGTAGTAAGACTTCCTTTTTTGATGGTTGTAGGGATGTCAAGACTGGTGCTACGTTAGTCTTATAATTAAAGGGGGTAGGCTACCTTTCTATTTTCAGACTGCATCACTTTGTATCAACAAAAAAATGGCAAAAAATCTCCTGCAAAGATGCACCAAAAAACGCAGCATCAGCACAAAGCCTAAGAGTTAAAAACGGTTTTCCCATGCACAAAGTTAATTGTGAAGTTGATTTAAATCAATAGATCTTAGATTAATAAGTTCCACAAGTGGATGTGTTTAAAAAGAATGTTCCTGTGCGGAGATAATCTTATATATGTGTCCCTGCTATGTACTGTGTAATGGCCGCGTCTGACCATACAGGGACATGGTCTGATCATACCACATCTCCTGTGCTGAGATAATCTTATATATGGGTCCCTGCTATGTATTGTGTAATGGCCGTGTCTGACCGTACAGGGACATGGTCTGATCATACCATATCTCCTGTGCTGAGATAATCTTATATATGTGTCCCTGCTATGTACTGTGTAATGGCTGTGTCTGACCGTACAGGGACATGGTATGATCATGCCACATCTCCTGGGCTGAGATATTCTTATATATGTGTCCCTGCTGTGTACTGTGTAATGGATGTGTCTGACCGTACAGGGACTTGGTCTGATTATACCACATCTGCCTAGGCAGGGGAGGATGAAAAAAAATATATAAAAAAATATCAGCATTGGATCGCAGCTGATTCTTTTTTCCCTGTCTGTTTAGAAAAAATGTTTTAAGTCAAAGAAAGAATTATTTGTGATCTCATGCTATAATGTCTGAATACTTTTTTACTTCTTCCCCTGCCCAGGAGATGTGCTATGATCAGACGGTGTCTCTGTATGGTCAGACACGGAGATTACACAGTACATAGCAGGGACACATACATAAGATTATCTCAGCACAGGAGATGTGCTATGATCAGACGGTGTCTCTGTATGGTCAGACACAGCCATTACACAGTACATAGCAGGGACACATATATAAGATTATCTCAGCACAGAAACATTTTTTTTAAGGACATACAATTGTGGAAATTATTATTATTCCAACATCTATTGATTAAAATCAACTTTGTTGGAAAACCCCTTTAAATGCAAAGTTGTTTCTCTTTACAAGCATCTTGCAATTTTTCCAATATAGAAGATGAGAAACTTTTCGATAAAAATTAAGACCTAGTTAAATGGATGGTACAATGAAATAAGAATAGTTCCTCTATGACCTTTTAGAATCAGATATGTTAATTTCATGTACTGTACACCATTCTTGTTTTTTAAACCATTTGGATCTTTCCTTAAATTTTCCAGGCAGATAGAGGCCACAAGCAAGACATTCATCACATTCAATTAGGCAAAGCAGCTACTCCATGCTTGACTGTAATCACAATTACAAAAGAAAATTATGTACCCGGTTTTCATTTTTGCTCCCAAAGATGCGCTATGTCTTATTTTCAGGGAGTGTCTCATTTGCCTATGAAGAAGAATTCATATTTATTGTTGAAAAAAAAATGAACATTTATCATCCCCTTGCAGCCCCCAATACGGTATCCCCATCATCCCCCAATAAGGTATCCCCATCATACCCTTGCAGCCCACAATAAGGTATCCCCATCAATCTCTTGCGGCCCCCAATACAGTATTCCCATCAACCCCATAATCCCAAGTATGGCATCAGCATCAAAACACACAGGGATACACACACAGGGAGACCTCTCACCGGTCCGTCGCTGCATTCTGGTTCCACTCTCAGCTGCCTGCAGGTGTCCAGGTGCCGCTAATGCATGTAGAATGGCACCGCTCTTATCTCCCCGCCTGAGATGTCGTTAGTGTATGTTGCCGCTGTCCCAGTCAATCACAGGCCAGGAGCCGCCTGGGCAGCCAATCACAGGCCAGAAGTAGACGTCATGCACCGGATGACCTGTGATTGGCCGCCGGGCAGCTCCTTGCATGTGATTGGCTGGGACAGCGGCGGGGGACAGGGAGAATACAGTGGTGCCGGACTGTATGCATCTGTGGCAATCGGCACAGCGGCAGGCACCGTGACAAAAGTGGGAGGGCTGGAGGAGTCAGAGCTGCATGCCCCGGTCTTCTGATCGGTGACATGGTGTTTTTCAAAGAAAAAAAAAGGTATGCCTTATTTTTGCGGGGTGCCTTATATTTACAGGAACACTATACCCCCTAGTATGTCTTTTTTTGGGGGGGGTGGGGGGAGGACACCTTATTTTCGGGGAAACATGGTAGTTGAAAGATTAAAACATTCAAATTAAATGAAAGATTAAGTTTGATGACAAATTGCTCGTTATTCTCAAAATTTACTCCAAGTAAATGCACAATGCAAGTGACTAAAATAGATTTGATACAGCATCACCTTCAGGTTGAGGACCACTGGAAAAAGAAATGCAATAGTTGAGATATTAACAAATGACTATAATTATGTATTCACGACTCAGTTTCTTTCATTTTCACAGGTATTTAATCAAACAAGTCGTCTTGAACTTCAGCTTCTGGAAAACTCATTTTCAACTAACAAACTGGAAAGACAAATAACAGATCAAACTACTGAAATAAACAAATTACAAGACAAGAACAGGTAAAGCGTTAAACGTATTTCTTTTCTACAGATAACTGACAGGGATTGTAAGAAACTAAAGGTGAATGTTATGTTAAACGTCTATTTAAAGGGGTATTCCCAACTCCAAGATCTATCCTTAAATGCAGTTGGTGTAATAATAATATTAGCAAAAGCCTCCAATTGGAAAGGTTTTATAGTTCTGATTAGCTACAGTGGGGAAAATAAGTATTTGATACACTGCCAATTTTGCATGTTTTCCCACCTTCAAAGAACGGAGAGGTCTGTAATTTTTATCGTAGGTACACTTCAACTGTGAGAGAATCTAAAGAAAAATCCAGAAAATCACATTGTATGATTTTTACATACCGGTAATTCATTTACATTTTAATGCATGAAAAAAGTATTTGATACAATAGAAAAACAAAACTTAATATTTGGTACACAAACCTTTGTTTACCATTACAGAGGTCAGACGTCTTTGGGGCTATCACTGGGCAACATTGAGTTTCAGCTCCCACCAAAGATTTTCTATGGGTTTAGGTCCAGACACTGGCTAAATCACTCCAGGATCCTGAAGTGCTTCTTACAGAGCCACTCCTTAGTTACCCTGGCTGTGTGTTTCAGGTCATTGTCATGCTGGAAGACCCATGTTCAAAGCTCTTACTCAGTGAAGGAGATTGTTAGCAAAAGTCTCACGGTACCTGACCCCATCTATCCATCTTCCCATCAATATGATGCAGTCGTCCTGTCTCCTTTGTAGAAAAGCATCCTTAAAGTAGGTGAATTCCCACACATGCCTCATTGTTGGGATGGTGTTCTTTGGGTGGTACTCATCTTTCTTCCTCCAAAAATGCAGAATGGAGTTGATACCAAAAAGGTTTATTTTGGTCTCATCTGACCACTTGACTTTCACCCATGCCTCTTCTGGATCATCCAGATGGTCATTGGTGAAGTTCAATAGGGCCAGGACATATGCTGGTGTGAGCAGGGGGGCCTTGCATGCCCTGCAGGATTTTAATCCATGAAAGTGTAATGTGTTATACTAATGGTAATCTTTGAGACTGTGGTCCCAGTTCTTTTCAGGTCATTGACAATGTCCTCCCGTGTAGTTGTGGGCTCATTCCTGACCTTTCTCAGAATCAACCTTACCCTGCAAAGTGAGATCTTGCATGAAGTCCCAGAATGAAGATTGACAGTCATCTTGAGTGTCTTCGATTTTCTTATAATTGTGCCAACAGTTGTTCCTTCTCACCAAGCTGTCCTGTAGCCCATTACAGCCTTTTGAAGGTCTAAAATTTTGTCCTTGTTGTCCTTAGACAGCTCTTTGCTCTTGGCTATGGTGGAGAGGTTGGAGTTTAATTGATTGTGTGGACAGGTGTCTTTTACACTTTTACACAGGAACAAGTTCTAAAGGATACAATTATTACAGGTAATAAGTGCAGAGTAGGAGGGCTTCTTAAAGAAAAATTAACAGGTCTGTGAGATCCAGAATTCTTGCTGGTTGGTAGGTGATCAAATACTTCATTCATGTGATAAAATTATATTTGATTCTTTAAAAATTATACTATTTCATATATGGATTTTTTTTTTTGAATCCGTCTTACAGTTGAAGTGTACCTACAATAAAAACTATTACCCCAGTATATGTCTCTCACGCAATGTGCAAGTCATTTCAGTAGCTTGGGAATCCAACGACCATTAGTAACTGTCACCATATGCATGGTCAAAACCACAAATACTTAAGCTATGGTAATGCATACACATGATATAAGTAACATAGCTAATAAGGAGAAGTATACTAGATTTCTAATTAAGAAATAAGATAAGATCTTGGAGATGGGAATACCACTTCAATGTAATAATCCAAAACATTTTCTAACATATTTACATTCAAGATTCCCTACCTGTCTACTCTTCTCCAACTTCCTTTTTCTTCCTTTACTTGAAATGACGTTTTATTTGACTATTCCAGCATGAACTGGAGATTCTCAAACATGACTTCATCAAGGGGCCCAGGCTATGGTCACTACTGCAGCTGCTGTTCACAACCTGAAATGAAGAGACACCAGTGACCTCAGCTTCAGAGGCTGGGCCAGTCAAAGTTCCGAACATGCAGCTGTTGTCAATTCCAACGTATGCTCAGAATATGCTCCCTGTGCTACATATTCCTTTGGATGTGCTCCCTCATTGGGTCTAAAGACAAGACAAGCTGGCAAGGGAGCACTTGGTCAGTGAGCCGTGAAAATGATAAAATATGGCAAGCAGGAGGAACAGAGAGCAGTCTCAAAAATAGTTGGCACTGATGACGTCCCATGTCAGGGCAGTGATGTTCATTTCAGGAGATGGTCTCTGTTCTCCCTGCTTACCATGTTGTTTCCTTTTCAATGTGGACTGACAGGGTGTTTTCTTGCAGGCTCACAGTGAAGCTGTGGAAGATATAGAAGGGCAAAACGGTCTTATCCTCATAAGAAACCATGTACAAAATAGCAGTTACTGCTCACCTGGGCAGGTTGTGAGACCCATAACCAGTTTGAATCACGTGACGGCTGCCGTAGAACCTATACAACCACGTGTATAACGTTGTCACAGAAGAAATCAAGTGGATAAATACATGGAAAGAGCCGTTAGATATAACCCTATGGTCTGATTTATCGAACGGACAGTGCGGATCTTTCCACGTATTTATCCACTTGATTTCTCTTGCAGGCTCATCATTTTTTTTAGATCTAGTGAGGGAACTCAATGCCTCTGTGCAGTCTAAAGAAATTAGCACTACATGCATACCAAGAAAGTGTTGGAATTGACAGCACATGTTCAGTAGAGCTGGAACTACCCCAGCACCTAAAATGAATGTCACCGATTTTTCTTAATTTGACGGTAGGGACAACAGCTGCGGCAGTGACCATAGACCTGGCCCTCTGATAATATCCCACTTGGGAATCTCCACATGGACTTTCTCAAACTAGATGTTATCGGACGGTTAAACAAAAATAACATTGAGGAACTTGCAGTACAGAGGGAATAGTATGAAATTTTTAATTGACACATGTTAATAAAGCAGTTAAACTATTAAATTAAATTGACAGTTAGTTTGATTTGCACCTTTGGTTTTAGACTCCCCCCCCCTCCTTAAACCAAATTGCTTGTTGCATTTTCCTACGAGGCAGTACTGAGAAGCAAATTAGTTTTCATCTAAACACGTTATCAGCAATAAGCTTGAACACAATAGGTCATAATACTATGCTATAATTGTGCATTGGGAGTTATTATGACTCTGATTTTGAAAAGCTGAATCTTTTAGATTATATCTGTAAGTATAATGTTTTAAAAACAACATTTTACAATCTGATAACACTCATTCAAAGTAAATTAGTTTACAATTTCATTATCTTGCCAATTTGTGAATCTTAAACACAATAAAGTACAATTTGCTCCGACATTAATTCAACCATGAAAATGTCTCACAAGTCCGGTACTTTCCAGACAAGCTGCCGGATCTGGACAGAGTTGTTTTGAACTCTGTGCAGTAGTGTTGGGTAACACGTTCATTCATTATGCAGTGCTGGTGTCCAAAAGCCATAGACAATGTTTTTAACAAGGTGATTATTACGGTGATCATGCTCATTTCCCAGTGATCAATAGAGGAAATACCATCTGTTTTCATAAAAAAAGCAATTGTGCCAGAGTTCAGGGGTTCTTCCTCAGGACGGAGATAAAAAGCATTTCCACAGACACAATGACATATTATTCTCTCTTTCTGTCTATTACATCCCATCCTGTACTTGGAATACAGTGTGAATGAACTATATATTGAAAGATAAACAATATACAGCTAATACTCTGCACATCCAGATAGAAACATACCATATACCACTATTTACACCATGGTTGTGCAGCCTTTATCGGTATTTAGTCTCTAAATTATCTAAAAGAGAATTCTCCACTGTCACATTTGTAACACAAATCTAAAAGGCATACTTTTTTCACATTTATATTATGAATAGGATTATTATGTATCTTTGTTGACTTCCAGGTACAATTGGCGGTCGGAAATAAACATCTGATGATGTACAGTGCATATTTATTGTTACAGCCTCTGACTCTACATGTCTATGCACATAAAAAAATTAAAAACTAAATAATGATTATTATAGAATTATTGCAAGTGAGGATGCCAGGCCCAAGAAACTAAATGTTGTGTAAACCACCCCTTGAGGTAATGCTGCATAAATTTTTTTGAATAAAAGCTTTTACAGAACCCCAATTTTTTCAGATATGCAGTTTTTTGTAGGTTGAAAGGGGTTGAGTATTTGATCACATACATTTTCACCATTTCTGCATCTCTTGGCAGGAAAAAGGTTTTATTTTAAAAATATTTTTTTTTGCTCCCGGCTCACCTGAGTTTATACCGCAGGGAACCCCAACTCTAGTAACCCCAGTGAGTGTTTATCACTCCTCTCCACAGCAGTGAGTGTAAACGCCAGAGATGCAGGGGGGAAGGGGGGGCCAAAATCCCTCTCCCAGTACTCAAACTGCTGAAATTCAGTACCGATCCCCGAAAAGGGGGGGGGGGGGGGGGGGAAACAGAGATCAAAACCCCTGCCTTTTTGGCATCGCCCCCCAAATCAGATTGCCCCCCTCCATCCCGGGACAAAGCTGTGGGCACCGATCTCAGGCCGATGCCGGCCGCCACTGTCCTCCAGGCGATGGAGTGACTGTGACAGCATGATCATTTCCTTCAGAGCTGAAGGGGTTGACCACGCCCCTTCCAGAACATGGTTTGGGGTATTGCGCCCTTCATAGTTTGGCGGGTTTTTGAAAATTTCAGTCCCCTTTTGATTGGGGTGTTCAGAATTGAACAGCCCAAACACAGCGATTTTCAGTTGCAGGGTGGGGAATCCACCCCTCAGGAGGTCAAGCTTCGGTCCTTTGTTTCCCGAAACAAATGGGTACCGAAAAAGTGATCACCGTTTCCTTGGCCCTGGGGGGCCACGATTCTGCCATGACGAACCAGTATCATAGGTCGGAAAATATCCCCCGATGATGATTTAAATGGTATATCAAAGGGGCGTGAAGGGGGTTAAAATTTGCTCATAAAAACTTTTGCATTTTATTTCAAGTTGTCCCACTTTTCATTGTTTTACACAAAATGTTTTAGGCTAGATTTTGCATTTTTTTTATTTACTAAATTTTTAACAAAAAAGTTCCTGTTTATTGATATTTTTAGCTTTTTTAAATCGTCTAAAGGGAAACTCA
>JARQOC010000001.1:227442792-227471189 GCA_033576535.1 Allobates femoralis | reverse complement strand
TCAGAATGTCTTTGAAATTTTGGGGGAAACCCAAAACAAACACGGAGAGAACATACAAACCCCCTTGTAGATTTTTTCCCTTTTCGGGGGGAATTAAATTTCCAGGACTGCAAGGCTGAGTGCTAACCATTGAGAAAAACCGTGCCCCCCGAAAAAAAAAAAAAATAGGAAAAAAAATTAAAAAAAATGCAGCATGTAAAATTTTGCCTCGGTGGATCGATGGAAACCTGGCCATTCAATTTAAAAGGGTCATTGAAAAAAATTATGATAGCGGCCCAAATTTTTTATGAACTGACAAAATGGAGAAGATGAAAATGTTTTTTTTCTTTTATTCTCTCTGCATCTGAGAAAACCAGATCCCTCTATAATCAAACTCACGATCAGAATCTGATTGGCATAATCGGACTATTTTACACAGATGGAGAAAATACGGTCGTGTGACCCTAAACTTAGTATGTTATTTTCATTGCTTTTAATGGAGTCTATGAGCACACAATGAATGTTTAAACTAAGCACAGGCATTAAATGCAACCTTAGCATGTGCAAGAATTGTGGTGAACCTTCTCAGACACATAAGGTGGAAAGGTGACCTGAACTGTTCAGCCACACCAAGTGTGCACTGCTCGACTATGCTTGGCTTGTAGTCATTTTGTACTGATTGATAGTCATTTAAAAAGGAACTATCAGCACAGAATGACTGTTCAAACCAAGTACAGGCACTCGGTGCATCATGGTGTGACCGAACATTTAAGTGCACCTTCAGCTTTGTTAATTTTCCCTCCATCACCAACCCCCTTCGTTGATTGACAGCTCTGGCTTCATAGACTCAGAGAAGGGTAGAGATAGAGGAAAAACAAGTATGTGGGAAGGTGCAATTAAAGCGATGTAAGTCTGTAAGTTGAAAGGAACCTTCAGGTTTTTCAGGTGGAATATAAAAGCAGCGCCATAAATGCGCTAGGATGGTGACTTAAATCATACCTGCATTCTTCTGATTAGATGTTTGTTTGCAGAAATACCTTTAGCTAAAGTTGAAGAAATGTGTACAACAGTGATGAATGTGTGCAGCAGGGGCGTGACTTTGTGGGTCGGGTCCTCCTTATAAATTACTCCTCCTGATGTGCCCCCTCCTTTATTTAAATCTGAGGCTGCACCGCCATTGCCGTTGCTGGTGATGTGTGCGCATTGCTATAGGAATGGTGAAGTCATTAAAACGGCGCAGGAGTCAGCGCATGCGTGTAGCATGATTTCCAGCCCCATTTTACTAAAGCCACTGTAAAGATGACTATGAGTAGCAGGGATGCGTGTAAGAATGAAAAATAGAAAAATCAATCTGCGCATGCGCTGATGCAGCTTATGTTCATCTTCACAGTGTCTTCAGTAAAATGGAACCAGAGATCACACTAGAGGCATGCGCTGACTCCGGGCACCATTTTAATGACATCACCATCCCTATACCAGTGCATATGCATCACCAGCAGCAGCAATGGCATCACAAGATTTCAATAAAGGAGAAAGGCACATCAGGATGAGGCATGAGGAGGGTTCTATATGCACAACCCGACCCACAAAGTCCCGCCCCTGCAGCACACATCCATCATTGCGGCACTTATTTCCTCAACTTTAAGGTTATTTCTGCAAGCAACCATCTAATCAGAAGAATGCTGGTATGATTCAAGTCACCATCCTAGCACCTGTATGGTGCTGCTTTTACTTTCTACCTGAAAAACCTGATGACTGGTTCCTTTTAAATACACTTTCTCACTTTCTATTTTCCATTTATCTCCTCCGTTCTCTGTATCTATGAAGGAAAACCTGTCAATCCAAGAAGAGGAGAGGGCGTGGAAAGTAAAAACAAGTAAAGTGCACGTAAATGTTTGGCCACGTCTATAAACCGAGCACCTATCCTTAGTTTGAACATTCATTCTGTTCTGAATCTACTTAATTATGGATTGAATATTCAGATATACTGGCATTGCGAAAAGGCTTTGTTGAAACCTTAGCCAAATGAATAATGTTGACGCATCCAACCTATGGCCAGTGGTACACATGAGAAACAGTTAATATTGTTGCCTATTTACATAAGCCTCTGTTGCAATTTCATTTTAGTGTCAAGATCATCATTTGTTGCCAAAGAAGAACAGATAACATTCAAAGACTGTGCTGAAGCCTATAAATCTGGATTGACTTCAAATGGCATTTACACATTGATGATTGCAAATACCACTGAACAAGTCAAGGTAAGCAACCTCCAAGCAGTTGTCAAACGGATATGTAGATAGCCACACAATTAAAAAAATAAATAAATTATACAAATTCTGATTGTCTACAAACATACTACATCCCAACATGCCCAATACTTGAAGATGTTGTTCAGAATCAAATGTGTAGAACTTGATGCTAGTCACAAGTGATATTGGTTGCCTTCTGTGGGGTAGTCTAGTCAGAAGTTACCAACACTCTATTATAAAAGAGTTAAAGAGTTCTACTTCATGACCATTAATGACAGTTAGTGTCTTTTGATTAGTGAATGGTGACTCCACAACAAGCTTTTCAAGAAAGGAATTTGATCATGAAATGACCATCTACTTTTCCTAGACACAGGGATGTCTGGGGTCAGATACTCGTCACATTGTACTATTTTCGCCGTAGAGTAAAGAAAGGGTCAGGTACTAAATAGAAATTTCAAATCAAAGAGCTCTTAAGTGCCCCTTAGCAGTCTTACTTTCTCCAACAGTTGCTCCCGTGGGAACAACTATTTTGATGTGCATCTGCAAATCATTTAACACCTCTGCCACTTAAGGTTTTGTGAAAACTGATGACTCCTTTATTCAATGCTTCCTTCAACACTTGGCAAAGTTTCCTGACTTTTTTCGATACTGCATTAACATTTTAAAATAATAATTGCTCTAATAGAAAAAATGCTGATTTTAGATTATATAAAGAAGCTCACACTTAAGATGCATAGTTACGTGTGAGATTTTTATAACCAATCCATTATAAATACTTTTTTAAGAAAAACACACACACGACAAAAGCCTGAGCAAAAACATTCCAATACAGTGAGTTTTTTCATTTGCTTTTACACTAGCCTTACTCACACTGGTCTTAGAAGGTAGAGGGGTCATAATTTATTTCAAACTTATTAAGAGGTCCAAATGCACCAATATATAAATCTTCAGCTTTTTCTATTAATAAGGGCACTTTCACATTGGCGTTCGGCACCGCAGCGTATGGACTGCATACGCATCTGCAGTGCCAAACGCAGACATTTTCATGTGGACGCAACAGTGATGGGTCTGCATGCGTTCACATGAAAATGCCCATAGAAGGCATTGCCTGATGATCCCGGTTGTCAGGAGGGGAGAGGACCCGAAGCAGCTCCATTCTCTCAGAGCCCGGGCGTTGGGAGGGGAGAGAAGGACCTGAAGAAGCGGATTAGTTTACATCGCCCGCGAACACCAATCGGCGGCCGGTTTAAACCGTTCAGCTGATGCTGTCAGGGACACATCAGCTGGTCGGTTTCAATTGCCGGCCGATCGGTGTTTGCGGGCGATTTAAACTAATCAGCTTCTTCAGGTCCTCTCTCTCCCCTCCCGACGCCCGGCTCTGAGAGAATGGATTCCAATGTGATCCGCATAGTTTGTCTGCGGTGTCCTGTGGATCACCGTGCGGTGTCATTGCCCTCCATGTATGATTTGTACGCCTGCAGAGCCGTGCGTACAAATCATACATTCTCAGCCGCACAGAAAATGCAACATGTTGCGTTTCTGAGCGCCGAGAATCAGCGCATGCGGACGTGAACACAGCCATCCGCAGAGCACTGCATACACCGTGCGTCCCCACTACACTGCGACGGGAAATGCCAATGTGAAAGCGCCCTAAGGCTGTCTCAAACTTGCAGGCCCAAACTGTTATACCATATTCATTTTCCATGGCATTTTTCTATCCTGGCAAGTGCTAATACCATTTTTTTGTGCAATTACATCTATCAAAACCTCATTAAGCGGGACAGGACTAATTTGTTAAACTATTAAAAGCTAAATTAAAAGAAAATGATTTTTATAATTGCTGCAGTGATGACATCATGACTACAGGTCACCGAATCTTCATCAGCCTAGCCGATCATTGAGCTAAGCTCCACATTCCATCTACCCCGGCATCATGTCTTAGCCCACTGATTGGCTACAGAAGTCATATGCACTGTAGTTGTGAAGTCACCAGTGTAGGCAGTCAGTAAAGATTGAGTAATGGCAGAGAAGCATAGGTGGACCTGAGGAGGGTGAGCATTGCTGTGTTTGTCATTTATTAGCATCTACAAACCTATGAGGAAATTATTATTCCCAGGTAACCCCTTTAAGATATATCATGTTATTTACTATACAGTATTGAAATTCAAATATAAATGCAAGTCAGATGTTTGCCTGTTATCAAGAAACCAAACATACATTGTGGGGGAAGTACACCTGATAGAGAGCGAACTGACTGAGAATGTCACTGCCTTCATTAAGCTAAATATTTAGAGGAAACACAAATTAAATAATTGCACTAAAAATAAGACAACATATTTTTTCTGCGCAAAGTAAAAAAGTTTTGTATTTGTTTTTACCTTTGTCTCGTTCTGCGATTTTTTTAGCACAAATATTGGCATGTTTCTCAAAATGGTGCAATAATTGCACATAATGCCATACATACAATCACTCACTGAGGCACATGAGCTGGATTTAGCAATTTTTTTCACAAATCGCAATTGTAGAATCAGCCAAAAACATCTGAAAATCACAAACCACGCTTTATATGTATATATATATATATATATATATATATATATATATATATATATATATATATATATAAAAAAAAAAAAATAGAGCAGGCAAACTCATAAAAAATACATTAAATGGCAAGCTTAAAGAAATTAGCCATGAATTATTAAGCAGGCAAAAACAATAAATTGAGCCCATAATGTGCCATTTGACTTTTTATGCTGATGTAGAATTTTAGCATATATTACCAATAAATATTGGAATCTGAGAGTCCTCAGTAGTTGATACCTTTTAATGGCTAACTGAAGAGATGGTAAATAATAGCAAGCTTTCAAGCCTCTAAGGCTGGAAACACATTGGCGTGAAAAAAACGGTCCGATTCTCATCCAGTAGAGTTGGATGAATGACATCTGTTTTTTGGTCCGTTTGGCATCCGTGTGCTGTCCGTTTTTTTCTCAAGTGCTATTACTGTACAATCATTTACAGGAACATTTTACAGTTGTCTGAGCTACAGAATGATAACGTATCAGTGAAAAAAACATGCCTCTAGGATGGCCCGTGTGCTGTCCGTAATTTTGTCGGACCCATTGACTTGTAATGGCGACTCTCGGCTGTGACTGGCATACTGTCGCAGCATGTTGCAACTTTTTTCTCACCCAAATTTTGGATGAGAAAAAAGCGTCCGACACACACTAATCTGTTCCGAGTCATTAAAATACATTGGTCCGAGTGCAATGCGAGATTTTCTCACATTGCGCTCATCTGTATTTAAGGCTAATGATGACACAAATTCTCAACACACACATATATACACACAACGGAGGGTTGGATGAAGCAGTAAATAAGATAGGTGAGGTGAAGAAGAACATAGTGGTCAGAGTTGGGAGGGGGGGAAAAGAGCAGCTGGGGCAGTACATTTCAGCATTCAAAGATAAGATGCACAATAGATTTATTATCTTTTGATTAGTGGTTGGTCCAATATTTCAAGATTCCTCAACTGATGTAAAAAGACATAAATCCATGTGACACATTCATTCCTATTCTGAATGTGTCAAAGGTCATCATAAGTCTCAAAAGCATGCTATTGTTTACCATCTTTTCAGTTATCAATTAAAAGGTATCAACCACCGAGGACTCTCAGATTCTACTGGCTCTGCTGGCTAACACGGTATAAACATTTTTTCCTAAGTATATTACCAGCATGGCAGTATTTCAATATTCTATTTATTATTTGAATAGAAAGCCTAAAACACTTTTTCAAAAGGCTGGAATTAATAAGCATGGTTTAAATATGGCTTAAAACGATGTAATTTATGTAAATATTTTTTTTTAAAGAAACATGTTTTTATCAGCATCCTATGGCATTGTGTGCTGGAGCACGCTCATAGTGAAACTATGAAATGGAGATCCTGTTTTCATTTTCCATTGTTTATGCCGTTCAGATTGCATTCATAAGATGCTACAAGACAAGTGCCTTATTTTGTTTCCAGAATTCCCTCTTGTTTTTTCCTAAGCCGCTTAGATGGCTTCCTAACCGGCAAGGCTTAAGAAATGTGAGGCCATGTGTCGGGCGGAGGGAGGAATGAAATCTAACATCCTTAAGAAGAACGCAGCAATAATGAGTATCAACTCCATTCAAAAAGAAAATAATTTAGCACATATTTTTCAGGGAACAATCAGGATATACTGCACTTGTCAATAATTTGGACAAGATGCATAAACAATAAGTGTGGTGAGAACGATATGTCCCACCTGCCTACTATTGTGGAGATATAGCAGTGGCACAGTACAAAAGCAATTTGTACACAAGTTAGTGTTTCTCATCCTTGTCCTTTTAGTGTTTTTCAAAAATAGCTTGTGCACCAATGAGTCTATGCGATAGTTCCCACATCGATTTTTAAGTGAAACGAATGGTCCAAGCAAAAACACAGTAACTTCTCTGATATCGATCCAAGTGTTGGATTAAATTCGCCATTGCAAGTGAGTCAGCAAAAAGACAAAAAAAAAAATTGGACAGAACTCTGAAGCCATCTATGAGCAGTGTTTTTCACGGACTGTTTGAAAGGAGCAACTGCAGAATTTTTTTTTCTCCATCCAAGAAAAACTACCGTATATACTCGTGTATAAGCCGACTTTTTCAGCCCAAAAATTGGGCTGAAAAGTCCCCCCCTCGGTGTGACGAAATGGACCCTTTAATATATAATGTAGGAGGATTTCTTATTCACCCAGACATATCATATTGTATATTGTATATTGTATATTGGCTTGTATAGGAGAATTTCCTACAGTATTTTCATAGATTTCTGTGGTTAAAGTTTAGCTTGGTAATGTAATTATCTAACCTGTTTGTCATTGAAGGCCAGAGAACTTAATTATGCTAATCGTCCATTGTCTATTACCCTGTGAATGTGGATTGAGGCTCCAGCCACTATTGTGTTATTGTCATGGTTTGCAGACTGATTGTCTCAGACTAACATTCCATTGTAAGGTGCTATATCAATCAGCATTTGGATTGCAATAGTACCTAAAATATGTTAAACGAGGATTGGAGTTCAGCGAATGAAAAGACTGTGTTATTGCACCAATCATGACGTCCCCAATATCCTACAATGAGGGCTGAGGGTATATAAGGAGGAATGTTCACTTTGACCAGCAGTTTTAGGAGATTGGAGTTAGATTCTGTCTAGTGGCCTCAGTCTAGGGATTTTCGGTCCCGGCTAGAGGTCACTGGATTGGATACAGGCAGCTAATCTAGGGTCTTCGGATCTGATTAGCTAGCCATAACCCCAGGCCTAGGCATTTCGGTGCCGACCAAGGGGCTCAGAACACGGACTAAAAGAACCACAAGGACTTCAGTATCGGATTATCGGATTCGACTACATAAGGACAAGGAAGCAACCCAGGTTGGGACGATACAGTCACCTGGCTACAGACTTTGCCGTGCTACATTCTAAAGCCTGGTGAGCCAGCGGAAGGGTGAGACTCTGTTGCCTGTTACATGTTGTGTTTTGCTTGGTTATGCGTTATATGCTGTTAACTGTTTGGGGATCCAATAAAGCCTTGATATTGTGATTCCCTGACCCTGTGTTGTCTGAGTAGTGTTCCGCCCACGGTTAAGGAGCTCGGGCGTTCAGTTGGGGATGAGCCCTGGTCCACGTTGTCTTTGTAAAGGCGGCTGGGCCTGCGGACGAGAGCGCCCCCTGACCCCCGGGTCTCCACAATTGGTGGCAGCGGTGGGATTCTACTCAGCCTGGTTTATCCAGGGGAGCTGCAGGGGACTGGTGTTCGTGGACACCGTCCAAGGGCTCAACAACCAGGGAGGCATATAAGCATACCCAGCAGGCCATAGGTGAGGCATTCAGGTTTCGGACATTGCCATGTCCAACCCCACCAGCTCAGCCATGGGACAAGGGCCGGAGAGGAGATACGGCAGCAGCAGTAAATGGATGCTACAGGATCTGTGCCAGAGGAGAAATATTGAATACAGGAACGCTGACACTCGGTCGGCTTTGATTCAGAAATTGGTCCATTGGGACACCCAGAATGATGGTGAGGATGATGAGGACCCCGCCGACGTGGTACCAGAGGATGTAAGTTGTGCACCACATCATGGATCCAGTGAATATCGTGAAATCACCAGGTCCACAGTAGTCCAAATCAAGGAGTGCTTGGCTGCATTGGGGCCCAAAGCCTCAAGAGAAGAGAGGGCTTGGGTTCTGGGAAATATTTTAGGAATTCCAGCTCACCAACTGCTACCACCAGCCGCTCGAGTAGGATTATTCCGCTACCCATTAGAAGCCCCACCAGGACAAAGGTATGCAGACAGGATACGTGACTTGCCCAATCCACAGCACTGTTATACCTGTGGACGTCTTGGACATATGGACATAGATTGTCGCCAACGCCGGGGCCCCATGCCTGGAGCTCATCGGCCAGCACAGCCAGTCCAGGTCAGTGACGTCCAAGCCCCGGGACAACAAGAAATTGATTCTGTCCACACCCTGGTAAGCCCAGCTATTGTTTCTCCAGACCCTGTACCCTGTTCCCAATTAACCATCTCCCTGGTTGAGGGTCAGTGCTCAGACATCCCTTTGGAAGGTGTGCAGCTAGCCGAGGTGAACGACCAAGGAGAGGGTGAGTTGGAGCTTACAGACAGTGACCCTACACCTGTTATTTTGGAGCCTGAGCAGGGAGAGGACAAGTTGGAGTTTACGGACAACGTCCCTATCCCTGTTGCTTTGGGAACTGACCAGGAAGAGGTCGATGTGGAGCTTATAGACTGTGACCCTACACCTGCTATTGTGGAAACTGACCAGGAAGAGGTCGATGTGGAGCTTACAGACAGCGTCCCCATGCCTGCTATTGTAGAGACTGACCAGGAAGAGGTTGATGTGGGATTTGTGAGCAGCTTCTCCACACCTGTTGTTTCAGGGGCTAACCAGGAGGAGGTTGAAGTGGGGCGCATGGATGGCCCTCTCACATCTGTTGTTTTGCAAGCTGACCCAGGACAAGGACTATCCAGCCAGTGTGTCACAGCCATCACCAACATCCAGGAAGCCAAGCAGCACCCTGATGTGGATCTTGCTACCCCACCTTCAGAGGATAATTCATGTTCCCAGCCCCCATCATTCTTCTCTGAGCCGTCAACAGTGAGTAAAGACACACAGAATGTTGTCATGGACTGGGGGGGAATTGATAACCAGAAGTTTATGGGAGTCCAACCCTTGAATCCCATTTTACTGTTTATCCACAATATGTCTGCCCATCCTTGGGGAGGTAATCTGGGGGAGGTGTATAGATGGAAGCCTCGATTGCTGTTTTCTCCATTAAAAAAGACAATGCCGCCCAGAGGAGAAGGATAACCAGAGACTGATCATATTTGACTGCCCTGTCTGGCTAAATAAGAAGGGGGAGGTATGTGACGAAATGGACCCTTTAATATATAATGTAGGAGGATTTCTTATTCACCCAGACATATCATATTGTATATTGTATATTGTATATTGGCTTGTATAGGAGAATTTCCTACAGTATTTTCATAGATTTCTGTGGTTAAAGTTTAGCTTGGTAATGTAATTATCTAACCTGTTTGTCATTGAAGGCCAGAGAACTTAATTATGCTAATCGTCCATTGTCTATTACCCTGTGAATGTGGATTGAGGCTCCAGCCACTATTGTGTTATTGTCATGGTTTGCAGACTGATTGTCTCAGACTAACATTCCATTGTAAGGTGCTATATCAATCAGCATTTGGATTGCAATAGTACTTAAAATATGTTAAACGAGGATTGGAGTTCAGCGAATGAAAAGACTGGGTTATTGCACCAATCATGACGTCCCCAATATCCTACAATGAGGGCTGAGGGTATATAAGGAGGAATGTTCACTTTGACCAGCAGTTTTAGGAGATTGGAGTTAGATTCTGTCTAGTGGCCTCAGTCTAGGGATTTTCGGTCCCGGCTAGAGGTCACTGGATTGGATACAGGCAGCTAATCTAGGGTCTTCGGATCTGATTAGCTAGCCATAACCCCAGGCCTAGGCATTTCGGTGCCGACCAAGGGGCTCAGAACACGGACTAAAAGAACCACAAGGACTTCAGTATCGGATTATCGGATTCGACTACATAAGGACAAGGAAGCAACCCAGGTTGGGACGATACAGTCACCTGGCTACAGACTTTGCCGTGCTACATTCTAAAGCCTGGTGAGCCAGCGGAAGGGTGAGACTCTGTTGCCTGTTACATGTTGTGTTTTGCTTGGTTATGCGTTATATGCTGTTAACTGTTTGGGGATCCAATAAAGCCTTGATATTGTGATTCCCTGACCCTGTGTTGTCTGAGTAGTGTTCCGCCCACGGTTAAGGAGCTCGGGCGTTCAGTTGGGGATGAGCCCTGGTCCACGTTGTCTTTGTAAAGGCGGCTGGGCCTGCGGACGAGAGCGCCCCCTGACCCCCGGGTCTCCACACTCGGCTTATACACGAGTCATATATTGTGTGAAGTGGGGGCTGTGGCCGGGAGCAAGGAGGAGGCTGGAGGAGGTGGGGGAAGGCTATAATATGAGCGGCTCGTGACGTGGAGCCGCTCATAACTTATTCATGATATGCACTGCATCCCCCGCCCATCCGTGGGGGGAGCAGTGCATATCTCATTACAGGCCCCCCATAACAGTATGGCGCCCCCGCCACAATAAAGCCCCCCCATGCTGCCGCTGCTCAGTGTAGAATAAATAATGTTATTAGCTCTCACACGGCCGGCAGATCGCTCCTGGCTTGCATCCTCCCTCCTCCCTGCGTGTCATGTGACCGGCCGGTGATGTCATCGAGGTGAGTCCCGGTCACATGACACGCAGGGAGGACGGAGGATGCAAGCCAGGAGCGATCTGCCGGCCGTGTGAGAGCTAATAACATTATTTATTCTACACTGAGCAGCGGCAGCATGGGGGGGGGGGGGGGAGCCCCTGTATACACTGTGCTGCTGGGGAGCCCCTGTGTACACTGTACTGCTGGGGTGCCCCTGTATACTGTTCTGCTGGGGAGCCCCTGTATACACTGTGCTGCTGGGGAGCCCCTGTATACACTGTACTGCTGGGGAGCCCCTGTATACTGTTCTGCTGGGGAGCCCCTGTATACACTGTGCTGCTAGGGAGCCCCTGTATACTGTTCTGCTGGGGAGCCCCTGTATACACTGTGCTGCTGGGGAGCCCCTGTATACTGTTCTGCTGGGGAGCCCCTGTATACTGTTCTGCTGGGGAGCCCCTATATACACTGTGCTGCTGGGGAGCCCCTGTATACTGTTCTGCTGGGGAGCCCCTGTATACACTGTGCTGCTGGGGAGCCCCTGTATACACTGTGCTGCTGGGGAGCCCCTGTATACACTGTGCTGCTGGGGAGCCCCTGTATACACTGTACTGCTAGGGAGCCCCTGTATACACTGTACTGCTAGGGAGCCCCTGTATACACTGTACTGCTGGGGAGCCCCTGTATACACTGTACTGCTGGGGAGCCCCTGTATACACTGTTCTGCTGGGGAGCCCCTGTATACACTGTGCTGCTGGGGAGCCCCTGTATACACTGTGCTGCTGGGGAGCCCCTGTATACACTGTGCTGCTGGGGAGCCCGTATACACTGTGCTGTTGGGGAGCCCGTATACACTGTGCTGTTGGGGAGCCTGTATACACTGTGCTGTTGGGGAGCCTGTATACACTGTGCTGTTGGGGAGCCTGTATACACTGTGCTGTTGGGAAGCCTGTATACACTGTGCTGTTGGGGAGCCTGTATACACTGGGCTGGGGAGCCCGTATACACTGTGCTAGGGAGCCCCTGTATACACTGTGCTGGGGAGCCCGTATACACTGTGCTGGGGAGCCCCTGTATACACTGTGCTGGGGAGCCCCTGTATACACTGTGCTGGGGAGCCCCTGTATACACTGTGCTGGGGAGCCTGTATACACTGTGCTGGGGAGCCTGTATACACTGTGCTGGGAGCTGTAAACCTGTGCTGAAGGCTGTATACCACACTGCTGAGGACTGTATACTTGTGCTGGAGTCCACCCTCGGCTTATACGCGAGTCAATAGGTTTTCCCAGTTTTTGGGGGCAAAAGTAGGGGGGTCGGCTTATACACGGGTCGGCTTATACACGAGTATATACGGTAATTAAATTTGGACCAAACTTTGATGACACTAATAAAAATCTGATTAAACTGATCCATAACACAGATTAAGCTCTAAGCATTTTATCTTGTACATGAAAATAAGGGCCTTCTGAATGGGTCTTTGCACAACTAGAACTACGGCCCAGATTTATCATTTGCAGTTTTTTTAAGTCATTTCTAGTGATGGGCGAACCAGTCAGGGCCTGTACTGTTCAGGACTGGAGTTGGGCTGCTGAAGCAAGCAAACAGTTAAAACACATAATATACTTACCGGGTCTGCGTTCTCCCTTCCTGCTGTGCTGCATCACTTCCAGCTCATTATCTTTTGGGCGTACGTGATTGGCAGTTGGAGCCAGTAACTTGAATATTCCCAGAAGATAATGAGCAGCCCGGAAGTGATGCAGCGCTGTGGGACAGCTGGAAGGGAGAACGCGGTCCCGATTTGTATAATGATTATGTTTATTTATTGCTTGCTTTAACAGTCCAACCCCGATCCCGAACACTACAAACCTCGACAGGTTCGCCCATCACTAGTCATTTCTATTTTTGTCTTCGAGAGAAATACTGGCCGAATGCAAAATTCTTAATCTTTTTAAAGATTCATTTTCAAATAGTCATACATCTGAAATAATGACGTGTTTCAGGCTGTTACATCTTCAGCCTTCTTTTCTTTTTGTCTTGTGGTATATTTTTTCAAAGGCAAATCCTTTAAAACCTCACATTTGGTTTTGTGCAAAATCAAAAATGCTTTTCATTTTTTGTCTTTAACTGTAAAGGTGTCACAAAATTTGTGCGTTAAATTCCTGCCATACTTAAGGGCCCGTTATACGCTTCAACGTCTCAGTGATCCGACCAACGATACGACTTGACTTGGATCGCTTGAACGACGTTCATTGATCACTGGTGAGGTGTCGCACGTACAGATATCGTGAATGACACAGCAATGATTCCGCATCAAGCGAACGATACTTGCGGTCATTTGGTCGCCTACGTGCTTCAGATCTGAATAGGCGAAGTCATAAACTAGATCGTTATCACGGTGTCACACACGACGATGCAGCAGATCGAACGTACGATCAACAACTGATTTATGGTCCAGATCATAAACCTGCAATCAGCGATCAGCCGACTTATCGTTGGTCATATCTACGTGTCACAAGCAACAACGTCGTTATGACGTCGTTGCTCCGCCCCAAAGCCCGTGACATACCAACGATATCGGTCACGACATCGTAGCGTGTAATGGGCCATTAAAAATCCTATCAGTTATTTCTAACCATAAACATTGGATACAAAAAAAACAACAACAGAAAAACATATAACATGTTTCTAAATATATTTTGAGCATTGTGAATGAAAGACCATTAATAATCTTTTTCTGCATTTAACACTTTAGAACCTGTCATATTTTAGCTTTACTACTCTGTTTCCCCGAAAGTAAGCCCCCCCTGATTGTAAGGCCGCCTAGGGGTAAAGGGGGGGCCTGCTAATGTAAGGCTTCCCCCGAATATAAGGCCTTACAACCGGGGGGGCTAATGTAAGGCCCCTAACGGGGAAGGGGGGGGAGAGCGGGCGCGGGTCACACATCACGTGCGCCCGCTCATTAGATATGCACTGCATCCCCCTGTCAATCAGCATCAGGGGGAGCAGTGCATTATGTATATGGGCCCCCTGCGGCTGGCACACTACCCCCCAGCCGGTGTTCTGAGGCCCCCCCTGCTGCTGCTCACATCTTACCCTCCAGCGTCTTCTTGCAGCAGCCAGCGCGTCGGTCCTCCGTTCCCATCCTCAGCTGTCTCCCGGATCATGTGACCGGCCGGTCGCAGTAGCGATTGACGTCATGCGCTGCGACAGCTCACATGATCCGGGAGACAGCCGAGGACGGAGAACCAACGGGCCGGCTGCTGCAAGAAGATGGGGGGGAGCTCACGGGGGGCTCAGAACACTGTTCGGGGGCAGTGTCCCAGCAGGAGGGGGCCTGTATGCCACACTGCTGGGGCTCTCTCCACACTGCTGGGGCTGTCTCCACACTGCTGGGGCTCTCTCCACACTGCTGGGGCTCTCTCCACACTGCTGGGGCTCTCTCCACACTGCTGGGGCTGTCTCCACACTGCTGGGGCTGTATCCACACTGCTGGGGCTGCCAATATAAGACCCCCCCCCCTTCCCGAAAGTAAGACAGGGGGCCACTTTTGGCCCCCCAAAAAATGTAAGACAGGGTCTTACTTTCGGGGAAACACGGTAACAGGCAAATATTCTACTTTACAACAATGTACATGAGATTGTATTAATAAAAAAAAATCATGTATTCTCTTATTACAGACCTACTGTGACATGAAAAATGGCGGTGGTGGTTGGACCATTATTCAAAAACGCTTTGATGGCAGCGTGGATTTCCACAGAACATGGAAAGAATATAAAAAGGTAGAAAAAAGGACAGTAACTTTTGGATCGCAGTTGTCAATGTTAAAAGGAGTGTATTTAATAAAGACACGAGAATATGCACGAATTTGAAGCTTGCACTCGTTTTTCCTCTAGTTAAGTACGTTGCTTCATAGGGGTGCTAATTTTAGAGCCACCCCGTATATGTATGGAAACTCTCATACTGATGCTAAAAGGATGTCTCCACTTTTGTTGACACATGTATTTTTTGCTTACATGCACATTTTTAAGGCTAAAAATTATTTTTTTGCAATTGGGGTCCATTAAAAAATATATCATCTGAAAGTAGCTCAGAAAAAGATAACACTTACAAACTCTCCAGTCAGACTGGTAAGGACCCCATACACTCACAATGTTGGACAAATCCACCGACATTGATAGGTTTGGTCAACAGTGTCTAATGTATATGAGGGCGCTGTATGACTGATGATCAATGAATTGATGTCGATTGTGTATCTCATCCAGATTGCCTTGTTGTCCTTGAGAACACAGGCACACTTCTGTGTATGAGAAAGTCGGCTGAAATGGCTGTCACAATTGGCCAAAGCATCATTAGGCCAACAGCTAACCAGTATGCATGATCATTCAGCAATAGACTAATGAAAAGTTATGAGTGAAACTCTAATGCAAACATTTTTTCCTCTTGTATCTCTAAATAGAACCTTTTAAATACTAAAAATTGTCCAAAAGATGGGCTATCCCTTTGAGGAATATCTATTATATAAAAAATATACAAAATAAAATTTTTCCACAATGTCATTCAGAACTTTAACAGGGAATGTATATAATTGTGTGCAATTCTATTTAGTTGTACTGTACAGGAGGAGAGCAGTCATTTTCCCCAACTGCATATTCCTGTATCTACAGTATTTGTAAGGCAATTGGAAATCTTAAGCCCTACCCTCTTGGTTAAACTCTGTCCTCTTTGGCCTTCTGTCAATTTTAATTCAAATAAAATCACAAGAAAATTAAACCCAGGGTTTCCTGCAAGATTTCTATAAGAGAATTAGTTAGAGAAATATATAGAAATTGCTGCAGGACAACCAATAAGGCAGCTTTCACCTCAGCGGTTTTCGCTGATCGCGGCGAAAAAAAAACGCATCTGTCGCGATTACCGCATAACGGCCCCACTTGCGGTTCACTTGCGGCAAGCCCCATACAATGTCTATGGGGCTTGCGGTAAGTGAGCGGCAGGTGCGGCAAATGCGGTTTCAGCACTTGCGGCAGGTGCAGCCGTGAAGAAAACACGGCATGCCGCAGTTTTTTCGCGGCCGCACCTGCCGAAAGTGCCGAAACCGCACTTGCCGCTCACTTACCGCAAGCCCCATAGAGATTGTATGGGGCTTGCCGCAAGTGAACCGCAAGTGCAGCCATTATGCGGTAATCGCGGCAGTTGCGTTTTTTTCACAGCGAAAACCACTGATGTGAAAGGGGCCTTACATAGATGTTTTTTGTCTTTGTACTTTTATCATTATTGTAAAGGTTAACATTTCCTTTAAGAAACACCTTTGCTAAGTTATATAAAAGATTGTCCACTCTTAAAGTCTTAAAGCAAAGCCAAGATAAAGAAAAGCAATCTCTGATGCTGTTACTCAGTTTCTGAAAGCATATTATGCGCAAATATTTTTTCTTTTACCAAAGATATTAATAGTTCTTTATGAAATGATAATTGTTTCTTAGGGATTTGGTGATCCATCTGGAGAATACTGGTTGGGCAATGAGCTCGTCTCACAACTAACAAATCTACAGCGCTATGTTCTCAAGATTCAGCTGAAGGACTGGGAGGGAAATGAAGCTTATTCACTCTATGACCAGTTTTATTTAGGAACTGAGGCCCAGAAATACAGGTGAGAATCTGGAAAATTGTGTGAAAAGTAGTAGGTAAAATGAGATCACATGTATGTCACAGAATATTTGCCTATATAATCAGCATATCTTTTCTGACCTTTGGCACAATAAAATTAATAGGCTAAATACAAATCTACACACAATATGGCATACCAAATAGTAACCATTTCATACAGCAATAGCTTAAGTCATCTATTAATCCCATATGGTATTAAAGGGGTTATCTGAAACTGAACAATTGATGACCTAAAGGTGTTAAGGAGAGCCTTAAGATCAAAATACTTCATTAAGCTTAAGACATAAGGGCATGGGAGAAATGATTTATAGAGTGTATTATTTTACATTGTATAAGTTGTGATTTAAAAATGGCTGCCATTTCCTGCCACATCACACCATGTGCTGAGAGCAAGATGGAGTCCAAAGAAGACTGACCAATCACCGAAGCTGGAGGTCAGGGAAGACTGACCAATCACAAAATAACATACTCGATCAAGACCATACCCCTTGATGACCTCATGGATCCGCCCATGGACTAACCCACTGACCAATAAATACATCTGAGTAGGGCTGACCGAGCCCCTTATTGCCCATGGACTAACCCACTGACCAATGAATACATCTAAGTAGGGCTGACCGAGCCCCTTTTTGAACAAAAACCTCATGTCTTATAATAAACAGGCACTTGGAGCTTGGGTCTGACCAAGGAAGAGTGTACATCTGACTATGTGTCTGGTGTCTACTACTTTTCAATGCCGGCGCTTGGTCTATATAAATTAGGACAGGAGCAGCAACTTGTTGATAATATTATTATGAAAATATTACCATTACAAAGGAGAATCAAGAATGTGTGTTTAGACAGCCATTACCTCCATTGATCAGTTCAAATCTGATCTGGCAGTGGCTGGATATAAGCCATGCACATGGCGGAAAATAATAACCTCCCATAATGTTTATTGGCCACTGTGATGTACTGTGCTTCATCTCACATTCACTTGTTGCCTCAGCTGATTTAAGATGATCTTGTACTGATCAAGAGAAAACTGTGGATAAAATTAAGTGCAAAATAGGGTTTTATCCTGTTGACAAGCAATAAAACAGAAGAATTGGTTTCCTCACCTAACAGGGTTGTGTGACACACAACCAGTTGTAATCATGTGAAACAGCTGCAGCAGAAATCCAAGTGCGAAGATGCAACTGTGAAAGCAGGAAACTGGATATAGGAAGTGGATAAAAGTCTGCGCTGTGGTATGATTAAAAATAGACCAAAAGGTATATGAATCATGCAGGTAGTTTTATTCAATGTGTTTCAAAGTGTTTTCCTCAGGAAACCAACCAAGACTTGACCATCTTTAATCATACAGCAACACAGTCTGATCAACTTTCTATTTCCAGTTTTCTGCAATCTTGTACTGATCACCAATCCTAGGGGAGATTATCGGTAGTTAAATTCTCTACAACACCTCTAAAATCAATAAAGATGCAAATATTAAACGTGTAATTTAAGGTACCGTTTCACGGCACGACGTTGAAACGATGTTGGCAACGGTCGCTCCCGACATCGTTTCAACATCGCTGGTGAGATGTCACACGTATAGATATCATGGACGACGCACCAACAATGTAGTGATCAGGTATCGTTGGCACAACCCTGCGAACGATACTTGTTTACTGATGTGAATGGGCGAAGTTGTGACGACATCGTTATCACGGTGTCACACAGAACGATGCAGCAGGTTGGATGATCGTGGATCGTCTGATTTGAGAACATGTTCTCAAATCTGCAATCAACAATTCAACGATTAATCGTAATCAAATCTCGGTGTTACATGCAACGACATCCTAACGATGTCGCTTGAACGACTCCAAACCCGTGACGTTTGAGCAATCGTTCAGGATTTCGTGCCGTGTAACGGGGCCTTTACATGGAACCGATCAGCTTTTTGAGGACAGGATATAGTAGTTAATGACATGATGTTAGTGGTTTCTGACATTATTGTGGGGATGGTTTTGAGAATTTACTTCTTTTATCTTAGTAAACACCTTGCTGTCTGTTCACTGTAGAAATTGTGTTCATGTCATGCATGTTATAAGATGACATATGTCAACTCAGTTAGTGGTTAAAAGCAGAGGAGCGTGCATATCATAAATGCATCGGACTCCTACCAGTCAACATCGGGCAAGCACAGCAAATATCAGGATGCATGTTCTAAAAAACTACTGAAAGCATAGAGGCCACACCGCTGAAATCAGTCTGTCACTATGTTTTGTTATCGTAGTCAGAGCAGCATACAGGAAATTACAGATTGCCTTTAACCTCAGCATGCTCTATCGGTTGGTTACTTACCGAGATTAATATTATGGGTTTCTGTCCCATTGAAGATTTTTTTCTAGGGCAGATGTATGTGTACCCTAAAAGGACAGTTTACATTTATAGAAACCATATAATAAAATTAGTTTCAGACACACTTTGAAGTGATTTACACATGTTCCCAAGTGTTTAACAGAATAATATTAAACAAAAGCTTGTACAGTAACAAGAACTACCAGCCCATAAGCCGTATCGGACTATGACTCCATACTCTGGAGTCATGACAAAGTAGAAAATACAGATCTAAGGGCCCTTTCACATCAGCGTTTTTCGTAATTCGCGGCAGATGCGGTGAAAAAACCGCATCTGCCGCGTTTGCCGCATAACCGTTCCACTTGCGGCGCGGTTGCGGTTTTTTCTATGCAAAGTATAGGCATACTTGCGGCAGGTGCGGCAAGTGCGGTTTTGCACTTGCGGCAGGTGCGGCACGAAAAAAACCGCAGTAAGCCGCGGTTTTTTTCGCGGCCGCACCTGCCGCAAGTGCAAAACCGCACTTGCCTCACCTGCCGCAAGTATGCCTATACTTTGCATAGAAAAAAACGCAACCGCGCCGCAAGTGGAACGGTTATGCGGCAATCGCGGCAGATGCGGTTTTTTCACCGCATCTGCCGCGAATTACGAAAAACGCTGATGTGAAAGCACCCTAAGTCTGTCGACTATATTCTGTCCAAATGTAACTTTCCCTTTCATTTGATGCTAGTTAGAACTTCTTTATATACTTCTTTAACGGCAGACACTCAAAAATGCTTTTGGGAGCAAAGGACACCGATGGGTCATTACAGTCAGCCAATAGCACTGCTTCCAAGTAAATGCCACAGATTAGGCTGCTAAGACGGCATTTCCTCTCGAAATATAAGCAAATATGTGATACATCATGGATGGAGTCTATAAATAGCTCCGGCACTTTATGTCTCTGAGGATCGGCTTGTTTCTGCATTTATGTTCATGGACAAGTTTACTCTTACTATAACATTACTTGTGATGATATGTCTATGAGGTTATGGTGTAAACAGTAAAGGTGAAAAGCATTTCAGTTGAGGATAATAATACACATTTAGAAAAGAAAGTAATACCTAAAAGTTCGAGGAAACAAGAAAACAGGAACCAACATATTCAATATGAAGCCAGACACGGAAGCCTTTTCTATATACACGGTGATAGATTTTTCCATTAATGTGAACCAGCATAACACTTTACTTCCAACACCAATTCTCTTTCCATTTTCAATTACCGCAGGATTCACCTCAAAGGATACACTGGGACAGCGGGCAAAATAAACAGTATAAGCCAACCAGGAAATGAGTTTAGCACAAAGGATGCAGACAATGACAAATGTATCTGCAAGTGCTCACAAATGGCGACAGGAGGTAGGAACGGTTTTCAATTTTATGGTCTTCCTATTTTTACTGGCATTTGTACGCTGCTATTTACTTGGAACTTGAGAGGGCCAAAATGTTTTTAGGAAAGTCGTGTCTGCTTCTGAACAGTAAAATCAGAATCTCTCTTTTAGGCTGGGATTACAAGACAACAACACTTACAAATTTGAAAAGAAAAGGAAAAAAACCCTAAAGATTTTGGAAAACAATGTCACAGCCACTGGTTGGGACCTTGCTTTCCTATAAACACACACTGAGGTTGCATTACACCAAATGTGTCATTTTTTTTGCTGTGTTGTCCCCGCCTAACAGGTTTTCTCATCCAATTTAAGTCTCATTTCTTTAATTTTCAGGCAAGTCTTATATCATACAGGTCATAGTAATATGTTGTAGTAAATTTAAAAAAACAAAACTGCTTAGAAACCTAAAATCTGTCAAAACCAAGAAAAAAAACAAGGGTTTCCCCAGTCAGTCAGCCAGTCTGTTCTCCGTGGTAGCTGGATCAGAGCAGTCTTCATCTACTTGGCCATCATCCTGGTGGCCCTTGGCATTTATTGAGCCCTGTGATTTTATGATGACGCAATGCATTTCAAGAGAATGCATGAGGTCTAGTCAAAGCAAAGAGTCTCAGTATGTAAGACTGTGGATGGAAGAAGGACCAGAGCTGGGTACTGAATTCTCATCACTGCTGACCTGATGGGTAATTGATAAAGTCTGGTATATAAATTGCCACAGCGTTTATACCGCACCTTGTTAGGTTGGTACTGGCTATTTTGAGGGAATCCCCCTTCTAATTACCTCCTCAAGGAGCTTTGAATGCTGAGACAAAAAAACTTCCACCTGGGCAACTACAGCAAGAGATTTCTTTTTTATTTGGTTGAGAAAGAATTGAGGTAAAGAGTTAATAGTTCTACATGTTTAAAGTGTACCTGTCATTTTAGTTTTTATTTAATAAATCAATAGTACACATGGAAATAAGTAATTTTGTGATATATCTTATCAGACAAATTTGCTTCTTTCCCCTCCTGGGCTGAAATTCTCAATTCCCAGGTAAAATCTGTCTTCAGTGAATACAGATTGTTAAATTACTGAGATTAGATTTGACAGTTGTTACTGACAAGATTGTATTGTAGAAGTGAGGAGCAGAGAAGAGCTAGAAATAGAAGGAGGAGCTGTATACAGAGGGAGGTGCTATGTGCAGAGGGAGGAGCTAGAGTCAGAGTTCTTCCTTCCTGCATAGAACCTTATAATACCCGTCTCTTATTTCAGTAATATAAAAATTTATATTCACTAAAGATAATTCCCAGGTAAAATCTAAGAATTTTGAGAATGAAAGATCAGTAAAGGAGGAGAAAGAAGCAAATTCGTCTGATAGATATACCACAAAGTTGCTTATTTTCATATACACTATTGAGTTATGAAATACAACGTAAAATGTCGCTATGCTTTATATAAAATAGATCTCAACATTTAGTAATGAAAAACTGTAATAAAATATTGCATTATGGGTTACTTAACCAATGAACTATGTACTTTCTTACAGGTTGGTGGTTTGATGCCTGCGGCCCTTCCAACTTGAATGGGATGTATTACTCGTTGGGGCAGAATACAAATAAATTTAATGGAATCAAATGGTACTACTGGAAAGGATCGGGGTATTCTCTGAAAGCAACAACAATGATGATTCGACCAGTTGACTTTTAAATCTAAAACTAAAAATGTTCCTTTCATTATGGAAACAGTTGCAAGAACAATAAAATAAACATGACTGAAGGGTCACACCTGCCGCCATGTCGATTGAAAATGAATCAATACTCTAGAAAGTGGACTACTTTACTAAAGGGAAGAATGAACCCCTATCTATAAGACTTCCAGGCAGCTTTGACACGGCTTATGAGAAACTTTCTGCTGTGTGCAACATTTATTTGGATGTAAATAACTGGAACTGTGAAGTATACAGAAACCCAAAGTTGTGCCTGTCTGCAGACACATACTTGCAGTCTTCGTGGCAGCCTACCTGCAAACCACTTTGTATTATGTTTTGTATTATGTGGTGTACATATGACTGTAAATTAACTGTATACAGATTTTGATAATGTGTTAAGCATATAACTGAGAGTTCCCAAATTATATTTTATGACCTGTTTACATATTTTAGGTTATTATAGGCAATCCCATTTCTTAATGGTAAAAAAACATGCAAATTCCATATGTCATCGAGGTACGATTCAAATGACCAATGAATCTTGACTTCTCGCTAAGATTGAATGGTTTGTGTGACCTGCATAACTCATAAGTAGACTGGTGAACAAAGGTTACTACTGATCTAGTGATCTAGCAGCTGAGATTAGATTTGTAGATACATAAATGAGTATCATGCAGAAAAAAAATCAAAGACAAAGAATACTTGTGTTCATAGAGGCTATCATTGACAATATCAGCAGTAACAGTTGATGTGATGGATGGGGTAAGTCAATAAAAGCCATTTCACTTTGACTTCAGTGTAACCCGCCCTTTCACTGCAATCAAGTTACATTCAAGCTGCGTTTAAAAAGGTTGTATTGGTAAATTAATTTGGACCATTTTATTCTCTGGAAAAAAGTCACTTTGAACAAACCAATTAAAACATGAGTATCAAGTTACCAAAAAATGGTGCTGAATATTACAAAAACCTGTATTAATAATAGCCATCTGAAAACTTACTGAATTATTAAATAAAGAACCTATCCAGTCTTCTTTGCTAAATAGAATCAGCACCATTTGTTGTGTATAGCATATAACTGGTATTGCAGTTCATCAAAATTGAAGTGAAAAGGGGAACAACTGCAATACCGGTCATGGCTAATCGGTAAAAATAAGGGTGTTTGTCTAAAACAAAACAAAAAAAAGCCTATATTATAAATTACCAAATCCCCTTTACTTATGTTAAAAGTGTTTGCAAAATTTCACAGCTTGCAGTGGCAATAAGACGTGCTATATTACAGCCAACTGCATATTAAAGCAATTGATATCTAGTCTATGCAAGATCCATTTTATTTGTGTTATATAATGTTTTTCTATTTTGATATAGAGATATGATATGTATGTCCTCTGTGAACACTGTCACAATTTCTTTAAAACGTAGACCATCTTCAATAAATGAGTAATTATTTATTTTCCTGTTTTAATAGAATGTAAGTCTCATAACTTTGCAGTTTTTTACATTGCCGAAAGTAATTTCTCTAGACTTAAGTTTTATATGTTGTGACAAATATTAAAAATTATTTTCACTATACCAATTAGGAATTGAACGTTTCTATATCAATTAGGATTCTCTCATTTTTTTCTTAAAGACATACCAGTTACTGAGGGCAATTTGCAATAAACGTTTTGTGAAAATCATTTTTTTCTTATTTATTGAAAGACACATCAAGAATAAAATGTATAGAATAATAAAATTGATACACTAAAAGACATTTAAAATATCTGGGCCTTTACTTGTCGTGTTTACCCAATAGACTACTCTGTACATGTTCCTTGGGGTGTAGCTCATATGCTTCAGGTATAAAACCCTCTATTGCACTGGATAGCAAGAGTTTTAGGGAATAAGGTGAGCCAAGCACGTACGGCCATGTCTCATTTCACAACAGGCTTAGGGTATGTGCACATCTGACGTTTCTGCATCTTTGCAGACCGTCCTAAAACCGGTTTTCTGACCTCAGCAGTGTCCATCGTTTTTTTAGCGTTTTTTGAGCTTTTTCCGACCGGTTTTATAGCGTTTATACAGCGTTTTGTCGGCAGTGTTCTGGCGGTTTTTCTTAGCGTTTTTAGGCCGTTTTTTTTGGGCACTTGTAAGCTAGAACCGCTGGAAAAACGCTCAAAAGAAGTCACTTGCTCCATCTTTGAAAACCGGTGGAAAACCGGTGAAAAAACTGAAAACGACCAGAAAAAAACCGTTCTAATGAACACAGCGTTTTCTAAACTCCATTGAGTATCATGTTAATCCAGCCGGTGGCTAGGATTAACATAAATTAACATAAAACTGAGCGGAAAACGCCGACGGAAACCGGTAAAAAGCAGCCCACAAAACGACTGATGTGCACATAGCCTTAGGCTGCTTTCACATAACGATTTTTTGTAAATCCGATGCTGTCCGATGAAAATCGGACAGCATCGGATCCGAATTTGGCCCCATGCAGCCCTATGGGCATCGGACCGAATCGGATGTGCACTAAATGCCATCGATTTGGTCCGATCCGATTCTGTCCGATTTTATTATCGGTGCAAAAATCGGAGCCTGCTCCGATTTTTGCACCGAAAATAAAATCTGACAGAATCGGATCGGACCAAATTGGATGGCATTTAGTGCACATCCGATCTGACCCGATCCCTATAACATGGGGCCCTATGGAGCAGGGTCCGAGGAAACATCTGATGTCTCCTCGGACCCGATTTTAGTGTACTGAGCATGCTCAGTACACTAAAATAGCTCCTAAAAGTGAAACAAAGGGTTAAAAAAATAAAAAAAATCTATACTCACCTGTCCACGAGGCCCCCGGCGTCTCCAGGTGTCTTCCGGTATCTTGCTGTTCTGTCTTTTGTGCTGCCAGGACCTGCCGTGATGTCACAATCACATGACTGCCGGCTATTGGTTACTCGCAGTCATGTGATTGTGACATCACGAGAGGTCCTAGCAGCACAGAAGACAGAACAGCAAGATACCGGAAGACGCGCGGGACCGTGCAGGAGTCGTGGACAGGTGAGAAAAGATTAGAGAGGGGAAGGACACATGGGGGGACCCGGAGGACACATGGGGGGACCCAAAGGACACATGGGGGGAACCGGAGGACACATGGGGGGAACCGGAGGACACATGGGGAGGACCGGGGGTGCAGAGAGGAGGACCGGGGGTGCAGAGGGGAGGACCGGGGGTGCAGAAGGGAGGACCGGGGGTGCAGAAGGGAGGACCGGGGGTGCAGAAGGGAGGACCGGGGGTGCAGAAGGGAGGACCGGGGGTGCAGAAGGGAGGACCGGGGGTGCAGAGGGGAGGACCGGGGGTGCAGAGGGGAGGACCAGGGGTGCAGAGGGGAGGACCGGGGGCCAAGAGGGGAGGACCGGGGGCCAAGAGGCCAAGAGGGGAGGACCGGGGGCCAAGAGGCCAAGAGGGGAGGACCGGGGGCCAAGAGGCCAAGAGGGGAGGACCGGGGGCCAAGAGGGGAGGACCGGGGGCCAAGAGGGGAGGACCGGGGGCCAAGAGGGGAGGACCGGGGGCCAAGAGGGGAGGACCGGGGGCCAAGAGGGGAGGACCGGGGGCCAAGAGGGGAGGGCCGGGGGCCAAGAGGGGAGGGCCGGGGGCCAAGAGGGGAGGGCCGGGGGCCAAGAGGGGAGGGCCGGGGGCCAAGAGGGGAGGGCCGGGGGCCAAGAGGGGAGGACCGGGGGCCAAGAGGGGAGGACCGGGGGCCAAGAGGGGAGGACCGGGGATGCAGAGAGGAGGACCGGGGGTGCAGAGAGGAGGACCGGGGGCCAAGAGGGGAGGTCCGAGGGTGCAGAGAGGAGGACCGGGGGCCAAGAGGAGAGGACCGGGGGTGCAGAGAGGAGGAACGGGGGAGAGACAGTGACAGCTAGGGAGCGATCTGACAGGAGGGCGGGCATCCTATTTTCTGTCGGAATCGGATGCCTATTTGGCACCCGATTCCAGGCATCAGAGGAATCCGATGCTGTCCGATTTATATCGGACAGCATCGGATTTTAAAAAATCGCAGTGTGAAAGTAGCCTTAGCGCCAGGCAGGATAGAGGCCTCCTAGACAGGAAAGGGTGGTGATCAGCATTCACCATCCAGTCATGTCATGTGCTATGCATAGGATAGTATCACAATCGACAAATAATGTCAGCAGAACAGCCACAGTTATAAGAGACAGATACTAATATAAACAAATATTCACAAGTAGCAATTAAAATGTTAGAACACCTCAGTTCTGTGAAGAAGACTAGAAAGTAGGGGACCACAGATACTGTGACAGACATCTTGGTGAAAGTAATAGAGCATAAAATGGTAACATCTAACAGCATCCAGGTAATAGACAAAGTATGGAGTTAGGCTGCTTTCACATCAGCGTTTTTTTTAAATCACGGCAGATGCGGTGAAAAAACCTCATCTGCCGCAATTACCGCATACCGGCTGCACTTGCGGCACGGTTGCGGCACAGTTGCGGTAAGCCCCATACAATGTATATGCGGGCTTGCGGCAGGTGCGGCAAGTGCGGTCAGCTGCGTTTTTTTCGCGGCCGCACCTGCCGCAAGTGCCAAAACCGCACTTGCCGCAAGCCCGCATATACATTGAATGGGGCTTGCCGCAACTGTGCCGCAACCATGCCGCAAGTGCAGCCGGTATGCGGTAATCACGGCAGATGCGTTTTTTTCGCCGCATCTGCCGCGATTTAAAAAAAACGCTAGTGTGAAAGTACCCTTAGAGATGTATAAACTCTCATTTTCAATATCCACTTGCTGAAAGCTAGTAATGGAGGCCAGGCCAGTATCCTCTTTGGACGTACTGTGGATTTTGACTTCTTACTTTGGTAAGTCTTATAAAAAGTACTGTTAAAGGGAACCTGACCTTGAAAAATGTGCCCCCAGCCTCTACATACTTGTCCCTGCACCATGCTAATAGATTTCTAGCCATCCTTTTGTGTTTTAAATCAATATAGTAAAGTTTAGAAAAGTTGTTTTTATACCTTATGATGTGCAGCTTCTCATTATTTGATAAGCCGCAAAAGGCATTCCTTTCTTGTCCTCCCCGCCGCCTGCTTGTTATTTATTCATGCCCCTATGGGCGTGCTACAGAGCAGGGAGACTATGCGTGTGATGTAAGGGGCGGTAAAGCCGCTATGACGCAAATTGTGTCATATCCGGCTTTACCACGTCAGTACATCCATTAGGTGTACAGTAAACACACCTCGCGCATGTGCACTCGACATCGTAAGGTCGGCAGTACACCCTAATAATTTGTGTCATAGCGGCTTTACCGCCCCTTACATGACACGCACAGTCTCCCTGCTCTGTAGCACGCCCATAGTGGTGTGAATAAAAAGCAAGAAGGCGGTGTTGACAAGAAAGGAACGCTTTTTGCGGCTTATCAAATAATGAGAAGCCGCACATCTAAAGGTATAAAAACAACTTTTCTGAACTTTACTATATCGATTTAAAAACACAAAGGGATGACTAGAAATGTATTAGCATGGTGCAGGGACAGGTAATATAGAGGCTGGGGCACATTTTCGAGGTTAGGTTCCCTTTAAGTAAGTCTGAAAATTGAGATTTGGATTCCTTTTAAGATCCCTGTGGGGTAAAATAATTTAGGCATTTCTAAAAAATATACAATGTAGAATATATTATGGTATTTTAGATATATTGTGTTTTGGATGGATATTTAAATGGAGAGTTTCAGTTGGCATGTATTGTCCCATTAGTCTGTCAACATGGCCCTAAGGCCTTATGCCTACACTGCGTATTTGCTGAGAGTTTTGAATGGATTTGTGTAAAATCCTCAGCACAGCAAACTCCCAGCAAAGTGTATGGGCTTTTAGAAATGTTGTACCCATGCTGCGGATTTTTGTTTTTCATATATGCTGCAGATTTTCCTGTGAGAATATCTCCAGTATGTGAATTATTTCTGCATATTTACAGTTCTCAGACAGCAGGGCTAAAATGTAACGACAGATTTCAGATCAGCCCGTGGCTGCATGAAAGTGACTCCTGCCTCACAAGAAGGGCTTATGGCCTATCTTATTCTGTGAAAAAGATAATGAAAATATATGCAGACATGCTTAATACTCTGGGGGGACCTGAGGAGGGGTAGCACAAGTGGTTTCCAACCACAACTTTATTATAATCAATGATTAAAGTCTCAGTCGACTTTTGCTGAAGTGGTTCTTAAGCTCATGACGTAGAGAAATGTCAGTACTGGTGTAAAGT
>JARQOC010000001.1:227217346-227426439 GCA_033576535.1 Allobates femoralis | reverse complement strand
ATAACATAATCACTTGCACTGGTGATGATTCCAATCCCTGTGCAATACTAAAGAAATCGTGAAAACCTGAACTGTTTGCGGCCCTCGAGGACTGGAGTTCCCCACCCCTGTCTTAGTCAAATGTAAAATAGTTAATAAAACATGAGAAAAGGAGATTTTTGTGTACTCACCGTAAAATCCTTTTCTCTTAGCCTCTAATTGGGGGACACAGACCGTGGGTGTTATGCTGCTGTCCACTAGGAGGCGACACTAGGCAGAATCTGAAAAAGATTAACAGTGACTCCTCCTCTGCAGCATTACACCCCTGGAAGAGGAAGTGAAACTCCAGTTTTGTGCTAAAGCAGTAGGAGAGTTAACAGATAATAACAGTGACACAGGAAGTCTACGCAGGCGACCTGTGTAAACAAATATAGTTAACAAGGTAATAACAGTGTAACATGGCCTGAAACCAAACAGGCACGTGTGTAAACAGTTAAGGGTTAGCAGAGTAACACTAGTACCACAAGGCCTGTAACTAAGCAGGTGCATGTGGAAAACAGTGAAGAGATAACGAAGTAATAATCGTATAACAAAGCCTGTAACTAAACAGGCTCACAGAACTACAAGGCCTGGAACTAAACAGGCACAAGTTTAAACAGTTAACAGAGTGATAATAGGCAAACATGAGTAAACATGTTAACCATGTAACAGCTGAGAAGCTATGTGAGAACTGTAGAAAAATGGCCCACAAGGGCAATAGGGTGGGTGCTGTGTCCCCCAATTAGAGGCTAAGAGAAAAGGATTTTACGGTGAGTACACAAAAATCTCCTTTTCTCCTTCGCCTCATTGGGGGACACAGACCGTGGGACGTCCCAAAGCAGTCCCTGGGTGGGAAAAACGATGGAACTAGTAATGCCGAACATGGTCAGCGAAAAACTATGTACCTACAGGAGGGCTGCTGCCTCCTGGAGGACACATCTACCCAGACCTGCGTCTGCCAAGGCCCGAGTGTGAGCACTGCAGTGACTTGTAGATGTGTGTAGGCTGAGCCACCTGGTTGCCTATGACACCAATGTGCTGACGCCTGGGGCCGGACGGCCTAGGAGGCCCCCACGGCCGTAGTAGAATGTGCCCTGACACCAGCAGGAAGGGGCGGCTTTTTGAGGGTATAAGCGTCTTGGATGGTTGGTGTAATCCATCTAGCTATAGTAGCCTTAGAGGCTGACATGTCTTGATATCGGACCTCTGGAAGAAGGAAGAGAGAATCCAACTTCCTAAAAAGGTGCTGTCCTGGATACATAGATGCGTAGGGCCCTGACGAGGACCTACAGGGCCCTGACGAGGTCCTACATATGTAAAGCCTTCACGACCCAATGGCCTGGAACCAGGCACAGAGCTGGCAGAGAGAGGTCTTCATTTAGGCGGAAGAAGTACCCCGCCAGTGGAAGAAAGGATGGGACTGGCGAAGGGCAACATTGTCTTGGTGTAAGACCAGACAAGGAGGTTTACCTGAGAGTGCTATAAGTTCCGATACTCTGCAGGAAAAAATAATTGCCACCAAAAACCACCACTGTTAGTATGAGAATGCTCAGGGGAGTGACCCATAGAGGCTTAAAGGATGGTTCTTGTACAGCCGTGAGGAGAAGGTTTAGGTCCCACGGGTGTAGTGGCCTGTTGAATGGGGAAATCAAATGGCAGACCCCTTGAAGGAAGGATTTCCTTGAGGTCTGGGAGTAAAACGTTTGTGGAAGAAGGTGGAAGGGGCTGAAAACTGCCCCTTGAAAGAACCCAAGGACAGGCCTGAGTCTAGGCCCGAATTGAGGAAACTGAGATTCTTGGTAGGGATAGGGCCAAAGTGAATGGCTTCTAAAGGTGCACCAAGCAACCAAAAACAAATGTTCATGTGCGATGGTAAATGTTTGAGGAGGCTGGTTTCCTCGCTCTCATAATGTTCGCCACAATATCCTAAGAAAAACCAGCTTGGGTTAAGACCCAGGTCTCAACAGACATGCCGTCAATGCAGAGTTGAGGAATTCTGACGGTATAACCTGTCTTGAGAGAGTGAGTCTGGACTGTCTGGTTGGACAGTCCGGCAAGCGCCATGGTACGGCTGCTATGAGTGAGAGACGGAAACGGATCCATCCCTGGACTGGTGTGTGTGGTCCCAATGACTGTGGGTCATAAGACCTGGTCATGAAGGCTGGAATCACGAGTACCTCATCCAGGGTTCCCTAGCATCGGTAGATTCATGGGACAACGTGAGGGTGTGGGAAACACTCCCTTGAGGTAGTCCCCTTGCGGGCGAAGAAAACCACTTCCCAGTCATCTACAGCCAGCATGTGACCGGCTTATAGTGCCGAGTTTGTGGATTCCGCCCAGTGAAGTACATGATGAACTTCATCCGTTGCCTGGAGACTTCTGGGTTCCGCCCTAGTGACTGACATATGTCACAACCGTGGCATTGGCTAAAGGACTTCAGTGCTAGGACTATTTCCGGAATCTTCCGTATATTCATGGGCATTATTTGACTCCGGGCGGGATCATTTGCCTTGTCTTCTGTGATGGGGGACGCTGCACCCCATCGCGTCAGGCTCGTGATAGTGGTTAAACTGTTCAGCGTGGTGGAACGAAAAACCTTCCCTGCGTGATAGAAAGAGTGGCCAAAGCCACCAGGGGGAGGGGGGAGACCGCCTACTTTCAGAGGACAGGTGAAAAAAACTCCTGTCGAGTGATTGAGGTTCTTATTCCTTGAATTGAGAGTGTGAAGGCGGTCTGAGATGCAGCTGTGAAATATTAAACTGTTGGCACCGGAGTATAATTGTGGAGGTTGTTATAGTGTCTACAGCATTGAGACACTATGTTCGCAGTCCGCGAGGATCAGAGTTTTGGATAGGCAGAACGTCCAAGGACGGAAGGATGATGACACCCCTGGAGTGAGGGGTAGTCATGACGTCTGCCCTGACCTTTGTGAGCACTGAAGGAGCTGTAGTTGAATCGAAACGGGAGTGCCACTAATTAATAGTGTTCCTGTTTGAATACAAATCTGATGGAACTTTCTGTCAGTATCTGCATAAGAATATACGGATAGGTGTCCTGTATATCTATGGGCGGAAGGAATATTAATCGTTCTTTGGAAGCAACTTGGAGTGGAGATACCATGTGGGATAAGGTATCCGGACATGTTAGTTTAGTTGTTTTAGGTCCTGTACGGATCGTACTGTACCTTCCTGATTGGACCACAGATAGGTTGGAAAACGCTCTTTGCGTGATACGGTTACAGCGACTCCTGAAATGAGGAGAGGCTTTACAGGGTGGAAAAGTACTTGAGTCTTTAGGCAGTGGAGACGATTTGGTCTCGGATTGGTGAGACTGACTCTGTCAGGATGAGCTACCCTTCTGGGTATCCTGGGACAGGTACCTGCGTGGCGACCGAGTACTCGTCAGTGTCGGTCTAAGTCTTGACCGACCTTAATAAATACTGAAAGGAACGGTCATCCTGGTTTGCACTGAGGGAGGGAAGTGCCCTTGCGTCTCGTAGCATCTGAAGTTAACTTGTGCAACTGTTCTTTGAACAGGTGTCCTCTGAGGAATGGAAAAAACTGTGAGGGGCTTCTTGGAGACCACGTCCATTCTTCCCTTCCCGTACCCAGAGGGCACGTCTAAGGGAATGGCATTGTGAGCTGCTATTGCTGAGCAATTGGCAACATGCAGGGCTGCGCGCATTAGGTAGTCAGCTGAGGTGGCGACTCGAGTTGTTTGGGTCGTCAGAGTAGGGCGGCGGACGAGGCATTCAATATTGGTTGACCTGCTAATGCTGTGATGGCTGTTGCTGCCCTGACTGAAGCGAATCTTGTCCGTGTCAGTCTAGATGTGAACTGGCCGAATGAATTCCGGTTGGAATGCAGTTTGCTGACGGCGCTTGAAGGACCGCCTGGCTGTGCGCTGAGGGAGGAAAATGCTTTTGTCTCCCATGGCATCTGAATGCAATGCGACCAGTTGTCTTCTGGACAGACGTCCCTGGATATGGGAGGCCTGTGAGGGACTGAGGCTACAGGATATCTTAGAACTTCCAATAGAGCGTCAGCCTGGCGGCTCTAGGACTAAGGACGTATCGAGATCTGAGTCGTGGTCAAAATGGCCTTCTGAGGGCAGGACTGGTCTGCTGCCTGTAGCGCCTTTACTGAGGCAGTATTGTCCACATTATGTCCTATGTCCTGTGTGGAGCCACAGTCGGGAGAAAGTATGCCGAGCCTCGGATAATAATTATAATAATATTTATCCATTTATATAGCGCTATTAATTCCATAGCACTTTACATACATCAAGATATACATACATATGTATCTATATATTCACACGCAGGTGTAGAGGATTTGAACTTGGCAACCCGCAGGTGCAAGGTCCAGATCACTATCCTCCAGGCTACAATGCTTTGTGCTGCAGGGGAAAAAACATGCAGAGCCGCAGCAGGGAGGGAGCCCTGCTTGGCTTCATTGCAGAGTGTGTGCAGTGCGAGATCCTGCGCCGCCAGTACTGCTGGACAGCATGGCTGGAGGATTCGGGGAGGACTCCTCAACCCAGTATTCCCAGGGAAATCTGGTGAAGGGGGGCGGCATATGACATGGTGTCTCGACCTCATCCGAGCCACCCTACAGTGGGAGTCGGGGATGAAGCATGTCGGTTCCCATGACATCGATGAGGGCACTGAGGACACCGCAGACCGGTACCCCCCGGGCAGGCTACTGTACAGCCCCTTTCCCCTGTGTGCCTGCATGCTGCAGCCGGGAACAGGTCCTGTGGGGCTCCCAGTGCATATGGGCCATAATAGTGGGGCTCCAAGCATCGTGAGGGGCTGTACAGAGTACCCTGCACTTATATGTGAAGTGCAGGGATCAGTGCATTCATTACTAGATGCAGGGATTACTTGATGCCCCAACATAGCTTTATTACATGGCTTTGCCATGATACAACAGATGTCCCCAGCATGTCTGCAGGAGAGGTCTGTAAAAGAAACCAGGAGGGGGGCGGAGCGTGCAGGGAAATGAAACTCTGCTCCACAGTGGCCTGCACGCTCCGTTCCGCCCCCTCCATGATGCTGTTCGCGTCATCCGGGGGCGGGCCGGGGGCGGGGAAAGAGGCGGCGGCCTCGGTCTCTAGGCCGAAGCCGCGGCCTCTAGTAATGGACCCATGCCGCAGATGGTGCTCGGCCGGCGCGGAGACTCGCAGAGGGACCGGAACTGACCCGGATCCCCGCGGTCGCCAGGTATAGTGCGGCGCTGTCCCTCACAGGAGAACCCAGGTACTGGGTCTCCTGGAGCTCGGCCTGACATACAGCTGCCGGCATTCAGAGGTAGCTGCTGGACCCCCGGGCATTATGGCGCCATTGTGGTGGCGGCTCCCGCCGGAGAACCCTAGGTCAGGGTCTCCTGGGATATGGCCATATATGCAGGTGCCGGCTTCCAGGGGCATGGTGCTGGCCTGCAGGGACATAGGGAGTCTGTGCTCCGTGTAATAGGTGCCTTACTGCCGGACATGATGTCCTCCGGCCCCACCAGGAGCACACAGCAGGGCTGGTGCTCCTGGGATATGCAGCCCTGGGATGTGCAGCCCATCAGAAGCACTCAGCGTGGCTGAGGCTTCTGGATTACACTGCAGTCGACCTGCAGCCTGTGACCTGTGGTGCCTCAACCTAATGGTCCCACAGGGGTGATTAGGGAGGGATGCTGGCTGCCCCGCTGCTGGTCCCTTGGCACCCTCAGGAGTACACAGCGAGGCTGTGAGTCCTGGGTGTACTGCGGCGAAAACGCTGCCGCTGAAGTCCATGGAGTGGCTCAGCAGTGCTGAGGACTCCGGGGGTGCTCTGAGTGCTGCACCTGCTGGCTCTACCTGTGGTGTCTCAACCTAAATGAACCCCAAAGGGGTATTTAGGGAGGGATGCTGCTCCACCATCAGAGGCCTCGTCCGTCACCTCGACTTCAACCCACTGACCCCAACAGTGGGGAAATGGGGAAGGAGGACCGTTGTCTCAACTTCAACCCAGCGCCCCCAACATTGGGGGGCCGAGGAAGGAGCGGCATGTTAGGGGGAAAAAGTCTACCTCAACCAGGCGCCCCAACAGTGGGTGGCCGAGGAGGGACCATGCCGGGAGTCTCATCAGAGACCCACTTTTCTTCTTCTTGAAGTATAAAATTCAAAAAGTGAAAAATTTTAGGAGCAATAAAATTTTTGTGTGCCTCCTACAAGACACTAAGCAAAAACTGGAGTTTCACTTCCTCTTCCAGGGGTGTAATGCTGCAGAGGAGGAGTCACTGTTAATCTTTTTCAGATTCTGCCTAGTGTCGCCTCCTAGTGGACAGCAGCATAACACCCACGGTCTGTGTCCCCCAATTAGAGGCGAAGGAGAAAAACACAAACTCTGCAGGCTGTGATATTAGATAACCATGCATGTTTATATGTGATGATGAGTTACAATATATACTGTTAGAATATACTGTTGATTCTGAACTAGTATCATATGCAAAGGGACATCACTTCTGACCTCTATCCTAATCAAACTGTTCTAGAATTAGGATTGTTACTATATACTCCTTTAAAGTACTGTCAGTGTGTGCAACAGATCTTCTGCTAAAAATACTGAATGTGCGAATACTGGAGTGTTGGCAGAATACATTTTTTTCATCATTCATTTGATTGGTAGCATATAATTTCTTTCAACCAATCTGAAACCACTTAAAATCTGCAAGAATAAATAAGCAATATATGCCAGAGATTTAAAAAATCTTATTCATGTTGCTGGTATGTTAAAGTTTTTTCCGTGGCAAACATGCATGGAAAAATGCAACGTGTAAACAAACAGTTAAAGGTCTTCCCAAGAACAAAGTTAATTTTAAAGTTAGTTTAAGGCATTAGATTTTGGAATAACAATTTCCACAATTGGCTGTGGTTAAAAAAAAATGTTACAATGCTAATCTTATATGTGTGTCCCTGCTATGTACTGTGTAATGGATGTGTCTGACCATACAGGGACATGGGCTGATCATATCACATCTCCTGTGCTAAAATAATCTTATATATGTGTCCCTGCTATGTACTGTGTAATGGATGTGTCTGACCATACAGGAACATGGTCTGATGATACCACATCTTCTGTGCAGAGATAGCAGGGACACATATATAAGACTATGTGCTGTAATGGCCGTGTCTGACTGTACCCGGTCTGATCGCACCAGAGGACTTGCAGTATTCGAGAAAAAGACTTTAGTCTTTATCTACTATTTATTTAGTCTTTTATCTACCAGTAATGGGATTTTCCGAAGTCCACGACAGCACCCACTAGAGAGGGATCCGCACCAACAGCGCAGGAAACCTACTGATAAAAAAGGCGGCCCCTCTCTCCGCATCAATTGGATTACAGACCACGAGAGGAACTGCCACACTAAGATTGCATCCTAAAATTTATGGTATTTACATGACACAATTACCGTATTAACATGAAAAAAGTTACATATACCCACTCTAAATTAGAGTGTCATGGACTCCAGAAAATCCCATTACCAGTAAGTAATTTAGTCTTTTTCTATTTCTACAACAGCACCCAGTAGAAAGAATCACAGAGATTACTACACCCAAGGGAGGGACCACCACTGGAAGAACCGATCTATGAGGACGATAGATCAAATCTGTAGTGCTTCTAAAAAGTTGAAGGGGAAGCACAAGTCACTGCCTTACATATTTGGTCTATGGAGGTGTCTGCCTTCTCAGCCCAGGAAGATGTCATTGCATAGGTTGAATGCGTATTCACATCATCTGGAGCCAATTCACCTTTGGCCAAGAAGGATAAGCAGATAACCTACATAACCCATCTGGCTAGTGTATTCTTTGCAATACTCAGCCCTTTCCTACAACCGTTAAATAAAACAAGGACCTACTTTGCCTCCAAGGCCTAGTTCTATCTACATAGTCTATTACAGCTCTTCTAACATCGAAATTAGGAAACATACATTCTTCTATAGCAGGGGTGGGGAATCTCAGGCCCCAGGTCTGAATGTGGCCCTCGATAACTTTTTTGCAGCCCCCCGGGCAGATTCTTGGGGACCGCAGTGCTCAGGCTGGCAGATGCATTTTGCCAACTGTCTGTCCTTTAAATCCAGCTCTCGGGGGCGTGTCCTGCTGCTGATGGCGCCTGACGCTTGCTGAGAGGGCTCCGTCGCACAGACCGATCTAACGGCTATAACCGGCTCTATCAGGGCTCATCCGCCACAGAGCGACCGGCGAAAACCTCCTCCACAAAACGGACATGCGTCGAGCGAGCTCCCGTCGCCGTGAAACGGATGGTAAGCTCACCGACTTCTTCGGGCCTGACGGCCAGAGGCGCAACAAAATGGCGCCGGCTAAGGCGGCCCCTGCAGCTCCCTCATCCTCCCCATTTCGCTCACTGCGCTCTCCACGCTCCCCTCCCGGATCTAAGGGGAGAGGGTCCTCGAGCAGGGACGACTTCCCGGTGACGAAGCTAACCCTTCGGGACATGCTGGGGTCACTAAGGGACTCTATGCTGGGGGAGTTGCGCTCTTTGATTGGAGAGCTCCGCTCAGACATGGCGGCCCTGGGAGAAAGAACATCCCATCTTGAAACTAAGATGACGGATTTCGCGGCTGCTCACAATAACCTTGCCGATGATTATGCTGTGCTGGACAGAGAGATGAAGACGACGCAGTTAACTCTTTTCCACCTGGAAGATGGCCTGCGTAAAAACAACGTTAAGCTGCGGGGAGTTAAAGAGCTGGATCGCAAAGGAGGATCTCCGGAGCATCGTATCTACGTTCCTTGCGGCAGCACTCCCAGACGTCGCCCCAGCGATGTTGGAGGTGGAAAAAACGTATAGGCTACCGAAACCGGCTAAATTGGCCGGGGACGTGCCGAGGGACATCCTTATCTCGTTCCTGCGACCTGGGGCGAGAGAGACTCTCCTGCGTGCCATGCGCTCCCACCCAACACTGCCAGACCCTTTTGCTGCTGCTGCGATTTTTCCGGACCTCTCCCCAGGGACACTTGCCAGACGCAAAGAATTCGCCCCGGGATGCAAAATTCTACGTGAGAAGGGGATCCAATATTCTTGGGGCTCCCCGGTCTCCCTGAACTTTCGTTACAAGGGGGCGAGACAGTCCTTCCAATCTCCATCGCAACTACGCAAGACCCTGCGTGCTTGGAATCTCTCTGTTTCGGGAAACTCATCGCCGGTCGCCTATGATGCAACTCGACATGGTTCACACCGGAGTGGCGAAAGTCGTGCTAGCAGAAGGCCGGAAGAAACGTATTGACGTCTGTTCGGCCATGCCTCAGGCTTGTTTAACTTTTCTATTTAGGTGACCCTCACGTTTTAGCCGGGAAAGTTTCTATTTGGGACCCCGGTGAGCGAGGGATCTCCTGCCCCGGGGAGGCCTTTTAGGTTCTGGCTTTTGTGGGCTGGGGGTGATTGTGACCATCCTTCTGTTCCCCCTCTTTTGCCCGCTGGGCCAGGCCCCTGGGGGCCTCCGTTCACCCTGGTTTACATTTGTGTGTTCTTACTGATATCTTGACCCTTTCCCTTCCCCCCTTCTTCCCCCCCCCATACCCTTACCTTCCCCCAGTCCTTCCTACTGCATCTTCTTCTTTTCTCTAGCTATCTCCTCTCTCTTGCCCTTTTCTTTCCTACTCTTGAGTCTCTTTCTCTATTTAGCCGGTATTCTCTGCTCCTGATTTTTTTTTTTTTTTGCATCCCCGCTTTACTTACCTATCTGCTGCCCCAGGTCCCAGTGGCTCATGGCGGGGACGGTCTCCTCTTTGCAGATTGCCTCTCAATGTAAAAGGGCTGAATTCCGCGGTGAAGTGCTTCTTCCTATGGAAGGAAGCCCGCAGACTGCGGGGGACATTCTGTGCGTGCAGGAAACGCACTTACTGGCCGCAGATAACCACAGGGTTCGGCACCCTTCTTTCTCGCATATTTTCTTTGCTAACAATGTTGTAAAAAAGGCGGGTGTCTGCGTGATTGTGAGTAATAAGTTACAATTTCAGCTTAAGTCGTCGAAGTCTGACCCATGGGGAGGTTCCTTATTTTGAAGGGCCTTATATCCGGGGAATTGTTCACCATTGTCGCGCTATATGCGCCTAATGTGGGACAATACAAGTTTTTGAATTCCTTATTTAAAAAATTGAGAGACTCCGCAGAGGGCTCTATGGTGATCTGTGGAGACTACAATGCTGTTATGGAGGCCAGGCTGGACTCCTCTGCCTCGTCTTTAAGGCGGGGGCGGGAATTGTTCCGGTTGTGCCGCGAGTTCGGACTACATGACGTGTGGCGATACCTCCATGCCGAAGAGAGGGACTATACGTTCTTCTCCAGTAGCCACAAGTCTTATTCCAGGATTGATTTTTTCCTGGTAGGGGATACTACTTTGCTCCGCTGCGAGTCGGCCTCGATAGGCTTGATCTCGTGGTCGGATCACGCCCCTGTTCCTCTGGGGATTCGGCTGGGGCAGAAGGAGGTGTCGCCCCGTCATTGGAGGATGAACGTCAGCCTTTTGTCTAACCAGGACACCATAGACTCCCTGGATCGCAGCTTGAAGGACTACTTTCAACTGGATGACAATGGGGAGGTCTCGGATGGTCCGCTGTGGGCTGCCCACAAGGCGGTGCTTCGGGGCCTCCTCATACAGAAGGCCTCACAGCAAAAATGAGCAAGAGATAAACGTTGGAGAGAGCTCACTGAGCAAATTGCTGAGCTAGAAAAGATTAACAAATCAGCCCAGATGCCTCAAATAACATCTCAAATTCTAGCGTTGCGCACTAATCTTAGATCCCATCTGTTATAACAACATGAACTTGGCCTTCGAAAACTTAATACACGATTTTATGCTGCTGGAGACAGAGCGGGTAGACTCTTAGCCAGACGTCTTAAAAAACGTGTAGTTCGTCAATGGTGACCTCCATGAGGACGACTGGGGGGGGGGGGGGGAAGGGACTGTCAGAGACCCAAATAAGATTGCGGATGTGATGGCAGACTTTTACTCCTCATTGTATAATTTGAAGGACGACCCCACCACTCCGCAACCGACTCGAACATATACGAGTGTACCTGGCGCGCGTATACCTGCCATCTGTCCCTCCGGACAAACTGCAAGAGATGTACTTGCCCTTCACCTTGACGGAGGTACAGGCGGTAGTTCAAAACATGGAAGTCAAACTCGTCCCCGGGACCTGATGGACTGGCAAATGATTATTACAAGGTCTTCTCCCATCACCTGTCACCCTACCTGCTCTGACTCTTTAATGCCTGGCAGACTGAGGGGGTCCTCCCTCCGGAAGCCCTTGAGGCTACGATCACAACGATTTTAAAACCAGGGAAGCCGTCCGATTCCCACGGGAATTATAGGCCGATTTCTCTTTTGAATACAGATGTAAAAATCTACGCTAGGCTTCTGGCGGCTCGTCTGTCGGAGGTTATTCCATCCCTGGTGGACTCGGATCAGGTGGGCTTTGTGGGGGGTCGACAGGCGAGAGATGGAACCCGACGTATGATAGACCTTATAGAGATAGTTGAACGAAGGGGTGCCCCCAGTGTATTCCTGTCGTTAGACGCAGAAAAAGTGTTCGACAGTGTGCACTGGAGTTACCTTCAGGAAGTCCTTGCGAGGTTTGGCTTTTCGAGCCCTATTCTAAGGGCAGTTTTGAGCTTGTATTCAAATCCAGGAGCTTGAGTCTCTACGTCCGGGTTCCTCTCTCGCCCGATTTGCATATCGAATGGGACCAGACAGGGTTGCCCCTTGTCTCCCCTGATATTTGCTCTGGTAATGGAGCCGTTTGCCGCCGCCATCAGGTCTGATCGCAAGATTTTAGGCATACAAGTGGGACCGAAACATCACGTTATCGGACTATATGCAGATGATGTGATCATCACCTGTACTGATCCTAGCGCTTCACTCCCGGCTATACTTTTTTTGATCAGATATATTTTATTAATCAAATTTCAAGAATAACAAAATCCACAAATAAGCATCAAGGTTTTACATGGTAATACACTCCAATCCAATCCCCCCCCTCCCCTCAACACCCCCTCCCCTTCCGCAGACAGCTACCAATTACTTGCAGTAAAAATATTTAAATCGAAAGTATCCATCAAAAATAATACAGTTCGAGTGATAGCAACTCAGAGATGTAAGGAATATACCACTCTACCGACCACAAGACTTCCCTGTCTATCCTTCCTTATCTTTACCCATCACCGACTAGCCAGGGTTCCCACAGTTGATCAAACAGTTTCCCCGCACTCCGTCTCCTGTATATCTTTCCCTCCAGTATTATGATGTAATCTACCCCCCTAACACCCTAACATACTCCATCCTCTAGGGCGGCTCGGCCCCGATCCAATGCCTTGCTACTCCCGGCTATACTTAACGCTTTGGAAGCCTTCTCGCAGTCTTGTATTATAAATTGAATTTGGGCAAGTCAGCGGCACTACCCCTCAATCTCTCTCAGCTGGAGTCTGAGGATCTCTCCAGACGTTTTGCCTTCAACTGGGCGCCCGGAGGTATCCCGTATTTGGGCATGATGTTGTGCCCCTCGCAGAGGGTAGCCCGTGCAAATATATTGGCACTGATGACATCTCTGCGGGGTCCTTGGACTCCAGCTCTCTCCCTCTGCTTTCATGGATGGCCCGGGTCCAGGCAGTTAGGATGCGCTGGCTTCCGAAGCTTCTGTAACTATTCCGCTGTGTCCCGGTCTCATACCCGAACACCCTTCTTACTCAACTTCAGAATCAACTTGACAGATTTGTATGGGCAGCGGGTCGACCCAGGGTTAATCGACGGACCTTACACCTGAGGTTGAGGGGGGTGGAATGGGAGTCCCGGATGTTGTTTTCTACTGCAGGGCAGCATGTCTAGAAGCGGCTAGAAACTTCTGCAGGGGTCATCCCTCCCTGGGATGGACCCAGTTGGAGACAGACTTTTCGCCTGGGGATTCACCTGGTAGGATCTTGTGGGGGGCGGCACTGGGCCCAACTAAGATGTCCCATCCGCTGGGAACTGTCCGAGCACTCCTGTCAGAGTGGAGTAAAGCTCCTAAGGTTTGGACTAATTTCCCTCCGGAGAGGTTTCCCTTGACATCCCTGCAGGTGCATATCCCCTCGCTAAATCTCTCAACGTGGCGGAGATTGGGAATAACTTCACTTGCAGATTTAATGCAGGGATCCAAGTTATCCTCCTTTGAGACCTTTACCCAAAACAATGTGCAACTGAGGAGTAAATTTCTTCAGTTTTCTCAGATTCAACACTTTCTTGAGTCTGGGGGCTGCTGGCATGACCTGAAGAGCCCCGTCCCCATCTCATTCCAGCGTTTCCTCTTTTACGAGGCTCCTAAACCGAAAGGCCTCTCGATTATTTACGAGGGCCTCTTGTAGCTGGCCTCTCCTGGCCGTCCGCCTTACATGGCTGCCTGTGAGAGGGACCTCTTTTGAGGCGGAGCATGAGGACTGGGAGGGAGCCATTTGCTGTGTCTCTCGTGCGACAAGATGTATCAATCATCTAGAATCCCTCAAAAAAGTTCACCTCTGATGGTACACCCCTCCTACTAGACTAGCAAGATTTGGTAGTGGAGCTTCTCCCCTTTGTTGGAGACTCTGTGGCCAAAAAGGAGATCTGGCACACATGTGGTGGCTGTGTCCTCTGATAGCCCAATTCTGGGCATTGGTGGCCAGCCTGATAGAGGTGACCACGGAGGTGAAGTTTCCTCTTCTCCCGCAACTGGCGGTTCTCCACATTGGAGCGGATTCCCTCCAGCTGATCCCGCGACATATGATTTCATATATTCTGATTGCTGCCAAACTTTGCAATGCCGCGGCCTGGAAGGCCTCGACCCCTCCCACTATGGCAGATCTCACCAAACGTCTGAATGTGATATTCGCACATGAATACCACCTGGCCCTAGACGCACCCACGAGGCGTTACGAACCGGAAGCTTGGGCCCTTTAGACAGTACACCCGCTCGCAGACAAACCCCCACCTTGACATGGTCACTGGGAGTTCTTTTTCTTTTTCCCTATTCTCACTACCCCTTTTTGTTTTTTCTTTTCATCCTTTATTGCTTAAGACCTCTATATTTCCCCTTTTGGTAATCTTCTTCCCAGCTCCCTTCGGCTGTCCTCCCTACTTCCCTACCCCCCCCCTCCCTCTCTCTTCCCCCCTACTTCGCCCTCTTTCCCCCCTTTCTTTCCTACCCCTCAAGAGTACTAGTTTTCTTGCCGATGCCCCTTCCTCCATGACTCTACTGGATCGTTTCACACTATCTCGGCTGTGGTGAATTTAAAGAGGCCAGCATCAATCTTGCTTCCCGACACAAGAAACTATTTATGTCTTTTTCACTAGCAAGGGAGCGGATGCCGGATTGCATAGCTACGTTCTTGAACTGCTCAACCAAAGATGTTGTAACAATGTGAAGTTTATGAGGGTCGGCCTGCTCCCTTTTCCTTCTTGTGTTCCCCTCTCCCCCCTTTCCCAACCACCCCCCTTCTAATGGTTTATGAGAGGACTTTAACAGTCCATTGTTTATTTACTTCTGTTATTGATGTATGTATGTGTGTCTCATGGGTCTGCCTGGGAGTTATTCATCTCAGGCTACCTGTAATGTCTCTTTATTATACAAAACAATAAAAATCTTTTGAAGACTAAATCCAGCTCTCCAGTTACCTCTATGCCCCAGCCTTGGCCTCCCCAGTCTTAGGGAACCTTGGCCGAACCTGGAAGGTGCTCGCTCAGACATGGATGGGGTGCTGCCACGGACCTGGAGACCTGCCTGGTATGGAGGTTTGGTGGCGGCTGGCGACCTGGAGACACATGGTGAGGAGACCTTCGGGGACGCCTGGTTTACCCGATAGCTCAGGTTTGCCAATCCCTGGTCTGGGCCTGGAAGGGCAGTAGTCCTTGGATGTGTTATGATGGACTGTGTGTATGAGTATGTACTGTATGTGGTCCATGGATGCATTATGGTGGACCGCATGCTGTGTGCAGTGTGGAGACTGAGGACGACTCAAGGGCCAGGCAGATATGACCACCATTGGGACAAAGTGTTAGGTCGTGAAGGTATCGTTGACCTTGTGTGAATGTGTAAAGGCTGTGTGCAGCATAGCAGCCTGTATGAGACTGTATGGCCTGTGTGAACAGGGTTGTACTGGCTGTGCCCGGATCCCGGTGGGTCTGTAGGTCTCGGGTATTCTATAAAGTGGGGACACGTACCATGCACTGAGACTACAAATGTCTTGTACGGGGGCTCTGTATATAATGAGCTTTGTAACTATAATGGGCTCTGTAAGTGTGCTATAGACTGATGTGTGTGCAGTCATGGCCAAAAGTTTTGAGAATGACACCAAAATTATATTTTCACATGATCTGCTGCCCTCTGGTTTTTATTTGTGTTTGTCTGATGTTTATATCACATACAGAAATATAATTGCAATCATATCATGAGTACCAAAAGGTTATATTGACAGAATGAGTTAATGCAGCAAGTCAATATTTGCAGTGTTGACCCTTCTTCAGGACCTCTGCAATTCTCCCTGGCATGCTCTCAATCAACTTCTGGACCAAATCTTGTCTGATAGCAGTTCATTCTAATCAATGCTTGCATTTTGGCAGAATGTGTTGGTTTTTGTTTGTCCACCCGTCTTTTGATGATTGACCACAAGTTCTCAATGGGATTAAGATCTGGGGAGTTTCCAGGCCATGGACCCAAAATCTCTATGTTTTGTTGCCTGAGCCATTTAGTTATCACCTTTGCTTTATGGCAAGGTGCTCCATCATTCTGGAAAAGGCATTGTTGGGCGCCAAACTGCTCTTGGACGGTTGGGAGAAGTTGCTCTTGGAGGACATTCTGGTACCATTATTTATTCATGGCTGTGTTTTTAGGCAAGACTGTGAGTGAGCCGATTCCCTTGGCTGAGCAGCAACCCCACACATGAATGGTTTCAGGATGCTTTACAGTTGGCATGAGACAAGACTGGTGGTAGAGCTCACCTCTTCTTCTCAGAATAAGCTGTTTTCCAGATGTCCCAAACAATCGAAAAGGGGATTCATCAGAGAAAATGACTTTACCCCAGTCCTCAGCAATCCACTCCCTGTACCTTTTGCAGAATATCAGTCGGTCCCTGATGTTTTTTCTGAAGAGAAGTGGCTTCTTTGCTGCCCTCCTTGAAACCAGGCCTTGCTCAAAGAGTCTCCGCCTCACAGTGCGTGCAGAAGCACTCACACCAGCCTGCTGCCATTCCGATCCCGCAGCTGAAACAGTTTTAAGATACGGTCTTGGCGCTTGCTGGTCTTTCTTGGGCGCCCTGGAGCCTTTTTGACAACAATGGAAGCTCTTTCCTTGAAGTTCTTGATGATGCGATAGATTGTTGACTGCAGTGCAATCTTTCTAGCTGCGATACTCTTCCCTGTTAGGCCATTTTTGTGCAGTGCAATGATGGCTGCACGTGTTTCTTTAGAGATAACCATGGTCAACTGAAGAGAAACAATGATACCAAGCACCAGCCTCCTTTTAAAGTGTCCAGTGGTGTCATTCTTACTTAATCATGACTGATTGTTCGCCAGCCCTGTCCTCATCAACACCCACACCTGTGTTAATGGAACAATCACTAAAACGATGTTAGCTGCTCCTTTTAAGGCAGGACTGCAATGATGTTAAAATGTGTTTTGGGGGTTAAAGTTAATTTTCTAGGCAAATATTGACTTTGCAAGTAATTGCTGTTAAAGGGAACCTGTCACCTGGATCTAAGCCCCTACACTATCACTACCTGTCCCTGCACCTTCCTAGCTGCTCCCTATCTATCCCTCTCTGAGCTAAATCCGCCCTATAAAACTGCAGAAAAATAACTTATAACTTACAGCAGTCCCTGAGGCTGGGGACTGAGAAGGCGGCACCAAGCTCCATTCTGCCCCTCCTCCATGCAGCAGCACACTCCCCACTGGGCGGCGTTATTCTTTCTTCATCGCCCGCCTCCTCCATTTGGAATCTCCTGCCTGCTTTACACATCATGTTGTGGTGATGCGACCTCGATGTGTCCCCTGACTGAGACACAGCATATGGGAGATTGTATCTTCTGCTCAGTAGCAGCACACACAGGGTGAGCTGCTACTGGAGCTAAGTGCTGATTGAAAGCACTGATGCCCAGGTGTGCAGGTGAATAGGAGATGATATGAGCTGCCCTGGGCTGTGGGGAGGGGGTGGAGTGTGTCAGGACAGCAGCAGGAGCTGCTGGGATTGTATGAGGTTCTACTCGGCTGTGCCCCGGTGTAACAGGCCAGACTAACCCCCCCCGACCAGAATATACTCGGGGTTAAAGTGGCCTAGGCCAGATTGTACCCCTCCGTATACCACAGCAGCTGTAGATCAGGGCTCCAAGCAACACATGGGGGCCCGAGGCAGCACAAAGTGGCCCCAGGCAACATACAGGGGCCCCAGGCAGTGCTAGGGGCCCCAGGCAGTGCTAGGGGACCCAGGCAGTGCTAGGGGCCCCAGGCAGCACAAAGTGGCCCCAAGCAGCACAAAGAGGCCCCAGGCAACATACAGAGGCCCCAGGCAGTACTAGGGGCCACAAGCTACACACAGGATCCCAGGCTACACACAGGGGCCCCATGCAGCATACAAGGACCCCAGGCAGTGCACGGGGCCCCAGGCAGTGCACGGGGCCCCAGGCAGTGCACGGGGCCCCATGCAGCGCACGGGGCCCCAGGCAGCACAAAGTGGCCCCAGGCAGCACAAAGTGGCCCCAGGCTACACACAGGGTCCCAGGCTACATACAGGGGCCCCATGCAGCATACAAGGGCCCCAGGCAGTACAAAGGCGTCCCAGGCAGCGCATGGGGGCCAGAGGCAGCACACAGGGGCCCCAGGCAGCACACAGGGGCCCCGGGTGGCCCACTGCCTGGGGCCCCTGTATATTGCCTGTGGTCATTTTGTGCTGCCTGGGGCCCCTGTGTGCTGCCTGGGGCCCTTGTATGCTGCATGGAGCCCTTGTGTGTAGCCTGGGATCCTGTGTGTAGCCTGGGGCCCCTGGTACTGCCTGGGGCCCCTGTATGTTGCCTGGGGCCACTTTGTGCTGCCTGGGGCCTGTGCACTGCCTGGGGCCCCGTGCACTGCCTGGGGTCCTTGTATGCTGCATGGGGCCCCTGTGTGTAGCCTGGGATCCTGTGTGTAGCTTGTGGCCCCTAGTACTGCCTGGGGCCCCTGTATGTTGCCTGGGGCCACTTTGTGCTGCCTGGGGCCACTTTGTGCTGCCTGGGGCCCCGTGCACTGCCTGGGGCCCCGTGCACTGCCTGGGGCCCCGTGCACTGCCTGGGGTCCTTGTATGCTGCATGGGGCCCCTTTGTGTAGCCTGGGATCCTGTGTGTAGCTTGTGGCCCCTAGTGTGGAGACCCGGGGGTCAGGGGGCGCTCTCGTCCGCAGGCCCAGCCGCCTTTACAAAGACAGCGTGGACCAGGGCTCATCCCCAACTGAACGCCCGAGCTCCTTAACCGTGGGCGGAACACTACTCAGACAACACAGGGTGAGGGAATCACAATATCAAGGCTTTATTGGATCCCCAAACAGTTAACAGCATATAACGCATAACCAAGCATAACACATAAATGTAACAGGCAACAGAGTCTCACCCTTCCGCTGGCTCACCAGGGTTTTGAATGCAGCATGGCAAAGTCTGTAGCCAGGTGACTGTATCGTCCCAACGTGGGTTGCTTCCGTGTCCTTAAGCAGTCTATCACAGCCGAATGCGATGCTGAAGTCCTTGTGGTTCCTTAGTCCGTGTTCTGATCCCCTTGGTCGGCACCGAAATGCCTAGGCCTGGGGTTATGGCTAGCTAATCGGATCCGAAGACCCTAGATTAACTGCCTGTATCCAATCCAGTGACCTCGAGCCGGGACCGAAAATCCCTAGACTCAGGCCACTAGACAGAATCTAGCTCCAATCTCCTAAAACTGCTGGTCAAAGTGAACAATCCTCCTTATATACCCTCAGCCCTCATTGTAGGATATTGGGGACGTCATGATTGGTGCAATAACACAGTCTTTTCATTCGCTGAACTCCAATCCTCGTTTAACATGTTTTAGGTACTATTGCAATCCAAATGCTGATTGAAATAGCACCTTACAATGGAATGTTAGTCTGAGACAATCAGTCTGCAAACCAAGACATTAACACAATAGTGGCTGGGCCTCAATCCACATTCACAGGGTAATAGACAATGGACGATTAGCATAATTAAGTTCTCTGGCCTGCTATGACAAACAAGTTAGATAATTACATTACCAAGCTAAACTTACACCAGTCTTCTATGAACATACTGTAGGAAATTCTCCTATACAAGCCAATATACAATATACAATATACAATATACAATATGATATGTCTGGGTGAATAAGAAATCCTCCTACATTATATATTAAAGGGTCCATTTTGTCACACCTAGTACTGCCTGGGGCCCCTGTATGTTGCCTGGGGCCTCTTTGTGCTGCTTGGGGCCACTTTGTGCTGCCTGGGGCCCTAGCACTGCCTGGGGCCCTAGCATGTTGCGTAGGGCCACTTTCTGCTGCCTGGGGCCACTTTGTGCTGCCTCGGGCCCCGATGTGTTGCTTGGAGCCCTGATCTACAGCTGCTGTGGTATACGGAGGGGTATAATCTGGTCTAGGCCACTTTAACCCCGAGTATATTCTGGTCGGGGGGGGTTAGTCTGGCCTGTTACACCGGGGCACAGCCGAGTAGAACCTCATACAATCCCAGCAGCTCCTGCTGCTGTTCTGACACACTCCACCCCCTCCCCACAGCCCAGGGCAGCACATATCATCTCCTATTCACCCGCACACCTGGGGGTCAGTGCTTTCAATCAGCACTTAGCTCCAGTAGCAGCTCACCCTGTGTGTGCTGCTACTGAGCAGAAGATACAATCTCCCATATGCTGTGTCTCGGTCAGAGGACACATCGAGGTCGCATCACCACAACATGATAGGTGTAAAGCAGGCAGGAGATTCCAAATGGAGGAGGCGGCGATGAAGAAAGAATAACGCCGCCCAGCGGGGCGTGTGCTGCTGCATGGAGGAGGGGCTGAATGGAGCCTGGCGCCGCCTTCTCAGTCCCCAGCCTCAGGGACTGCTGTAAGTTATAAGTTATTTTTCTGCAGTTTTATAGGGCGGATTTAGCTCAGAGAGGGATAGATAGGGAGCAGCTAGGAAGGTGCAGGGACAGGTAGTGATAGTGTAGGGGCTTAGTTCCAGGTGACAGGTTCCCTTTAAGCTGATCACTCTTTATGACATTCTGGAGTATATGTAAATTGCCATTAGAAAAACTGAAGCAGTAGACTTTTTAAAAATGTATATTTGTATCACTCTCAAAACTTTTGGCCATAACTGTAAATAGTGCCAGGTGGGTGTTATCGCCCTTGGGACTAACTATAATGTCCTAAAGGACCCGGTGACAACCATGATGTATATAGTGTTATGTATAAAGTGTGGATAAGGCTAGGCGGCCATAACCGCCATAGGGAGCTATGATTGGTGCTCCTTGTGTTCTACGGAGCAGTAGTAATCAGGGCTCCCGTGTATATAACCCTTTTAAAAGGGTATATGTGAAATGTAATGTGCTGTCATGTGAGATGTAATATCATGTTGATTAGTGTTACTATGTGAGTGTACTATGTATTATATGTGATGTGAGCAGTTTATGAGTTTAATAAACTTCTACATTATGTTTTACTTTGAAAAAACATTGGTTTGGTGTCATTTCCATTGCCAAGCGAGCCCCAGGGCGCGCACTTACTCACAATATACATACATACACATATATACACACACACAAATCAGCTGTAGAACCCAGCATTGCCTGAATTAAAATAATAAAGGTGGTGTATTAAAGGGAGTGTGGCTAACAGGAAGGGCAAGGCCACATGGATTGGTGCATTATGAAGGGGTGGGGCTAACCAGAGGGGTGGAGCCATATGCATGTAACACACTATGAAGGGGTAGGGCTAATCAGAGGTGCGGAGCCATATGCATCTGGCGCATTATGAAGGAGGTATGGCTATGGAGGGGTGGGTCTGTGTGTGTACATACATACACAGCTTTCTATCTATAGTACAGGTTTGGTAGATCTGTAATTGCACTGACCTGGAGCATCATGATTCAGAGTAACGTTTGCTGCAGAATGTACATTGTAAGAGCAAAACAGAAAAAGATGAAAAACATTGCAGATTTGCATGTGGTCCCCCATGATCACCACATTTGGGATATTCTTTTCCAAAGTTTTTCAATTCATTGAATGGTAAAATTAATGGATTTATGCAACACTGGAAATTTTTCTGCAAAAAATAAATCTAAACACAGGTACATGGACTGATGTGGGGGATGAAGACAAACAGGCAGCATATCCAATTGGGTGAAAATAGTATATGAATTGTGAAGGTTACATTAGTGCCGACAAAATCAATCCTCTAGTAGACTCAAGTGAATGTTCTACATTTGTTTTAGAAGCCAAGGAATATTTTGCACTGATTCAGAACTTCATTGTAGTGATGGGTTGGTTTGGGAGGTTCAGTTTACTACGTAAAGGGTCACTAAAAAGCTTCACAGGGTATCACCCTCCGAATTGGCAGTTCACTATTAGACATACCGTGTCGAGAGTTTGATAAGATGGATGGACTATTTCCAGGAGATGGTTTCAGTGATGAATAATCAAATATTTGTGACATCTGAGAAGCTGAAAAAAATAAAAATAAATAAAATATTAATTTTTCTATTAATATATATAACATACAGCAACTTTAGCACTAAAAACAGCAACTGACATCTACAAAGATGTAAAAGAGGAGGAGGCCGAGACAACCAACTACACAATGTGGTCAGACATGTTTTCACCTCAATATTTCAGATTTTAAAAATTTCATTTATCTTCTAAAAGTGAATCTCAATTTATTTGCTATGCTACCTAATCTAAGAGTAACATAGTCTAGGTGCAGAAACCCCAATTTATCATTTACTGGGCTGCTTAGTGTAGTTTTTACAAAATCACCGTTTTATCAGCAGGAGGTTAACACTAGAGGGCCACTTGGCCTGCTACCAGGTAGTCCAACCATGCCTCCACCACTGATTGCATAAGCAAAAGTCTGCTGATCTATGGGACAGACAGGGTTATAAACAAATCAGAATTTAGGAGAACTGCTATCTTAGTAAACAGTTTTTAAGAGCTGCAGCAAGCAGTCAAATATGCGATACATCCGATACAGGGTCTCTGGCCTAAATTAGGCTGACATCAGATGGTGTAAGCAAAATTTTGAATTTTGGTACTCACTATATGTATCTTGTAGACTTCATTGGGGTACAAAGAACCCTAGGGGAAGTCTACTACCACACTGAGGCTGACAATAGATTACAAAGAACTAAAAGTTAGTTTCTCCCCAGCAGGCAAAGTCAAAAGACAATACAAAACAAATATATGGTCATCGGGCAAAATAATGGGTGAGCACTGTGAACCACAATGAAGACTACGAAAAATCTAAGTTTCTCGTTTTTTTTCCCATCAGGGAACACAGAACTTTGGGACATTTAAAAGTTGGTCACTTAGATTGAATGCTTATTAATTGCTACTTGTAAAATCTTCCTGCCAAAGTTTGGGTCAACCAAAGCAAAGGTATGAACCCTGTAGAATTTGGAAAAGATATCTACTGAAGCCCAGTTAACCCTTTAGATAGCTGCAAGACCGAAGCCTGGTGACAAACCACCCAAGAAGCTCCATCTGCCCTAGTTGAATGCATCCTAATGTTGAGAGGAGGAACCCTGTCTTTTAACCTATAGGCCAAAATAAAAGTCGCTTTCATCTAGTGAGCGATAGTCGCCTTGAAAGCAGCCTCATTTTTTAAAACAAATAAGGTATCGGGATGTTGAAAGAGGTGCGGTGACCAAGAAATATTACTGCATAACTCTAAGCACATCCAGACAATGAACTGCCCTCGGATTAACTTGAGGACAACAAAAAGAAAGAAAAACAATGTCCTCATTAAGGTGGAAAGGGAAAGCAGAAACCACCTTAGGAATGAAAGTTGGAACCAGTCTCAACACCATCTTGTCCTGATGAAAGATGAGATATGGAGTGCGGCAAGAAAGTGCTGCCAGTTCAGACACCATTCTAATGAGGTAATGGCTAGAAGAAAAGCCACTTTCTGCGATAGTAAAAGAGCCAAAATCTCCATTATCAAAGAGGTTCATCAGCGTTCATCAGGCTCAAAGGGGGAGTCTTGAAGAACCTCTAAAACTAGGTTAAAATCCAGGACTCAAGGGGTGGCCAATAAGGAGGCCTAATTTGTGCTACTCCATGGAGAAAAGTTTGGACTCGTGGTTAGGCAGCCTAATTCCGCTAGAAACTTGGCCACTGAGAGAATCAAAAGCCAGGTCTGCCGCTAGTCCAGACTGCCAAAAAGAAAAAAAGGACAGCAATCGGGGGGGCCTTACTTTCGGGGAAACACGGTAGCAACCACTATACAAAGCAATATATATATATTGCACTATTCCCAAGTATGGAATCAACCATACTTGGGAATAGTGCAATATATATATATATTGCTTTGTATAGTGGTTGCTATATTATTTACAGTATTCTGCCAATCTCATTGCACCTTATAAGTGAATATTCTTTGCACAAGATAGATTTTGCATATTGTATAATCCATCTACTATTACTTGTTATCTGTACTGGTGTTTGTGGTAATTCCCCTCTGTTATCATAAATTATTTTCCTCGTATATTCTGTTTTGAGGAATGATGGGCCCCATGTCTTTTGTATGTTTATTTTAAGTGATTTTATATTGTGTATCTCACAGTTGTTTAATAAAACTTTGTTGTTCTTTTACATTCAATTATATTGTGGTGTGCTCCCTACATATGCCAATATCTTTTCTCCCCATACATACTGTTTTTTTGGCATGGTGAGCACCCCGTTGATATTCTTCTATCATTAGTGGTGCTGCTCATTTTCTACTTTTGCCTACATACCTCCGTGGATGTTAAAGACAGTCACCTCCAGGCCTACCCTAGACCCCTACGCGTTTCGTCGTAGGACTTCCTCAGGAGGTGGTGTATTGTGAATTGTTTTCATCCGCCTTTTTGTCTTTCGGGACTTTTTTGATTCTCTGGTGTATCCGGGTTGGATATTTATATGAGATATTGATTAATTATTAATGAAGTAATCGAGTTGTTTTCTCTTCCCACAGGTACGCTTTGAATCTGCCCAGCTTTCCCTGGCTTCTGACTGTCTGTGATAAATACAGTATACATAATCTCTTTTTGTTATGACTATTGTCCGACCCATTGCTTCCATGATCTGTTGCATTCCTCTTGCTTACTTAATTCTGGCATACCTTTGACTGGGCAATCCGACCATGTCCTCCCTTCCTCTCATTTATGACCTGTGTTTTACTCTTGCTTTGCATCTGGTCTCTCCTTACCCACCCCCACAGTCACACCGTATTACCCTTATTACCCTTAGCTGCAGATATATTCATAACCGTGAGTCTGATCCAGTCATCTTTCAAAGAACAGCTTTCTAAGTAAAATACTTTGAGTTAGACTCGAATTGGACTGGATTTAACTGGAAGGTAATGGGATAGAAAGCCACTGAAAACAATGTGTATAATCCTTTTCACTATCAAACTTTGCTATGTCTTTTATTTCATTGTTTTCCTATGTGCTTTGCCACCCACTTTCACCACCCCATCCCCCCTCCATCACCACTCATTCACATCAGCCCCTTTCTCCTTCCCTACCATATGTACAGCTACAATGCTATCTTCAGTTTACTGAAGAATCTCAGTCTATGATAGTCCAAAGATTTGCATCATAATCCATGCCACAAATCCAAAAACTATTTGCTCTCTCTCTCTTTTTGCTGCTGCTCCTGTCAGCTGATATCTCTCCCAACCCTGGTCCACCCTCTGCCAACTTCAACTCCTCCCCCACCGCACATAGAAGTCCTACTAACCTGATTAACATTAACTGCACACATTTACCTCCCTTTTTTAACTGCATGCTCTGGAATCCATGGTCTTCCCTTCATTCACAATTATTCTTACCAACTTTCTTAATCTGTTGGCCCTCACAGAAACCTGGATTCAGATACTGCTTCCCTTGCCGCTATTTCTCATGGTGGCTTACATTTCTCCCATTCCCCGAGACCTGAGAACAGACATGGGGGTGGAGCCGGCTTACTCCTGTCCCCACAATGTACTTTCCAGGTCATCCCTCCAGCCCCATCACTCTCATTCCCTTCTTTTGAGGTCTACACAATTAGGCTTTTCCATCCCCTCCCCCTCAGAGTAGTGGTGGTATGCTGCCCCCAGGCTCACCCATCCATTTCCTCGACCAGTTCTCCGCGTGGCTGCCGCACTTCATGTCCTCAGGATTACCAACCCTTATTCTGAGAGATTTTAAAATCCCCATAGACAACCCCATCTCCTCATCTGCATCCCAGCTCCTATCTCTATCCCCCTTCTTTTGGCCTCTCACAGCTCTCAACCTCTGAGGAGGTAGATGGTAACACCCTTGACCTGGTCTTTACCCAGCTCTGCTTAACCTCCTCCTTAGATAACTCACCTCTTCCTGATCACAACGTTCTCTCCTTCACACTCATAAACCCTTGCCCACCCCAGCACACTCCTACCTATCGTACATTCAGAAATCTTCAGGCCATCAACCCTCAAACACTCACAGACTCTGTACACTCATCATTTTCCGCAATCTCCTCATTCTCCTGTCCAGATCTGGCAGTTAATCACTACAATGACATTCTCAGAAGCATCCTGGACCAAGTAGCGCCCCTCAGAACCTCCAAACATAGAATAAAAAAGCCTTGGCTCACACCGCAAATTCGATTCCTCCAGCGATGTTCTAGGAGTGCTGAACGCCTATGGGGGAAAACTCGCTCCCAAGAAAACTTTATCCATTATAAATTCATGTTAAAAACCTACAACTCTGCCCTTCACCTCACGAAACAAACCTACTTCACCACCCTGATCTCCTCACTATCCAACAATCAAAAAAAACAGTTTGACACTTTTCCCTCCCTTCCAATACCATCTCTATGCTGATGACATACAATTATACACTTCAGTTCCTGACCTTACCCCTGTGGTACTACAGAACACCAATGACTGTCTAGCTGCAGTTTCCAACATTATGTCCGCTCTTCTAACTGAAACTGAACCTTTCCAAAACTGAACTTCTTCTGCTCCCGCCCTCCACTATCCTCCCCTAAATCTGACATCTAGCTCTCAGTGTGTGGCACCACGATAACGCCTAGGCAGCAAGCTCGCTGTCTGGGTGTTATATTTGACACCGATCTCTCCTTCACCTCCTATATACAATCTCTCGCCCGCTGCTGTCACTTGCACCTGAAGAACATCTCTAGAGTCCGCTCCTTTCTCACTATGGAAACAAAACCCCTCACCATGGCCCTAATCCATTCCTGCCTTCACTACTGCAATTCTCTATTAATTGGCCTCCCCCTCACTAGACTTTCCCCTTTCCAATCCATCCTTAATGCAACAGCAAGGATCACCTATCTAGCTAACCGTTACTCAGATGCCTCCACTCTGTGCCAGTCACTGCACTGGCTGCCTATACACTACAGAATCCAATTCAAATTGCTTGTTCTCACCCACAAAGCTCTTCACAGAGCAGTACCTCTCTACATCTCCTCCCTCATCTCTGTCTATCACCCTACCAGTTCTCTACGTTCTACAAATGACCTTCGACTAACATCTGCATTAATCCAAACCTCTCTCCCGGCTCCAAGAGCTGCACCAATTCTCTGAAATGCTCTACCCCAAGAAATTAGGACTATCCACAACTTACATAGCTTCAGACGCTCCCTAAAAACACATCTTTTTAAGATGGCCTATCAAGCTCCCTAAGTCCTTTATACGGTATATAGCCCATTGGCTCTCTCTCTCGACATAACTCTTCTTTAAACTCCACCAAACCCAAAAGCTCTACACAGATTGGCTGGTGACCATTCATGTAATTATTTTCTATCCCCCTCTTCCTCAAGATGCCTGGACCATCATTGTTATAAGCCCCTGTTCTTTATATAACCCCTATCTCGTTGTAGATTGTAAGCTCTTTTGAGCAGGGTCACCTTTATTTGTGCTGTAATTATTGTATTCTATTTTTTACACTGTTCCTCTGCTTTAATTATTGTATTGTATTTTTTACATTGATTCTCTACTTTAATTACTGTATTATTTATTTATTTATTTTTAGAATTGTTACCCATGACCGCCTGTATAAGAACCACTTAATTGTAAAGCGCTGAGCTGAATATGTTGATGCTATAAAGGCCCATTTACTGTTTGTAGGTGTGACCGAATAGATACAGCTTTGGCTGTTTTGATAGTTTGAATGGATATTTATCAGGTGGCCTATAATAACCAACCACAGCTCAGCTTCTGATTGGTTACTATAAGCAACAAAGGACATTCATAGTATAACACAGCACACGCATGTATGTGAAACATTCAGGGAAGCTTGCTGACAAGGACTTCTGGAAAATGGCGCACACTGGGACATGACTGTCAGTGAAGCAGCAGCCACACAAACCCTAAAGCCACTAACAAACCTCTCTGCTATTCCTCCAACGACCTATAACATTTCAAATCCCCGGAGATTTGGACAAACTAAAAAACTGATCTAAGTTAGAACCAGAGGTAGATTAGGAGTAGCAAGGACCTCGAGCTGTTTAGAAGGCGAGCCACCCCCAACGCCAAGTATTAAGTGACATGTCACATGATTAGCAGACATGGACAGATCCATAGAGGCAAAGAATAGTGGCACACACAGCCACCTAGCCCCTGTATTAAAGCCTGTGCCCACACACAGTCACTGTACTACAGCCTGTGCCCACACACACAGCCCCTGTACTGCAGCCTGTGCCCACACACACAGCCCCTGTACTGCAGCCTGTGCCCACTCACACACAGCCCCTGTACTGCAGCCTGTTCTCACACACTCACAGCCCCTATATTACAGCCTGTGCCCACACACTCACAGCCCCTATATTGCACCAGGCGTCCACACACAGCCCCTGTATTATGCCAGGAGCCCCCACACACAGGCCCTGAATTAAGCCAGGAGCCCACACACACAGCCCTTGTATTACACCAGAAGGCCACACACTGCCCCTGTATTACACCAGAAGGCCACATACAGCCCCTGTATTACACCAGAAGGCCACACACAGCGCCTGTATTACACAAGGAGCCCACACATAGCCCCAGTATTACAGCCTCTGCCACACATTGACCCTGAATAAACTTGCAGCCTGTGTATTTCAGCAGAGAGAAGCAACACTTTGTTAACCCATTCTATTTGGTTATAGCCAAGAACAGTTAGTTACCATCCCGGGAAATGCTGGGGACTACAGCTAGTAACTATATATAAGAATTAAACAGACAGGGCATTACGTATACTGGACATACTGACACCTGTGCAGTGCTTGTACACTCTATTACGGGGTATCAGTATTGATGTATATTTGATATGCATTGATGTTTCTTTCTAAAGTGTGCTCATAAAACAGGGATTTTTGTGTACTCACCGTAATATCCTTTTCTCCTAGTTCATCATTGGGGGACACAGGACCATGGGTGTATGCTTTTCTACCACTAGGAGGCGACACTAAGTAAAAATTAAAATTGAGCCCTCCTTCCTGCAGTATACACCCGCACGTAGGCGTAGATCTTCAGTTTAGTACTAAAGCAGTAGGACAGCACGTAAAGTAATAAGGTATAAATGGCGTAGGGTATGATATTGCACAGGTTCGGTATGATTAGTGTACTATGCAGGCTATAGGTAAGTTAGAGGGTGGGTGCTGTCCCCCCCTAATGATGAACTAGGAGAAAAGGATTTTATGGTGAGTACACAAAAATCCCTGTTTCTCCTACGTATCATTGGGGGACTCAGGACCATGGGACATCCTAAAGTAGTCCCTGGGTGGGTATTGGATTAATGGTGATCGAGCATCATGCGCCAACTGCTTACAGATGCGTGACCGCTGCCTGTAAGCTCTTTCTACCTAGGCTAGCATCTGCAGAGGCATGGGTGTGGATGTTGTAGTGTTTGGTGAAGGTGTGTAGGCTGGACCAGGTTGCGGCTTTGCAAACCTGAGTGGCCGAGGCGTAGCGAATGGCCCATGAGGTGCCCACTGAGCGGGTCGAGTGCGCCTTGATTCCTTCTGGAATTGGCATTCCCTTGGTGCGGTAGGACTCTTGGTTTGTTTAGCGGATCCACCGTGCTAATGTGGATTTAGACACGGCCATCCCCTTTCTGGGTCTCTCAGGGATGACGAACAGCGTTTCTGTTTTGCGGAATGGTGCTGTTCGGGAGATGTAGTGTCTGAGGGCCCTTACCAGGTCGAGGGTATGGAGCTGTTTTTCGACCCGGTGTACTGGAGTTGGGCAGAAGGACGGGAGGACGATGTCTTCATTAAGGTGGAAGTGGGATACCACCTTGGGCAAGAAGGACGGAGAGGGCCGGAGGACTACCTTATCCTTATGGAAGGACAGGTAGGGGGACCGGCAGGATAGGGCGGCCAGCTCGGACACACGCCTGATTGATGTGATTGAGACTAGGAAGACGACCATGTACGAGAGATTGGCTAGGGGGACTTCTTTCAGAGGTTCGAACGGGGGCTCCTGGAGAGTGCCTAGAACTAGGTTTAAGTCGCAGACAGCCACAGGTGTCCTGTAAGGGGGCCGTGTGTGGGAGGTTCCTTGGATGAATGTATTGACCTGTGATTTGGACGCAATCCTGTGTTGGAGGAGGACGCTTAAGGCCGAGATTTGGCCTTTAATGGAGTTTGGAGCTTGGCCAGCGTCAAGGCCATTTTGAAGGAACTCTAGAATTGAGGGGATGGAGAAATGGAGTGGGTTACGGTTGCGTTCCACGCACCACTTGAAATAGGTTTTCCAGGTGCGGTGGTAGGTGCGTGAGGACGTTGGTTTTCGGGCATTGACCATGGTGGTTACGACTTCTGGTGTAAACCGTGCTTGGGCTAAGATCCAGGATTCAACAGCCACGCCGTTAAAGACAGGGCCCCTGAGATATGATAGTAGAAGGGGCCCTGGGATAGGAGGTCTGGCCTGTTTGGGAGTGGCCAGGGTGCTTCGGCGAGGAGCTGGCTCTGTGTACCATGCCCGTAGTGGCCAGTCTGGGGTGATAAGGATTACCTGAGCCCTCTCCGCCTTGACCTTTCTGATCACTTGAGGGATTAGCGGAAGTGGATGGAAGATGTTCGGGAGCTGGAATTGGTGCCAAGGGAGAACCAGGGAGTCCACTCCTAGGGCCAGTGGGTCCCGGGATCTGGCTACAAAGGTCAGGACGTTTGCGTTCATTCTTGACGCCATGAGGTCCACGTCGGGAGTTCCCCAGTGCCGGCAGGTTTGTTGGAAAACTTCCGGATGCAGAGACCATTCTCCTGATGCCAATCCCTAGCGGCTTAGAAAGTCTGCTGCCCAGTTGTCCACCCCCGGGATGTGGACTGCCGAAATGAGTGACTGGGTCTTTTCGGCCCAATGTAGGATGTGTTCCGCTTCGTGCATTTCTGATTTGCTGCGTGTGCCGCCTAGATGATTGATGTACGCTACTGCAGTGGCGTTGTCTGATTGGATGCGGATAGGGTGTCCGGCCAGGAGGTGATGTAATTGTTGGAGTGCTAATTGGATTGCTCGCAGTTCTAGGATGTTGATTGGGAGGAGTGACTTATGGGGCGTCCATTGGTCGTGAGCCATGTGCTGATGATAGACGGCCCCCCAGCTGAGTAGGCTGGCAACGGTGGTTACGACCAGCCACTGGAGTGGGAGGAAGGATTTTCCCTTTGAAAGTGATGATGGTTGTGTCCACCATTTGAGCGTTCTTTTGACTTGGGCAGATGCTTGCGGTTGAGGCTGAAAGGACTTTTGCCCCAGGCTGAGAGGAGGGAGAGTTGTAGAGCTTGGAAGTGTAGTTGAATGAAGGGAACTATTTCTATGGAGGCCACCATTTTTCCTAGGACTCCCATACCGAAGTGGATGGTCTGGAGTAGGCGGCTGCGAAGAGTGTGCACGCCCTTTTGGTTTGCTGTGGCCTTGTCCTGAGGGAGTATGACTAGCCCTCTTGCAGTGTCTAGGGTCATTCCGAGGAAGTTTATTGACTGGGCCGGGATTGGGGATGATTTTTCTAGGTTTATGAGCCATCCTAGGCGAGAGAGAGTGTCCGTTGTTATTTGGCCGCTGTTGAGGCATGATTGGAAGGATGGGCCTTTGATCAGCAGGTCGTCTAGGTACGGCAAGACGACCACTGCTCGTGAGTGGAGGATGGTCATGACAGCCGCCATGACCTATGTGAAGACTCTGGGTGCGGTTGCCAAGCCGAAGGGCAGGACGACAAATTGGAAGTGGCGTTTTTGTACCACGAACCGCAGGTACTTTTGGTGAGGGGGAAAGATGGGAATGTGGAGATGTGCGTCTTGTATGTCGATGGATGCCAGGAACTCTCTTTTTTCTAAAGACGCGATAACTGAGCAGATTCCATTCTGAACTGTCAGATTTTTAGAAACTTATTGTGAAGTTTGAGGTCCAGGATGGGATGCAATGTTCAGTCTTTTTTCGGAACGACGAACAGGTTTGAGTAGTAACCCTTGAACCGTTTGCTTTGTGGTACTGGCTTTATGACCCCGGTTTTGAGTAGGGAATTGATGCCCAACCATTCTTTGAGGCCATCTCTATTTGGGGGTCGCGATAGGAAAAAACGATTCGGGGGACGGGATGCGAATTCTATTTTGTAGCCTGACGACACCAGTTCTCGGACCCAATTGTAGTGTACGACATTGAACCATGAGTGGCGGAAGAGCTGGAGAAGTCCGCCTGTTATGTTGGTGTCGGGCGTTTGCGGGGGGGGGGGGGGGGTCGTTTGAATCTCTGATACATGAACTGTCAGAGAGAGTAAGCAAGGTCTTGTTAGCTAGGTGCGACACTGGGGGGTCCACAGCTGGTGACTCAGCCCATTTTTTGTACTGGTCTGGGGCAAAGGGATAGTTGGCTTCAATGGCCTTTCGGCCTGCGAAGCGCTTGTTGGGCCGGTCCCAGTGTCGTTGGACTATGCCGTTAAACTCCTCGTGGTTAGAGTAAAACACGGCGAGGGCGTTTAGCCTTTGTGAACAAGAAATTGCGCTCTGGTGTGGTGGTAAGCTCGTCTTTAATGTTCATTGTCCTGTTAACAGCGTCAATGAGGCTGTTAACCAATTCCTGGGTGTCCGTGGTGTCACTCTCGTAGGGTGCATTCAGTTCTGACAGTTCGCCCTTGGAGCGTAATTTGGAGTGACCAGGTGAAGGGGGGAGCGGGACCTGTTACTTCGGATTGATGTATTGGGAGATTGTCCCTGGGATGGGCTGGAACTAGTCAGTCTCCTAGAGGGCGGGGGTGCCGTAGTCTGGGAATGTTCCCTGCTGGAGTGGGAGCGGTGACATTTGTGGTCACAGGCCGTGTAAGGTTCGGCACGGAACTGCAATATTTGGAATATTGAGTCTAGCTGTCGCGACAGTGTCATACTCCATGGAGGGATGTCAGTCGTACTGGGACCTGCGTCAATGGTAATCTCAGTGGGACATTCAGGTTTCACAGTCCTTGCACCATTGGGACGCATGTTTGCGTGGGAGCGGGATCTGGCAACTGGTGCAGGATGTTTTGTTCCCTGCGTTGTTTTTGCTTTCTTCTTTGGACTGTTTGGGATCTGCGATTGTGTACCCGATTATTGTCAGCGATGGCACTGCAGTGTACTAAGCGGTCTGTTATGAGGGCAGGCGAGCTGCCGCTGGACAGAGGTGGAAATCTGCAGGAAAGAGGGTCTCCTAATGGAGCTTACCCGGATCCTGTGTCCCCTGTTGTATCGTCCGTGAGGTGCTAAGGTGTCTCTCTTGAAGAGTCACCAGAACAAAGGGACTGTGACGTGAATGTGTCCCTGGGTGGTATGTGGGCTTTGTGCGGCCCCCTTGTGAGGGGGCTAAGCCCACCCTACTTTAGTTGGGCCAGGGGAGAGGTAGTCAGGTATTAGCCCCAGATTTATTACCTGAGGGCTGTGTATTTGTGCAGCTGTAGCTGCTTTGTTTGGAATTTCGCGCCGGTTTTGGGGGCGTGATTGGGGGCTGTGTCCCTATTCAGTGGGCTGCGTTTTGGCCTTGAGCAACATGCTCAGCAGCCACTTGTGGTGTGGGGTTGCGGCCTTGCCCTTACGCCCGCCCCTATGACGCGGGGCCATGACGCAATGCTCGGCCAATGAGGTGGGGGCATGATCCTGAGTGATGGGCTGCCCGGCCATAGATGGAGCGGCTGTCCGCGTTATCGCTCCTGCCCCTATGAAGCGGGGCGGTGACGCGCGTGCGGCCAATGAGCTGGGGCCATGGGCGACACCTAGCTGTACGCCCAGACCGGGGCCTAAAGTATCTGAGGCTTCCGGGAGCAGCGTCGGGTGCCGCGGTGGAGTCCGGTAGCGGCGGTGCAGGGGTATAGTGACCCGTCTCCCTGCCATGGGCGTGCACCCCAGACTTACCAGCGATGCGCGTCCTGGCCTGGCGCCCCCACGATTGGGAGGAGGGGACCCTGGCTGTGGAGCCCGAGGTGGCCGGAGTGGGTGCAGACACTGCAGCCGCTGCTGCACCAGATCCCTTAGGGATGGATTGGTGCACAGTGTGTGTGCTGGCTGCTGGGCTCAATCACCTGCTCCTTTGTTGGAGGAGGTGAGAGCTGTGTGGGTCCCTCTGTCCTGCAGGGGGATGGCCTCATGCATTGTGGGTGCTGCTGGTCTGTGCATCCCTCTGTCGTGCAGGGGGATGCAGTTACGGCCCGTGGCTGTTGCTGGCTCTGGGCTGGGAGAGCGGGGTCCTTTATGAGGATCCGTCGTCCCTGCATGATGTGCTGCCTTTGGGTCTCCATGCTCTTAGAAGAGTGGTAGTAAAAATAGAGAATGAAATGGTGCCAATGAAAAATAAAAAATTACAAGTAAAAAAATGGTAGATGTGGTCTGAACTACAGACCGCATGTGCCTCCTGCAACACTAAGCTAAAAACTGGGGATCTATGCCTACGTGCGGGTGTATACTGCAGGAAGGAGGGCTCAATTTTAATCTTTACTTAGTGTTGTCTCCTAGTGGCAGAAAAGCATACACCCATGGTCCTGTGCCCCCCAATGATACGTAGGAGAAAATAGGATTAATAATTGGATGAATACACTCTTAGAGCGATTATATCTTTAGGGGGATTCATTCCTTATTAAGACAATCCTCTCTAGTGGATGACCGGAGGTGTCAGCGACATCCATATGTCATTTACGATCGTCATCATTTGAGTCTGTTTCATTTTCCTATTTTTTTCTATACACAGTGTTGCTACAGTTTTAATAATATTTAATAAAATATATCTTTTTAAATAGGTATAGTGCTTTATGGAAGAATAACCAGCTGTAAGAGTGCTTTCGCATCAGCGATTTTTGCCGATCGCGGCAGATGCGGTGAAAAAACCGCATCTGCCGCGATTACCACATAACCGCTGCACTTGCTGCACAGGTGCGGCAAGCCCCATACAATGTCTATGCAGGCTTGCAGCAGGTGAGGCAAGTGTGGTTTCAGCACTTGCGGCAGGTGCCGATACCGCACTTGCCGCACCTGCCGCAAGCCCGCATAGACATTGTATGGGGCGTGCCGCAACTGTGCCGCAAGTGCAGCTGTTATGCAATAATCGCGGCAGATGCGTTTTTTTCACCACATCTGCTGCGATCGGCGAAAACCGCTGATGCGAAAGTACCCTAATTAGACTTTCAACCAAGATCACTCATTCTTCCCACCTGATAAGGGTCTAACATTGACTCTGCACTAGAGTGAGAGTCAGAATGCTCTGGAGTCAATAGTCTCTGGAGGGAACGAGAAGTTTCAGTTTGCTCTCTCAGTGATGGCAAAGTAGAAGGGGAGGATTCAGATCCAAAATGTCTTTTAGAAAGCAGCAGAGGTCTTCAGTAATTATGAGCAGTCACAGGAGGGTCTGGATGACTGAGAGCCTTCCAGAGCGTCTCAGGTGGCAAAAGTGAAGGCAAGCATTCCACAAGTTCTGGACACCTTGGTTAGTTCAATGATAACCTGGCTAAAGTCACGAGCCCAGGGCGGTGGAGGTACACTTTCATCTGACACTACGGAGGTCCCAAAGCAAGAATCGGCAAGGGAGGAGGAGTACAGGCAGAAAAGGGTACAGTTTGTGCAGAAGAAAACTTACTGCGGCTACATACAGCACAAACATAATATGTGAGATAATCCTACCTAGATTTAGACATAGTAAAAAGAGAAAGCAGGAACCATGCAGGGACGCTGCTGGGGAAGCTATAGTATCAGGAACCAAGTGCTAACAATCCTACCTACACTGCAATCCACCAACTAGGTGGAAAGGAAATGTGCACGCTGAAAAATGGCGTCAGAGGAGGAAGGGGAAGAAGCAGAGCGAGAAGGAGTGACGAATTGGCAGCGCCAATTGGTCAGCACAATCTCAGCAAATGCATCAGGGACATACAGGACATAAAATGCCGCAGCCCACATGAATGAGGCCGAGCAATCCCGCCATGCCCCTGTAGCCAGCACAGGTACTCACCAGCCATCTGCACCAACCACTTCCCCCCCCCCCCCAAAACAACAAGAGAGATACCGTATTCTGCTCCATGCACAGCGAATGCTATGTAAGGTGAACAGGCAGGAGTGTATGGCAAGCAGATCACTGCCCGTTACCTTAGCAGGAATGTACCTGGTCCAGCTAAAAGATGACAGAGGATATGGACTGAAAATTAACAGTTTGCACTCTTCACCACAGCATTGGTGAAACAAAGTGCTCAATTGCACCCTGTTAACCTAAAGAATCTGAAAGGAGAAGGGGAAAAAAAAAAAGGTTATACCCCACCTTCAAAAAAAGAAACAAAAACAGAGGGTGCCAGTTCCAGCAGGTGAGGTATAGCCTTCCAAGGAGGAGCTAACTTTTAGTTTTATGTAATATATTTGTGTGAGGCTCCAGGTGGCAGCAGACTATCCTGGGGTACTGTGTCCCACAAAGAAGTGAGCGAGCACTCTTGGTTATAGGGAACCTGTCACCACCTTTGGGCATTTTAAACTGTGCCCACCAGCTTACACATAATGTAAAATGGGGTTCTTATAACCCCTTTATGTGCCCAGACGTGTCCCTTATACTTAAGATATGAACTTATATTCTGTCCAGCGCTGCCTCCTATTTAGTCTGGGAGGCTGATATATGGTCCAAATGTATCAAGTCCTTGCCACCCCCTTGGCTGCAAAACCTGCCCTGCAATTTGAAAATTCCCACCCCTCCTTTGGCTGGAGCTTGAGTGACAGGAGAACTCACGCCTGGCAAGTGAAGCCTGCTGGAGCAGGTGACCGTGCTCATCCACTGAAGATAGTGCAAATGTCTCGCGAGGCTTCTGCACTTCAATGGAGGAGCACGGTCACCTACTCCAGCGGCTCCACTGCGCAAGCGCGAGTTCTTTTGTCACTCAAGCTCCAGCCAAAGGAGGGGCGGGGATTTTCAAATTGCAGGGTCAGGTCACATCTCAGAATAGAGAAGAGGAGGAAAAGGACATAAACATTCAGGAGAACGGCGATATTTACAGCGGGTAATAATTACATAGTAATGCCAAGTGACAGCAAGCCCTCTCTAAGGCCCAGCATTTTTCCTACCTGTAGGAGATAACTGTTCCCTTTTAACCTTCATCTCTTGTATTCTTTTTTCCATTGCATTGAAGCGATCTGCAACCACTGCTTTTGGGCTGTACAGGAGGATGCCATCATCTTCAAATGATAAACTAGGGATTTCTGTAGGAATAGAAAATTATATAAGAAAGCAAACCAGATCTAATACCTTATATATAGAGGCACAAGCTTTTAACCTCTTCATAACCTCGCAGATTTTTTATTTTTTTTTGCACGTGTATTTTTCTCACTTCTTCATTTTGCAGTTGACATAGCAATGTGAGGGCTTGTTTTTTGTAGGATAGGTTACAGTTTTGAATGAGTCAATGCACTGGAGACTGAGTGTGATGAGTGTCAAACAGTGGATGAACTGGCTTCTATGGATTTCAATGGTCAGTAACAGTAACCAGGCGATAGGATTTCCCAGTAAATATTACAATGCTACCATTTTTTTCTTTTTTTGAATAGGAATCCATCAGGCGGTTCATGCTGCCAAAACCTCAGGCAGCACGAATCACAGACAAGTACGGTATATTATGTTATGAAATGTTGCATCTGAGCAGATAAAATATGCTTTGAAGATTTATATAGGGGTCTATATCCAGAGAAGAGTCAAGCCAGTCACCTCGGAATGTGTTTCATAGGTGTCTCCCTACGTACATGGGAAGGAGACCTGTTGGTCAAATACAACAGGGCTGGGAAGAGCAGGCTTGAGGCTTCCTCAGACCAGTATGTTTTCTCTGTAACATCAGAGTATTTCAAGAACATACCCATTAAGAATCGTGCAGTTAGGCTCAGATTTATACTGCTTGGGTGTATTGGCAGCAGGGCTGTGGAGTCAGGAAGTCAAACCTCAGACTCAAACTCCACCAAAATGAACACAGACTCCAACTCCACAGCCCTGGTGTGCAGGTGGTAATCCAAATCTCTGACTCCAACTCAGACTTCTCAATTTCCCCGACTCTGACTCCACAGCCCTGACTGGTAACATAAATCACGACAGGCTGCCTTTAAATCATGCAGACTTACACACTTAATGCTTTTTAGGCTGCATTCACACATTGCGTATTTTGCCGCGTTTTTTTACGCGCGCTTTTCAAAATACGCAATGTGCCTTTAGTCTGCCAGCAAAGTGAATCTGAAATTCACTTTGCAGTGCAGACGTTGCGCAAAAATACGCACTGCGTTTTCACGGAGAAAGCGCAGCTGCGTAAACAATTGATATGTCAATTGTTTACACAGCTGCTCCTGCGTATTCTCCCAGAGGGGAGGAAGAATCCTGCTTCCTCCTCCCCTCTGTGACAGCTGTGACCGCCCATTAGACTTCACAGTGCATTAATATACACTGTGAAATCTAAATTAAACAAAAGCAAGTGTCTGAAAAATAAAAAAGAATGAAATACTTACCCTCCGACGCCTTCTCCCACTGTGCGATCTCCGGTTTCAAGTGAGATGTGTTCTGACAGGACCTGTGGTGACGTCAGTGGGGCGTTCCCGGGCACTCGCGGTCATGTGATACATATCACATGACCGCGGGCAGCCAATCAGCGCTGGGAACGCCCCGGGAACGCCCCTCTGACGTCACCACAGGTCCTGGCAGAACACATCTCACTTGGAACCGGAGACCGGACAGCGGCAGAAGGCGTCGGACAGGTGAAGTATTCATTGTTTTTTATTTTTCAGACATTTGCTTTGGTTTAATTTAGATTTCACAGTGTATAGTAATACACTGTGAAGTCTAATGGGCGGCCACAGCTGTCACAGAGGGGAAGAGGAAGCAGGATTCTTCCTCCCATCTGTGACATCACTGCGCTTTCTGGAGTAAAGAAAGAGCAGTGTCTGAAAGCCCCTGCGTATTTTGTTGCGCTTTTTTGCGCGGCCAAAAAAGGCGGCAAAAAGTGCGCGCAAAAAAGTGCAGCAAAATACGCAAATGTGTGAACGCAGCCTTATTGTCAATTTTCTGAGGCTCAAGTAACTTTGTTTCTGTTGGTACAGCAGCTTTAGGGAACTCTGATTTTTGGGGGGGGTTTGCGTGTTACAAGCTGACATTTTATTGATACCAATACAGTTTTGAGGTAGAATCAATGTTTTTTTTTTTTTCTCTCTTTACAATGTTTATTGTACAGCTTCATAAATCAGACTTCCATAGACATGGCACTATCAAGTATTCTTATTTTATTTCATTCTTATTAAGGGGGGGGGTGGATTTGAAATCACATTTGCAGTCTATTTAAATGCTGTGGTCAGTGAATGACAGCAGCAGTTAAATAGTTAAAAGTGAAGGAATAGCAGCAAGCTCCGGTCTAAACGGTTACAGAAAGATGCTGGCTGTGTATTACAGCCGACGTCTCCCAACTATGGTGCAGGTTCATCTGACGAGTCTGTTCCATACATAGGCACCTGACATAATAGAACAGCACGAGATCAGGGAAATAATCTCATGTTTATAGGGGTGATGGAAATAGCAAAGCAATATACTCAGCTACATCCATCAGTCCTTTTGACTGAACAGAGCAGTACTCAAACAGGTTTGGAGCAGATGCATGCAAAATCCTTCTCACTCAGTTATACATAGAATAGTGGGGTCCCTTGGGAAGCCCCCAAACTCTCCAACTATTCTGCGGACAGGTGATATATGTCAATTGTGTGAAAACGCCATTAAAAGGGAATGTTTAATTAGAAATTTTGCAATTTTCACATTGCCACTGAGCATAGAACTAGGCTCCTGTTCTATCTATACAAATGACTTTTCTACAGAATCATTATCATTTCAGGCAGAATCACAGAAGATGGTCACAGCCTACATCCTCTCAACAGCCCAGAAAGTTTGCCTGTAGAGGTGACTTAGGCCCCCTTCACACCACGTGTGATAGAGAGACAGAAAGCTGTGCCTTGCTTCAGAGCATGCTCAGCATCGCAAAACGGATCCAGGAACCAGTCCTTTTTTTTCAGATCTGTCTCTATAGACCCCCATGTTATGTGCCGCACACCGCAGCAGATTCGTTTCTGTCCGCTTTTGTCCTTTGCGCCCAAAATCGGAGCAGTCTCAGATTCTGGGTACAGGAAAAAACATGACACAAACGGGTCCCAGACTAAATTGACACAACCGGATGGACATATAGCACCAATTTGGTCCCATAGGGATTCATGGGAGGCCAAAACGGATCCTTGCATATCCATTTCAAAACAGATACACACAGATCCCCAAAAACATGGTGTGAAGCCAGCCAGATCAGTGAAGGTCAGACATCCATCACACCGTCAATAAGCCTTGATGATCTCATTAAACAATACGTATTTTTCTCATGACACATTATCTACAGGCATTGAAGGATGACAGCATAAAAAAAATGCTTTGTTTTTTTTTTATAGCTGACCTGGAATAACTTCAAGATGTTAAAGAAGCACTACCAAAGTGTTTATCCTCTTAATATTTTGTAGTCATCATATTATATAGTACTGAGATAATCAGCTCTGACATTGTCTATCCCACTAAGACGGAGAGGAGATGTTTCTCTGCTAGTACGAAAATCTCTCCGGCAGCATACATCAGAGAAGATGACAGTGTAGCCCCTACTGTGGTACTGTTGGTGTGCATTCGCACATGCGAATTCTGAAGAATGGGTAGGAATCTGAGGAGGGCATACTTTACTGCCTTCAACTCCTTCACAGATTTGAGGAGCCTATCGCATCTCTCGCCGTCCAACCTTCCTGGGCTAGGCGATCATGTATATGAGCCCCCCACCCCGAAGGGCTGGCATCTATTGTGACCCATGGGACCCCCTTGGGCAGATGAGCTGGATCTAGCCACCAACATAGGGATACCACTGTAGATGCTGACAGACGCATCCTGCCTTCTAGGTGTCCCTGCAAGTCCTTGTCTGCCCTGAGAATGTCGTATTGCAGATCTCTGGAGTGGAATTATGCCCACTTGACTCCCGGGATGCAGGAGGTCAGGGATCCCATCAGGGACATGGCGTCTCTCAGAGATAGTTCTGGGTTGTTAACTACCCTGCGGACTTTGCTTATAACACTTCTACGGGTTGTGACCCGTAGAAGCGCTACTACAGCGTGAAACGGCCCATTGTTAAGACCCCCATCCTCACTGCCTGAAAGAAAGACATAACGCACAGAATACTTGGAACGGTGAGTGCTGGTTCATTCTTACATCATTGAACCGGAAGTACAGCTTGTAACACGAGGAAGTGCACCAGATGATTCCCAGGATGGCGTGAAGCCGGCGGTGCTGGCAGTGAGGGTGGTGGTGTGAAAGCCCCTGCAGGGACGGAGCAGCGGCGGTGCCCGGCACCTTTCAAGAAGTGTGGTACTTTGCTTATAATGTTCAGAAGCTTGTCTGCCAGTAGAAAGCACTGCCGAGTCACTGCTGCATCTACTCTCGGGACCTTGCTCCATTCGGAAAGCTGGGTATTATCAAAGGGGTATTTACATTTTCAGGCTGAGGGAAAGGACTCCCCTAGAATCCTGTTTCTCTCATTTCTTTCATACCAGATCTTTTATTGCGTCAATGACTGGAAAGGAACGGCGCTTCTTTTGGGATAGGCCTGTGAACATCAATTCCTGAGCTGATTTCGGCTGCCTGGAATCTGTTATGGTGGGTTTACACGCTTCAATATCGTTGCGATATCGCAACTCAATGGCGCGGGAGCGCGCATTTAGTGCACGTTTCTCCCGCATCGCATCGGATCTTTACACGCTGAGATATCGGAATACAACGTCCGTGCGATGTCTACGCCCCCCAACCCAGGATCGAAGATTTAACATGGGAGTGAATGAGTGACGTTTCAAATCGCATCGTAGTTGGGCTTTTACACAGCATGATCCGGCTCCAATCTCCCTTCAATATCGGGGCATTGAATAGCACGCTCATTCAATCCCCGATATCGCATTGACATCGTTCCTGCATCGTATTGGACGTTCACACCATACAACGCAGGAACGATATCGGCTCCAACGATTGAACCACGTGACTTTTCATTGAAATCGTACTACGATATCGCAACGTGTAAACCCGCCATTATACCCATAGTAGAACAGACAGATTTAACTAGGGAGTCTACATCTTGTAAAGGGAAACATGATCTCCCTTCCTCACCTGATGATGATAATTCGAAGGACTCTATTAACCCTTCCCCCTGTATCACTACAGCAGATTTAGAACCGGAATCAAACTTCCTGGCTAGCCTTATGTTTTTAGGCTTCTGCACATTAAGGGAATTCCTGATCTCCTCCCTGGGTCATTCCATGTCAAGTGAACCGATGATTTTTACCTTTATATTTTTAATTCTTATGTTATTTGATAATATGTCAGAAAATGCAAAATGTGAAGAGAAATAAATTCTCGAATTTTTTTTTTTTTAAATTGATTTTCAAAGTTTAGAAAAAGTGTGAATTTCGGTGTTGCCTGCCTTTACATTTCTCCTCATAACTCAGGCTAGAAATAAGATAGAGAAACATAATAAACACCATTCTACTCAGAACTGCACAGGCTTTCACCAGATATGTCACAAGAGTATCTTTGTTTATATTTTACCCATGCGAATGCAAACCCAAACGCATTTCCAAAAAAAAAGTTTTAATTTAAAAATTTCCAAAAATGCACATATGTCTGCTATGCTTTTAGCCACATCTGTACCAAATTTCAAGTTGGGATCGCGATGGCATCATATTTTAAAATATATGACTATTATAGTGTCAATTCGAAAATCTTGATTTCAGATCTGTTCAGCAAGTGGTCTAAAAGTGTGGGGTCTATATTTACCAAATAATCCATGATTTTTAGATATTACTGTATTATTTTATTATGTTACAGCTTAGAAGCAGAAGAAGTCAGAGGAGAAATCTTTGTTAGGTCTCAATCTGATAATGAACAGGGGTAGACAGTAAATGCAGAGCATATAACAGGCCAGCAGCTCAGTCAATCATGTTAAGTATCTGCCCACCACAGAGTCATAGAGTCAGGAAGACAGAGCTTCAGAGCTTTCATGTCCTGACATACCTGGACATGTTCACTCTTGAACAAACAGAAGTCTGTACAAAGTCATCAAGGCAGTCGGTGTACTACTATTGGTGAGTGTACTAAACCAGAGAATGAGTAAAACAACCTCAGTTTAAAGCCTAAGTAAAGTAAATCACAACACTGGCTACTGCATAGTGCTAAATTTAATGGTGATGTTAAGTTGTACAATAGAAACTAAGACCAGTTACACAGTGGTATGGTAGAGTTAACAAGAGAGACAAACACTGAAGTCACAGTTCACATTGATATACAAGAGAGGGGAGGGGGAGCGCACAATAGTGTAGTATCCGAGGGACACCCAGGGGATTTAACACAAGGGTTCACTCACCTTTAGGGGTTGTGAGAAGCCACAACCCACTATGAGAGCCCGGTCGCTGCAGATCCCATGGACAGGGAAGATTGCACAGATTAGTAAAGATCGTGATTTAGTCTGCACTGACCCAGGAGACAGAAGGATTTTCAATCTTTTATTCACCACCACACCATATGTTCTATGGTGTGGTGTTGAATAAAAGATTGAAAATCCTTCTGTCTCCTGGGTCAGTGTGGACTAAATCCCAATCTTTACTAATCTGTGCAAAGTTCACATTGATAGGGATACCGTAAGGTGCTCAGTGCAGGGATAAGGATCAGGTATATTGCACTAAGCACAGGTGGACATATACAATTCACAGACAGTATAACAAAAATATATCGTTCCAAGTTCCACCAAGGCACTTATAGTATAGGTGCTTCAGATCCCTATTCCCACCATAACTCGCCCATCTCAGGCATTGCTATGTGACAGCTCAGTGTCTGGTGTGGGAACCCCGACATGTTTCATAGTCATTATTAAGTCTTTTGTACCCCTTGGCGCGTGATTTAAATCCCACTTAGCTGATTGGCTGAGCTGACCGCGACGACCAATCAACGCAGTTGGTGCGTGATTTAAATCCTACTTCGTTGATTGGTCGCCGCAGTCAGCTCAGCCAATGAGCGGCGCGGGATTCAAATCCCCTGCCAAAGCCGATGGCAGCTCAGCCAATCAGCGTTACCACGGGCTGTGCCGGGGAATTTGAATCCCGCGCCGCTCAGCCAATGAGTGGTCAGCACTGTGCGGCGGCTCAGTGGTCAGCACTGTGCGGCGGCTCAGTGGTCTGCACTGTGCGGCGGCTCAGTGGTCTGCACTGTGCGGCGGCTCAGTGGTCTGCACTGTGCGGCGGCTCAGTGGTCTGCACTGTGCGGCGGCTCAGTGGTCTGCACTGTGCGGCGGCTCAGTGGTCTGCAAAGTGCGGCGGCTCAGTGGTCTGCACAGTGCGGTGGCTCAGTGGTCTGCACAGTGCGGTGGCTCAGTGGTCTGCACTCTACAGTAGCTCAGTGGTTAGCACTATATGGTGGCTCAGTGGTGAGCATTGTATGGTGGCTCAGTGACAGGAGGCAGGCACACGGGAGGCAGAAGGTACAGAGGAGACAGGGGGACAGGGGATGCAGAAGGCACAAGGGCAGAATGTACAGGGGACGCAGTGTCATGGGGAAAGACAGCGCACACAGGGTTGGAGAGAAAGGCACAAGTAAGACAGAGCGCACAGGGGAAGAGGCAGCACAGACAGGAGAGAACGCGCAAGGGTAGAAAGGCACAGAGACTGCCCTCCCGATGCAATAGCATCGGGCCTATTTCTAGTTATAATTATAAATATTTCAATTACTAATTATTACTATTGATTTCAAGTACTATTCTTCGTTAACACTTCAAAAATGACATGTTTAGTGATATAATAAAAAATAATTGTTACGTGTATAAATAGGTGTTAAAATCTTGGTTCTTTTAATCTTGTTCAATAACACTTGAGGATATGATCACCTTTTTTCTTTTGGTTTGTTAAATGCATTCAGGTTGAAAATGCTGAGCAAGTTGTGTTATGATGATTAAGATGTTTTTATCCTGGCTCTTATGGGATTTGTTAATTGTGTTTCTTTATTGTTGCATATAAATGTTGAATTCAATAAGATGTAATTTGAAAAGAAAAAAAAAGGAAGATACTCACACAAGCATAAAATAAAAAAATATATAAATTTGATTGGTCCCAAGTTGAATCTCTGTACAAATATAACCAAGAATAACACAAGTAAAGGTACCGTTACACGGTACTACATCACCTGCGATGTTGAAAGCGATGGCGCGAGTGCACACTCGCTTCCGACATTGCAGCCTAGCTGTCACACAGCAAGATATTGCCAGTGACGCCGTTGCGATGTTGCCACAGCGATCGCTTGCTGGGCTGGGATAAACCCAGCGAGTGATCCGCTGCAATGCAACGAATTGGCTGGATCGCCAGCAACATCGCTATTGCAGTGTCAGACGGCACGATCCAGCCTAGTCACTGGTGCAAGATTGCCAGGTTTTTGAACATGTTACACAGCACGATGCTCCAGCAATGTTGCTGCAACTTTGATGAATCAGCATGTTGCTGCATGCAACATCGTGCTGTTTAACGGTACCTTAACATACATGCATTTTTCACAATTTTAAAACAAATATTTTTTCACAATTGCGCATCAAAATTTTGAATTTGATTTCTCAACAAAATATAAAGAAACAGTCTTGTGACATATCAAATGAAAGCCGGTACAGTTATGAGAAAAATGCCTCTGCCACCTCTGTCTTAATTCTAGCACAAGATATGATAAAAAATGTAAAGCCATACCAGGCCAAAACTTGCGCTTTTTTAAAACTTTAAAAGTCTGTAAAAAATTAACTGATGAAGAAAAAAAAATTCTAAACTTTTAATTTGTAATTAACTAAAGTTGTACTTCATACAGAAAAAAAAAAATCTAAAGACGTCAGGTAAAAATAATATTCATATTTGGATCACTTGATATAAATGACTTTAGGTTAGCATTATTCCTCGTCTAGGGTCTGAGAGACGCCTAATATGGTCATCAGGAAGGGGCTGCATACACAAGGCACACTCTTTAGGTTTGCTCTTTGTTAGCTTCTTTTTAGCCTTAGGCATAGAAAAGAAGGGGGATTCAGCTCACCAGGTGATCACACATAAACACTCAGCATCTGAAGCTTATTCATGGGATACAGGTTCTGGAGGTGGAGGCACAGCTCTGGAAGAGGAGGGTTTGGCCTGAAGACTCTGCTCACTCCTGTCTGTGGAATCACTGCCTTTAGGGTGAACACCATTTCTGCTCTTACTGCTGCTACTCTTGCGCTGTTTAGCCACATGTGGGTGCTCCTCGGCATCTCCAAGGGAAGACATGCCAAAACACAAGCTGTGGCTGGGACGTCGGTCTATTTGATCCTGTGGCCACATCCCCGTCCATTCCTGCCGGGTAATGCACCTCACTGGGTCCCCTGGAAGCCAATTCACCACTTCCGGGTGTCAGGCGTGTCACCAGGGCAGCGTGCATGCGCATTGGAGAACCTAATAACGGCCTGCACGAGGCGCAAGGAGGCCAATGCCCGCACTCTGTGCCTTCCAGATGAGCACCATGACACCCTGTGCTGCGCCAATGCAAGCCATGGCGGCACCACCCAGACCATGGGATCGCGACATCCATCCTAGCAGAGGGGGGAATCTGACGGGCTGCTGGAGACCCAGACTCTGCCGTTCCCACAGGCACCGCACAGAGGCATCAGGACCCAGGTACTTTTTGATGCTGCAGGTTCCCATAAGGACAGCAAACCAACTGAGGAGGCGAGGGGGATTGCCTTTTTATCTGTAGGATTCCTGTCCCTGTGGGCAGATCCCCTCTCTCAGTGGCTGTTGTTGAGGCTATAAAAAAAAAAAAAAAAAAAAAAAGTTTTTTTTCCTAATTATTGTGTAAAAATCACTAAAACAGACATATGACCAGTGTCCATCTTTTCTATTCAGGATGGACAATAGTCATATGGCACTACACCATGAATAAGTCTAGGCCAAATCAGGTTGGGCCATGGGGTTGGTGGGTAGTTTTACCTGTGGTGGGTCTATGTCTGTTTTCGTCATTTTTAGCACACAATAATAAACAAAAGGTTTTGTAGAATTCTTGCCATGAAACACCTCGTCGCTGGATACAATCTCTGTTTTCTGTGAACCTCCACCCCATGCCAGGGAAGTTCTGTGCTGACTTCATCTGTGAACAGGATTAAGGTGTGTTGGCTATTGTGTTTGCTCTTTAGTAAATTAACTGTTTAATGCCCTGTCACACATAACGAGATAGCTAATGAGATCGTTGTAATGTCACAGATTTTGTGACGCAAAAATGATCCCACTAACGATGTCGTTATGTGTGGCATGCACCAACGATCTGGCCCCTGCTGTGAGATCATTGATCATTACACCCTGCTCTGGGTCATTCATGCGTCGTTGTGCTCCCGCTGGGAGCGCTGCATCGCTGTGTTTGACAGGGACAATGACCAACGATCTCAATGCTACGCTATGGAGTAACAATTCCCAACAACCTCAGTATAATTCTGGATCGTTACTGAGGTCGTTGGTGAGATACATGTTTGACATCTTGCCAGCGATGTGAAAAACGACGCACCAGCGATCTCGGCATATCGTTATTGGGATCGCTGATTCGTCGTTATGTGTGACTGGGCCTTTAGAAGCAGCTTTAGCCACATCCATTATCACGGCTGCAAAATTAACATGTACAATACAAATGGCTGAAAAATAATAGTATTGTATATTTAACCCCTTCACTCTCCAGCAGTTTTTCGTTTTTCCCTCTCCTTCTTCCAAGAGCCATACCTTTTTTATTTTACCGTCAATATAGACATATGACAGCTTGTTTTTTGCAGGAAGAGTTGTACTTTCAGATGAACTCAATTATTTTACCGTATATTGTACAGAAAAATGGGAAAAATTCCAAGTACATGTTTGTTTTTTTGGGTTTTGTATTCAGCATGTTCACTATGTGGCAAAACTGACATGTCTGTATGATACCTCAGGTCAGTACGAGTTTGTAGATACCTAACATGTATTCTTTTATTGTTACATAAGTGGTGAAAAAAATTCAGAAGTTTTTAAAGAAGAATTACACTTTTTGCGCCATGTTCCGTGACCCATAGCGTTCTCATTGTTTGGGATCTGGGGCTGTGGGGTGGCTTATTTTTTACATCTTGAGCTGACATTTCTAGTGATATAGTTTTCGGGTAGATATATTGTTTTGATCGCCCGTTATTGCATTTTATTACAATGTTGGGGCGACCAAAAAAAGCGTAATATTGGCGTTTGATTTTTTTTTCCATTACGCAGTTTACCGATCTGATTAATTGATTTTATATGTTGTTAGATTGGACATTTCTGAACGTGGTGATACCAAATATGTGTATTTAAAATTTTAATAGTTTTATTTTGAATGGGTTTTGAACTGGTATTTTTTTTCATATTTTCAAAATCTTTATTTTTATTTTCTCTTTATTTTACACTGGCCACTAGAGGGCCTCAGCACTCTACAGTCAGATCACTTGTCCTATTTACTGAAGAGCTGCAGCACGTCAGTACATAGCACAAATGATCACTGTCTGTGGATGCTGGCGCTCGCCAGCTATACATAGGGAGTGATCCCAGACAGCTTCCGGGGTTGCCACAGGACCCCTGGCACTGCAGGCGACAGATCGAGATCCCATGATCGCTTCATGGGATCTTCAATCACACCGGGGAGCAGCGCGATCCCTACTGCGGGACTTTGGATTGCGCGGTCAATGGATGACGGCGCGATTCAAAGGGTTAACACCGCCGGTCGGATTGAGCGTGAGCTCGTATCAGAGGGAGGGACATGACCTATTATTATTATTATTATTATTATTATTAAATATTTATATAGTGCCAGTAGGTTCCATGGCGCTTTACATGTGTAAGGGAAGACAAGGACCAGAACACAAAATGAAGTCACTTGAATCACACAGGTACATAAGGGCAGAGGATCCTGTCCACCAGGGCTCACAGTCTATAGGGGATGGGTAGGGATACAATAGGAAGAGTAGAGGTAAGGGTGAGGTGGTGCAGCGGATAAGGTTTCAGTGTGGGTTGTAGGCTTGAAGGAAGAGGTGGGTCTTCAGGTTTTTCTTGAAGGTTCCCAGGGTAGGGGAGTGTCTGATGTGGTGGGGTAGAGAGCTCCAAAATATGGCGGATGCACGAGAGAAGTCTTGTATGCAGTTGTGTGAGGAGGAAATGCGAGGGGAGTACTTGTACATCATAGGTCGTGAAGGGGTTAATAATGTTCAGGCTCCTGGCAAGAAATGAGGAAAATGGTTGTCAGATTTGAATTTCATTACTTCACTGCTTGAGATACACTAATTAACTCCATTCATGCTTTATGAAGAAACAGGTGAATGGGTTCTCCCATTATAATTTATGGAGCAGATCGTATATAAACTGGTAAAACATACAAATAAAGGAGGCAAACAGAGACCTTGTTAGATCTGAGCACAAAGCTGTGCCTAGCATTTAGATGAATAGAATCAGCCCCCATCTTGCAGGTGGTATGACCAGAGAGGGTCACCAGAGTGAAGACACGAGGGTCAGTGGGTGCCCTCATTCGCTGACATGGCTGTCTTTAGAAAGACTCCTCGGGGCCTAGGCTCATCTCACTTAATGCCTGGTACTCCTACTTACCATGCTGAGGTAAAATTTTACTCTTTCATCAACAGTCATCAAGAACACAAGATGGTGCATATGACAGAGTCTCACACTTCTGCTGGATCACAGGGGCCAACATTTCTGTGACTTCTGGGGATCCAGGACTAACTGCCCCAGCCAGCAGCACTTCACTTTGTGCAGGCACCCACTGAGATGTAGTAGCGGCAAGCTTAGGAAAACAACTAAGCCCAGCGAGGTATGTGGCCAGGTGCCTGGATTGTCCCAACCTTGTTTCTCCAAACAGATTTGTGGGCTCTGTGTTGAGAAGTATAGCAGTTCTGCCGCACACCAACAAGAAACATGGTCCCTAGGCTGTGGTCCTGTAGAATCACACCTAGTGACAGGAGCAGGCTCCTTTTTATATCCGTTAGCTCTCATTTCAGGACATTGCTCCCCAAAAGATTGGAAAGAGATGGATATTTCCTCATTGGTCACTAGTTCAAATCTCTGAATGATGCGGTCCTTTACAACGAGGGGGGCTAATACAATCAGCAGGTACAAAAGGGGGCGCTGGACAGTCTCATATGAAACCATGGCTCAAGTCCCTTGACTTGCAGAACACAGGAACAGCAGGTTAGGCATAATTAATAGCAGCTTGCTCCCACTTAAGTGTCCAGATGCTGAGTTGTCACAACCAGATATTACACTCACTTCTTAAGGTGAAACCTGTATCACTAAAATATGAAGGAAAGGCATTTAATTTGATAATGCCATTTATTTGAGAAAGGTTATATTTTCATCTATTGTCACTTTGCCTGTTTTTTTCTGAGAAGTGATTGATCCTCTTTAAGGTGCCTAAATGGATATCCCTGCTTAATTCCTCTGAAACTGGTTTGAGGACATGCATAATTACTATGCAGTTTAGGACTGGTAATATGTTAACTGTTTTATTTTCTGTAAGTGGAATGTTAAAATTCTCCAACAGTGATCTGCTTACAAGGGCAGTATTTTTTTACTTCTCAAAAGCACAGGGGATTTTATTGTGGTGTATTCCTCAGGGCAGGTAGTCTGCCACCCAGTCAAAAATCATTAGTAAAGATCATGCTTACAAGGTGTTTCAGGCTACAAGTCATGCATACAAAGATTAAAAATGCATCAGGAAAAAAAAAAAAAAATAAGAGAAGGAGCTGTTACTTTGCTGTAACATGTACGGTTTTGCCACGCTGCCTTAGTGTCTATATCCTTAGCGTGTATTATATACACATATGACAACCTTAGAACAGCGCCTGGAAACAAAATTTTAATTGAAGAACCAGTTATATATTCTCAATGTTATTGTTCTTCTAGTTATCAACTCCCTTTTACAGATGACATCGTATTGGTCATGGCAACACAACATAGGGCTGGCTAAAATCAAAGCCTAGTAGCCAACAGGTCAACAATAGTTTGAGAAGTAACTCACCAATAGACGCTCTACGTTTATCGAGGTCCTGACACATTTTATCAAATTTCCGTGCAAGTCGCCTGTCATTTTCTGGTGTTTTTTCTACAAAATCCTTCGGCTGCATACATTTTCTCTGTAGGAGTAGAAACATTTTGGAACATTTTCAAAGATGGCAAAAAACAAAACAAAAATATCATTCATCATGCTCACATGAATGAGAGGACAATATAATTTTTATAGTTTAATTCAACACAAAAAAATAAATCCTGATGAACATATAAGACACTGGTCCAGTTTAGCAGAAGCACTTAGCAACAACTCGCATCTGGCTTGCTTGCTTGTGAGGAACAAGTACACAATATGGCCAAACACATTTTGACACTAAACCATCACACCTATGTATGACCTTAGAGAGGTTTTCCACTACTACTGTGATCCCCTTTCTTCTTAACTAACACTTTCCCAATATACTTCTATTACCTACCACCTACTGAGGCTCGTAAATATCTTTATTGTTGCTGTCGCTTTCATCCTGCTGGGCTGGAGACCGGATTCGGGCCAACAGAGCAGGACTCGTCATTAGTGAGGGTTGAAAGGAGAGGGAAGTCTGATCTGTACATGCGTGCCCAGACTATTGTCACTCACAGAAAAGAAGCCCCGCCACCACCAGAGACATGCCCTGCTCAGTTGGTCTGAATCCAGTCTTTAGCCCATAATGTCCTAAGCGACATAAACAATAAAAGGTATTTATGAGCATCTTTGAGATAAGCTTACAAGAGTAGGGTTTGTAGTAAAATTATATTGGGAAAGTGCTAGTTAGGAAGAGTTAGGACAAAAGTAAGGGGATCACATTAGTAGTGTAAAACATCTTTTCACAGGGACATGGCACTTATGAATGTATTTTTTTTTGTACCCACTCCCCTCTATTCCTGAGATTTGTACCCTCTCTCTTCCCTGGATGTAAATCAGTATTTTTAGACAAAATGGGCAAGGTTCTCTATTCTTCTGTGCGGAAATTTTCTTGATATCCAGTAACCAGGCTCGGTTGTGTAACAATTTATATTTTTTTCCACTGCAAAGGACAGGTCCTCATAAAAGAAAAAAAAAAATCCCTAAGGGTTCCATTACACAGTGCCACCTCGCTGCCGATGGCGGGGAATCACGGGTGCACGCATCCCCGTCGACTTCGCCAGTGAGATGTCACACATGGCAACTCGCCGGCGTACTCGCCGGCAAGTAGCGTCTGCGACCACTCGCTGGGCTGCCCAGGAACCCAGCAACTGGTAACCCGCAATGTTAAACATTGCGGGTCGCCGCGTTACACAGGGCAATCATGCCTGATCGTCCTGTTCAGATCGCCAGGTTTCACAACACTGCTGTGAAACCTGGCGATCATTCTGAGACGATATTTCGCCTCATTATGGCCCCGTCACACTAGGCGACGCACCGGCGATGTCGGCGGCGCTAGGCACACCCCTGCATCGCCGCCGAAATCGCCGGCGATGTCACCTAGTGTGACGGTACCCTTAGGGTACATGTCCACAATCAGTAATGCCTGTGTTCTGGACACAGTGCATTTTCTTTTGCAGAAACGCTAGCGTCCTGTGTGGGAAAACGAGTTGAAAGTGCACACGATCAGGATTCACTGACTGTGCGTATTTTCGCTACATTTCCCGCTCAGAACCTTAGCGCCTCCACAAGAATAATTTGACATTCTGCATCTCAGAAAGCCAGGCAGTGTGTCAGTATATCGGGCATCTAAAGGAAGCACAGTGGGCATGGGATTTCTATAAATTCCATCCACTTTGCTTGTATTGTACAACACTGTACCCAAACACTGCTAAGACTGATCGTGTGCACTCTCTTTTAAGGTTAGGGCCAGTGCACTGAGAAGATTTGTTTTCATGTACTAATGATTACATAGTTCAAATAGAAATTGGATCTGAATTAAAATCTAGTTTCACTTACTTTCTTCTTCATAAATTGAGGTAAGCCATTTGTGTTTATTGCTTGGTATTCAGATTCTTCTATATGCGCTGAAGTCTCCCGACATCTGTTTAAAGATTTAGGAAACACATTTAAGGAGTCTGTGAGAAGTTTGACGCTTATAACTGCTGACAGCAATAGATAGGAGACCTTAAAGGTATATTTAAAGGCTCTCCCTAAGGCTGAAGTGTGCCCGACTCTGCAGAAAGCAATCTACAACCCATTCGCCCCACTCTGGGTTGGATACAACAGCCACTACTAAACAGTATAACTGAGGGCTTGTAAATCTGGTCAAATGCGTCTGTAAACGCAGAAAGGGCCTTAAGAGACCAAGCCGCTGCAAAGGCGAGAGGAAACGCAGCGCCGACCGCATCATAGATGGACTTGGTTAACAGTTCAACCTGACGGTCTGCCAAGTCTTTTAAAGATGAGCTGTCGGCAATGGAAATTGTGGTTCTGGTAGCCAATCTGGCTACGGCCGGGTCCACCTTAGGAGGTTGAGACCAGCCAGATAGTACTACCGGGGCAAACAGATACTTGGGATCCGTGGATTTTGGTATAAAACGTTTAGCCGGACAAGCCCTAGGCTTTTGCACCGTGTCTGTAAAGTCAGGATGATCAGAGAAGATGTTGGCAGGTCTCTTCGGATCCCTGAGTGAGACCTTGGCTCGCTGCTCAGACTGAGTGTCAGGAGCAGGAAGGTGAAGAATGGCATTAATAATGGAGACAATATTGTCAGCCAGAGCGTCCCCTTCCAGGACCGATTCAGAGGCCGCCTCTGAGCCAGAGGACGAAGAGTCCTGTTCCTCACCCTCCTCCAGAGGTTCCATAGATTGAGATCTGGGCGAGGAGGGGGAAGGGTCTCGGCGTTGTCTTTTGGATCTGGGCTCTACAAGAGACGGAGAGGGCCTGTTACGCCCAGGGGGAAGAGACGGACCCAGGACCGAGGGAGAACCCTCCACGTCCTGGTCGGGGTTCTGGTTAATAGCCTGAATGATGGACCTAGTCATGGAGGCTACGGATTGCGACATAGCTCGCGACACTGCCAGGGCCACTGAATCAGATAATGACTGAGATAAGACGTCAGTCCATTGAGGGGCCGGTGTTAAAACCGGGGGAGCGGAGGCCTGATCCCCAGAGGGGGTAGGGGCATCCACCTGGGGCTGGGTTCCGAGGAGATCCGGTGACCCATTCTGCTCACAGGTGGTGCAGAGAGGATGGACACTCTGCGTAGGCAATGTGACTTTGCACACTGTACAAGTTGCATACAATTTTGCAGCCTTATGGGTCTTACCCTTGCTCTTAGAAGAAGACATAGTCTGACCCAATCCTGTGTACAAAGTACCCAAAAAGACAGTATAACAGAAGGGGATGCCACAGAGGAGAATCCACACCAATGGTGTGGCTTACCGCTCATCCAAAGTCCGGATCCCCAGTCTGAGTCTCCCAGCAGCAGCTATATGCTGAAGAATCTGCAGAGAATGAGGCCAAAATGGCCCCCGCAGAGAGTGAGGGGGGAGTCAGAGAAGGGAGGGCCCGCAAAAACGCGGAACTGTGGCCCCATATGTGTACACAGGAGGGGGAGAGGCCAGAGGCCAAGCCCTGAGCTGCTAGGGCTATTATGAGCAAAGCCCGCCCCCCTGCTAATGATAGACAAGCAGGGGCGGAACTGCGGCCTAGGCCTCCGGCGAAGCCGGGGACTAAATTTGAGGCTGCGGCCGGCCTGCGTGAGGGGTCCGGCGCGGAAGTCCCGCAAAAACACCCGCAGATGCGGGAAAACGGAGCCCCATGCCCTGAGCCCTATGCCCCATCCCCCTGCTGGGCTTGCGACCAGGCCAGGGGCCGTTGCAGGGACCATACAGCAGGTCCTGTCCTGGATCCTGCTGTGGATGCGGGGGCCCCCATGTGCGTGGCACATACCTGAATCCCCAGAGGGGGGAAGATTGGGGGCCAGCTCAGTACATGAAGTGGAGCCTGCATCCATTGCCTGTGACTGGCAGGAGTTGAACTCCGTCACAGGGGGCCACACAGTGACTGTGTAACGGCCAGGGACCCCTCAGTCAGCTTCCACCTCACCAGAGGCCCTTTGAAAGGGTATGGTGAGGGAGCACGGCATATGGGGCCAACGGCCCATGCCGGGGGACCCCGATGGTCCCCAAAACTTCATCTGTAGCAACTGGAGCTTCAGTGTGGAGATGTGCCTCCAACGACACCAAATAACAAACTGACAGTATTCCTGCAGGGGGCGTATATGCTGCAGGGGAGAAGGAGGAGTAAATCTCTTCTATATTTGGTGTGACCTCCAGGGGGCAGCAAATAACACCCAATGTCAAGGTCTCCCAGATTTGGACGACAAGGAAATGTAGATAAACGTTATTAAACTCACTCATTAGCGATGTTAATGAGTGGCTACTGTATTCATAGTCACCTAGGCAGGCTCTCCCTCCTCATAATATCACGCCTTAATAGGCATGATCTTCAACGCTGATTCAAATGCGCGCCTCCCCGCTCTCCTCTGTGTCGGCGTGGCTGCAGTGTGGCTGTATGACGCGAATCCCGTCATTTCCCATCATCCCGTCATTTCCGGCTTCGGGTGACGTATGTACACCCGCGCCGCTCTGTTATGCCTCCAGCACGCATGCGCAGTGCGGGGCTTGAAGCTAAGAGCGGCGCGGGTGTACCCACGTCACCCGAAGCCGGAAATGACATACCGTGTTTCCCCGAAAGTAAGACCCTGTCTTACATTTTTTGGGGGGCCAAAAGGGGCCCCCGGTCTTACTTTCGGGGGGGGGGCCTTACATTGGGTGCCCCAGCAGTGTGGCCTACAGGCCCCCTACTGCTGGGACACTGAGGGAGCGGGTCGCACGTCACTTGCGCCCGCGCATTACATATGCAGCGCATGACGTCATCGCGACCGGCCGGTCACATGATCCGGAAGACAGCCGAGGACAGAGGACGGACGCGCTGGCTGCTGCAAGAAGACCCTGGAGGGTAAGATCTCTGCAGCAGCAGCAGCGGTGGGGGCCTCAGAACAGGGGGGTAGTGTGCCAGCAATAGGGGGCCCATATATACAGTATAATGCACTGCTCCCCCTGTCGCTGATTGACAGGGGGATGCAGTGCATATGTAATGAGCGGGCGCACGTGACATGCGACCCGCTCCCGCTCCCCCCCCCTCCGATAGGGGCCTTACATTGGCCCCCCCGGTTGTAAGGCCTTATAATCGGGGGAGGCCTTACATTAGCAGGCCCCCCCTTTACCCCTAGGCGGCCTTACAATCGGGGGGGCCTTACTATCGGGGAAACACGGTACCTAATGAGTGAGTTTAATAACGTTTATCTACATTTTCACTAGATGCATTTAGGAGCAAAAAGGAGTGTAGGATAAGTGTTAATATGCTCTAGGGACATCTTTTAATAGCTTTTGAGGCGTTTTTGGGGTGACAGGATCCCTTTAACCCCTTAGTGACGGAGCTAATTTCCATCTTAATGACCAGACCGTTTTTTGTAATTCTGACCAGTGTCCCTTTATGAGGTTATAACTCTGAAACGCTTCAACGGATCCTAGCGATTCTGAGATTCTGAGATTGTTTTTTCGTGACATATTGGTTTTCATGTTAGTGGTAAATTTAGGCTGATCATTTTTGCGTTTATTTGTAAAAAAAAAAAAAAAAAAATTTAGGGAAAATTTTTCAAATTTTGAATTTTTATTCCGTTAAACCGGAGAGATATGCAACACAAAATAGTTAATAAATAACATTTCCCATATGTCTACTTCACATCAGCACAATTTTGGGAAAAAAAAACAATTTTTTGTTAGGAAGTTATAAGAGTTCAAAGTTCATCAGCAATTTCTAATTTTTCCAGCAAGATTTACAAAACCATTTTTATTAGTGACCACATCACATTTGAAGTCCCTTTGAGGGGTGTACATGACAGAAAACACCCAAAAGTGACACCATTCCAAAAACTACACCCCTCAAGCTACTCAAAACTACATTCAAGAAGATTATTAACCCTTCAGGTGCTTCACAGGAACTGAAGCAAAGTGGAAACAAAAAACAGACATTTTAATTTTTCCAACAAAAATGTTCTTTTAGCCTTAATTTTTTCATTTTCATATGGGCAACAGGATAAAATGGATCTCAAAATGTGTTGGGCAATTTCTCCTGAGTACACCGATACCTCATATGTGGTCATAAACCAGTGTTTGGGCGCACGGCGGGGCTCAGAAGGGAAGGAGCGCAATTTGACTTTTGGAGCTAATTTTCTATTCAAAAAGTCAAATGGCGCTCCTTCCCTTTCGAGCTCTGCCATGCGCCCAAACAGTGGTTTATGATCACATATGAGGTAGCGGTGTACTCAGGAGAAATTGCCCAACAAATTTTAGGATGCATTTTATCGTGTTGCTCATGTGAAAATGAAAAGATTGATGCCAAAAGAAAATTTGTGTGAAAAAAAAAAGGTCTTTTTCATTTTTACGGAATAATTTGTGAAGCACCTTGGGGTTCAAAGTGCTCCCAATGCATCTAGATAAGTTCCTTGGGGGATCTAGTTTACAAAATGGGGTCACTTGTGCGGAAGCTCCAATGTTTAGGCACACAGGGGCTCCCCATACGCGACATGGTGTCCGCTAACAATTTGAATTGAAAATTAGCTCCAATTGTTAGCGAACACCGTGTTGTGTATGGAGAGCCCCTGTGTGCCTAAACATTGGAGCACCCCCACAAATGACCCTATTTTGGAAACTAGACCCCCCCAAGGAACATATCAAGATACAAAGTGAGCACTTTGAACCTACAGGTGCTTCACAAATCGATCCCTAAAAATGAAAATTTTTCCACAAAAATTTTATTTTTTCATTTTTATGGATTCATTTGTGAAGCACCTGGGGGTTCAAAGTGCTCACTGTGCATCTTGATATGTTCCTTGGGGGGGGTCTAGTTTCCAAAATGGGGTCACTTGTGAGGGAGCACCAATTTTTAGGCACACAGGGGCTCTTCATACGCGACATGGTGTCTGCTAACAATTTGAATTCAAGATTAGTTCCAATTGTTAGCGGACACCATGTCTGGAGCTGTATCCAGCTCTTCCCGCTGCCGTGTAGCGGTGGCAGACTGTGTAATAAGGGGTTAATGTCTGGCCAATATTAGACCGGGCCATTAGGAATCCCTAGTAAATTGTACAGAAGACACAAGACAGAGAAAAATATTTTTATTAGAAAAAAAAACAGACACTACTTAGACCCCATCTCTATTATTCTTTGGCATCTGACATAGTCCGGTGGGAAGGTCCGACGTAGTCCAGTGGGAGGTCCTGCAATGCTTTCCAGTCTTTTACAGCATATGGGGGTGTCCCCCATATGCTATAAAAGCTAGCATTCTTCCACTTCCAGGAGAATGACAGGTCATGACCTCAGTAGGGTTATGGCAGGTCACGATCCTTGGTTCATAAAGCGTCAATTGTAATCCCATGATGGGATCACAATTGACCTTTTGTGAACCAAGGATCTTGAGCTGCCATGGCCTCACAGAGATCATGAGCTATCAGTCTATGCGCAGACAGAGCAGTCTCTGCATAGACTGACAACTCATGACCATCATGGGATCACAATTGACCCTTTGTGAACAAAGGATCCTGACCTGCCATGACCTCACTGAGGTCATGAGCTGTCTATTAGCAGACAGAGCATTCTCTGCTCTGTCTACACATGCAGCCGGCAGACAGGGCAAGGACCAGAAGGAGCCGCACCAGGGGATGAGGCAGGGAGATCAGGGGATGATGGGGGGGGGGGTAAAAGTTATAGAAACAGGGGGCAGGATGCATTAAGTCCCTCTCTGATGTGACATGTGTGACATGTCACATCGGAGAGGATTCAGCAGGAGGTAGCTGCCTCCTGAGCGCTGCCGCGCTATTTTAGAGGGTGGAGGAGGATAACGGGGGAAAGGGGAAAAAAGGGGGCAGGGCAGGGCAGTACACTAGGTCCTACTCTGATATGACATGTCACACCGGAGAGGAATCCGCAGATGAGGGACTGCAGGCGGCAGCTTCCTGTGCGCTGCGGCACCATTTTAGGAGGAGGGGACTGCACGCTATGTACCGGTACCGGGAGACAGGATGGACATTTCTCTGTCATGCCACAGGTGTGATCCTGTGGCATGACAGAGAAATCATTGTTTTTTACCGGCGATTCTATATATATTTATGTGATCACGGTTATACACCAGTAAACTGTGTATAACCGTGATCACAAAGCCGGTATTGGTAAAAACCAGCCTGATTTGTAACCTGCAGGGCCTCCACTACCCCCGGTAGCTGAAACCCCAGAGATTTTCGGCCACTGGGGGGCACTACAGGGCCTTTTCTGTTCTGACTTATTTTCACGTCAGAACAGAATAAGGACCCTGTTTTGCCGCGTATATATACAGTGGGCCGTCACTAAGGTGTTAAAACACCACTTCTATCTAGCACTGTCAGCATTTTATAGGCTCAAAACTGCTGAGATACAATTTCACAACTGGGCTACATCAATAATACTAATAACATGTCCACATGACACCTATCACTCTGATCCTACAAAGATAAGAGAAAAATGGTTACCAAGAAATTGTCATGTAATCCAGTGTACATTTAAATAGGAGTGAAATTGGTTGTTCTGAAGATTGGGGAGCATTGTAGAGCTCAGTTTGCTTCTGCATTACCTGACGGCTTCACTCCATGCCTTAAATATGTGCTTATCGAAGGGAAAAAAAAATTCTAATTATATATACCCACACATACACTCTTTGCTCTAAAGAGCAATACTTACTTCTCTACCCAAAGGACAGACACCAGTTTGACTTTATTCTTCACTGCTTTGTCCCATGTACTTTGACTGCCATCTTTAAAAATGACATGGGTAACTTGCTTATGGAATGTCTTTGAGACCTGCAAATGAAAATCCCCAATAGTAATGAGTACAAATGTCACCTTTACAGTAAGTATATAGCACAAGCAAACAAGTTATTTTACTGGGTCAGATGATGCATAATCAAAGGCTCTGTCTCATATACCTGAATCACAGACTAGAAGCAGTAAGACAACGCTCTGAGAAAAGAGCATTATTCATTAAGATTGTAGGCCCTCTAAGAACCCGTACATTGCTCCGAGGAAAGTGAAGTGGCCAAGCACTCACGAGCACTTCTGCCATGTACTTTTAGGATTTGGTCTGTGCCGCCTTCAAATCATCTGATATGTCACTGAAAGGGTATGTGCTCATGATCCAGAGGCACTGCATATTGAACGTAATGCCTCTGGATCTGCGGGAACCCGTGGGTGCACTCAGGGAGACTGAAACCACCCTGTACTCACAGTCTTCAGTGGGTGCAGGGCAGCTTATCCCTGCATGTACCCGATGGTGATCATTTCCAACTTCACAGCATTAACATGCTGCGGAGATGCAGAAGTCCCGCAGCCCACACTGCAGCTGAAAACACACAGAGTGAGCATGGCATTTATAAAAATCCCATCCAGTGTGCTTGCACTGTATGCTGGGTCCAAAATGCTCCAATTCCTGATCATGAGCACACACCCTAAGGCTGCGTTCACACGCAACATAATTGCCGTGTTTTCTTGAGCATGCGTTTTTCATGGATTTTCAGGATCCGTTTTTTACCACAGTTATAAAAAACACGTTGCGTTCACATGCTGCGTTTCAGCACGTTTTTCTACGGACACATTGTTTTCTACATCGTGCACTTTTAAAGTCAAAGTCCTTGATGTCATTTCCTGTCTTCTCAGAGAAAACCTTTTATTAAGTTATTAAATACCCCGCCTCACAAGAAGGGCTTGTGCCCTATGGTATACTGTCTGCACATAAACAAAATATATTGGAGGGATGTATATAATGTGGGGGCACCTGGTGAGGGGCTGCAGGAGTGGGTCTAACCCACTAGTTTATTATAAACACTGTTTTAAGTCATGTTGGCTTTTGCCGGCAAATTGGGATCTGCTATACAATTTATGTACTGAGCTGTCAAGGAGCACAATCTTCTTACAGCTCAGTACATAAATGATGTAAGGAGCAGCATTGTAACCAGAGAGACACTGGGGTCACCTGAGGACAGCTCAGGTGGCATGACCTGAGCTTTCCTCAGGTGACATGAGTTATCCCCCCCTTACGATGCCGCAGCGCTCCTGGCTCTCCTTCAGGGACCAAGGGGATAGCAGCTTTGTTCGTCCCCTTGATCTCTCATGAAGCAGAGCCAAGAGTGTTGAGCACAGAGATGAGGATCAAGGGGTTAATAAAGGTGCAGTCCTAAATGTGTTTGCGTTTTTATATATAAGACAAGCTGGCACAGGCTGATGCACCGTGAACTGGGGTAACCCCGATTCTGACGTCACCGCCAACACTGCTGGAACAGAGAGCTTCTCTCACCTCACTTTTGGCAGTGATTGCAGTGCTGTTGCTGAGTTCAGCGGAGTTCATGCTTGACGCAGCTCAGGCGTGAACTCAGAGGAACATTCCTACGGGCGGTGCTCAGCCTGTGCCTGCTACATCTCTAACAGCAAACGTGTGTGTCAGCTGGTAGAGATGTAGGAGAGCTAAAGAAGATCTGCTCCTGTGGACTATGTCAGAGAGGGGGAGGTTTTTTCTTCAATAAAGATGGAGTCACTAATTGTGTTGGGATTTATTTCTAATAAAAATATTTTTCCTGTGTGGTTTTTTTTTTAATCTTTACTAGAAATACATGGTGGCAATGTCTAATATTGGCATGTCACCATGAATTTCAGGCTTTGGGCCAGCTGATAATATAAAGCTGGCCCTAACCCCATTATTACCCAGCGAGCCAACTGGCACCAAGGCCGCTAGAAGAGTCGGATACAGCGCTAAAGATGGAGCTTCAATGAAATGCACCATTCTGGGGTGGCTGTGGACTGCAACTCACAGTGGGGGACCCAGAAAGCTTGGGCCACCCTGAGCTGAAGATTCCAGCCCCCAGCTGCCTAGTTGTACCTGGCTGGAATCAAAAATAGGGTGAAGCCCACGTCGTTCTTTGTTAATTATTTCATGAAATTCATTAAATAATTTTAAAAAAAGGGCTTCCCTGTATTTTTGGTTCCCAGCCGGGTACAAAAAGGCAGCTGGGGTTTGGGGGCAGCCTGTGCCTGCCTGCTGTACCAGGCTGGAATACAGAAATATGGCAAAGCCTACGTCTTTTTTTTTTTTAAATTTAAAAATAAAAAAAATTACAAATAAAACCCTAAACACATAATTCTAACCCTAGAGATAGGGGTTAAAAATAATGTGCAGCTCCCAATACGTTTTCTATTGCCAGCTAAGGGTAACCCAAGCAGCTACTGGCTGCTAACCCCGGCTGCTTGGTGTTACCTTCACTGGCAATGGAAAATCCAGGGAAGCCCTTTTTTTTAGTTATTTTTTATTTTTTTACAAAAAACTAAATAAAAATGATGTGAGCTTCACCAGATTTTGTAAGTCAGTAAAGCTGAGGGCTGGAATCCTCAGTGTGATAAGGCCCAAGAGTTCTGGGCCCCCCACTCTGAAAATCGCAACCATTAGCCGCCCCAGAACTGGCGTCTCAATCAAAGGAGCCAAAACTGGGGGCTACCCCACTCTTCCGGCTACCCTGTGCGATGGTAAACTGGGTAATAATGGGCTTGATGACCGCTTTTTTAGGAGCTGTCACCAAGCCCTTATTACTAATGTCAGCCATCAATACGAGAGCCGTCCATTGGCAATAATTTAGGGTTTTAAAAATAAAGCCCCAGACACCAGAAAAAACATTTTTATGATATATTTAATAAAAAAAAAAAAAAAAAAAAAAAAAAAACACACCCACAATTCACCACTTTATTAAATACCCACCAAATCCCACTGCTGTAGTCCTGGGTCGAGGGTCCCGCGACGTCCAATATGGACCCAATAACATCTAATCGGCAAACCGATCAGATGATGCGTCAGGTTCAAGGACCTGAATCAGCTGATATATCAGCTGATTGTTTTACCTGCCGGATTTTAAACGATCAGCTGATGCTGTGAGGGGACTGCATCAGCTGATTACCGGCAGATCCTGCAGCTGATCGGACATGTCCCCGGACAGTCTGCAGGGAGGAGAGTATGCTATTTTTTTCCCCATCTTTTTACAGTTCACTTTTGATTTTGCTTTAGCAGCGAATGTACAGGCAGCCAGAAGCTGCTTGCGCATACGCTGCTAAAGCAGAAGTACATCTCACACGGCATGGAGGAACACAGGATTCTTCCTTCCCCCGTGTGACATCACATCCCCCTGCACCCACGCTTATAGGCGCTAGAATACAGCATTGTTTGCACGGCAATGCGTATTCCAGTGCTTATAATGGGGTCTATGGGATGAAGTGCGCGCCTTTTGGTGCAAATATTGACAAGTTCATTCTTTTTACAGAGCAAAAAGGGCAGCGTCTGAAAAGCAAAAGTGAAAATCCATTCACTTTGCCGGGAATGCAGACGTCAACGCGCTTTTGGGGAAAAAGCGTGGCAGAAAAAAAGTGCGGCCATTATGCTGTGTGTGAACGAAGCCTTAAGAAGAAGATACTTGTTTTTATAATACATACACTGTGTGCAGAATTATTAGGCAAGTTGTATTGTAGAGGATTATTCTTATTATTGATCAACAACATTGTTCTCAATCAACCCAAAAGACTCAAATATCTAAGCTGAATATTTTTGGAAGTTGGAGTGTTTTTATTTTTTTAGATTTGGCTACCTTAGGAGGATATCTGTTGGTGCAGGTAACTATTACTGTGCCGAATTTTTAGGCAACTTAATAAAAACCAAATATATTCCAATCTCATTTGTTTATTTTCATCAGGTAAACAAATGTAACTGCACACAATGAAGAAATAAACATTTCTGACATGCAAAAACAAAATTAAAATAATTAGTAACCAATATAGCCACCTTTCTTTATGATGACACTCAACAGCCTTCAATCCATAGATTCTGACAGTTGCCTGATCTGTTTACGATCAACATTGCGTGCAGCAGCCACCACAGCCCCCCAGACACTTTTCCGAGAGGTGTACTATTTTTCCCTTCCTGTAGATCTCACATTTTATGAGGGACCACATGTTCTCTATGGGGTTCAAATCAGGTGAACAAGGGGGCCATGTCATTATTTTTTCTTCTTTTAGACCCGTACTGGCCAGCCACGCTGTGGAGTAGTTGGATGCATGAGATGGAGAATTGTCCTGCATGAAAATCATGTTTTTCTTGAATAGTCTTCTTCCTGCACCACTGCTTGAAAAAGTTGTCTTCCAGAAACTGTCAGTAGGTCTGAGAGTTGAGCTTCATTCCATCCTCAACCCGAAAAGGCCCTACAAGTTCATCTTTGATGATACCAGCCCATACCAGTACCCCACCTCCACCTTGCTGGCGTCTGTGTTTGAGTGGAGCTCTCTGCCCTTTACTTATCCAGCCCATCAAGAGTCACTCTCATTTCATCAGTCCATAAAACCTTTGAAAAATCAGTCTTAAGATATTTTTTGGCCCAGTCTTGACGTTTTATTTTATGTGTCTTGTTCAAAGGTAGTTGTTTTTCAGCCTTCCCTACCATGTCCCTGAGTATCGCACACCTTGTGCTTTTTGATACTCCAGTAACGTTGCAGCTCTGAAATATTGCAAAACTGGTGGCAAATGGCATCTTGGCAGCTTCACGCTTGATTTTCCTTAATTCATGGACAGTTATTTTGCGCCTTTTTTTGCCCAACACGCTTCTTGTGATCCTGTTGGCTATTTGCCATGAAACGATTGATTGTTCGGTGATCACGCTTCAAACGTTTGGCAATTTCGGACCCTTTGGTCTTCCTCTTAGGTGCGAGAGCTGGAGGGTTGAACAAGATGTCGTCCAGACTTTTCCTTCACATAACCACGGCGGCTAGATGCTTGATAGCCAAAGACTGGAAGCAGACTTCTACCCCATCCCTTATGAGCCTTAGGAATAGAATTCTTGATGTTAAACGTATGGAATATTTAACAGCGATGATGCACAGTTTGACCTGTGTGAGTTCTCCGTTTCTGTTTAAAGCTGCAGATAGGCGTGCCTGTCTGCTGCTGCCTGATAATTATTCACGCCCTTCTCTGCTTGCTGCCTTTGTGAGTGTGTGGCCGCGTCATGAAAGGGGGCGGGGCTCCGGCATCACGCAATTTAGCCCGCCCCCTTTCATGACGCGGCCACACACCTATCTGCGGCTTTAAACAGAAACGGAGAACTCACACAGGTCAAACTATTATATACTTTTCTCTTACTTTACAAAAGCGATTTTTTTATGCAAAAGGGATGGCTAGAAATGGTAAGAGGGGGTGCAGGGACAGGTCTAAAGATAAGGGGGGGTCAGTTTCTGGGTTTAGGATCGCTTTAACAGATTGCATTTTTATCTTTCTTTTTTTTCTTCTATTATTTAGTCATGCTACCAGGTTAAAATGGCATATTTGGAATATGTTTACAGTTTTTCTGTCTTTCTGCCAATTGTAATGTTTCAATTGCATCATTTGTTTATATCTTGCTAAAAATTAATAAAAATGTATAGTTAAAAAAAAAAAGTTTGGCAATTTCAAAACTGCTGCATCCCTCTGCAAGACATTTCACAATTTTGGACTTTTCAGAACTCATCAAATCTCTCTTCTGAACCATTTTTCCAAAGGAAAGGCATTTGCCTAATAATTAAGCACATCTTATATAGGGTGTTGATTTCATTACACCACACCCCTTTTCATTACAGAGATGCACATCACCTGATTTACTTAATTGGTAGTTGGCTCTCAAGCCTATACAGCTTGGAGTAGGACAACATGTATAAAAAGTATCATGTGATCAAAAATCTAAATTACTTACCGATAATGTGTTTTTCATGAGCCACGACAGCACCACCTGAGAGATAGGACCGCCCATCCAAGACAGGAAACCTCTGAGATAAAAAGGCGGGACCTCTCCTGAACCTCAGTTTCGGTTACAGAGACCGGAGAGGGGAACCCAACAAGCATTAGTACACAACCAAAAGAACTCAACAAATCACACACCCCCCTCCAAAACGGGACCAACACCAACAGGCAATAGGGAGGGATGCGGTGGTGCTGTCGTGGCTCATGAAAAACACATTACCGGTAAGTAATTTAGATTTTTCCCTATCGCCACGACAGCACCACCTGAGAGATTTCAGAGAAAAGAAAATTAGGGAGGGACCACCGCTAGCAGAACTCGTCTACCAAGGTCACCACCATAGCGGCAGCAAGATCAAGCCTGACATGCTCGAAGAAAAGAGAAGGAGCAGCCCCACAGATCAAGTCTAAGGGGACAACAGCCACCCCCGCCCAGGAAGCAGCTACTGCCCTGGTGGAAGTGCACAAAGGCCCCCCCCGGGACCCGCACCTGACCGGAAGAAGCAAGAGCGAAGGCTTCCCGCAACCACCAAGCAAGGGCACCCACGACACTGCCTCACCCCAAGAGGCTCCCCGAAATAAAAAACAAGAGGGACAGAGCCAGACGCCAGGCCGTGGCCCGACGAAGCAGGCAAGCAACTCCCACCTGACCACGAACGTGTGGAGAACCACGTCCTTCTGAATTGTAGGAAGACCACATAAGGAAGGGAGAACAAGCTCCCGCAGTCCGCGGAACATGAGAGCCACCTTGGAAAGAAGGAAGGAACCAGGGAGAGGATGACCCTGTCCAGCCGAACCGGAGAACAAGGCCCCACCACCGACAAGGCCAGGAGGACACAAAAAAAGGCTGGCGGACGGCAAGCCACCGCCCAACAGGACCAACTGCAGAGGCAGGACCCTAAGCGGAGGCGTGGTTAAGGCATCCAGAACTAAAATGAGACCCCAAGGAGCCACTTTTGGACAGGGAACAGGAGTGGCCTTCCCCCGGCAGGACCGGAAAACTCACGACACCCAAGAAGACCCCTCGAGGGAACAAAGGCACAGGCCCCCAAAGCCGAAAATCAGAGCTCCAGGGAATCGACCGAGACCAATCCGCCACCCACTGGAGGAAGTCGAAAATTGCCGGCACAGGAGCCCACCGTCCGGACTCGTCCCTGAAGAAGACAGAAAACCACCCGGTACCAGAAATAACCCGGTGGCAACCGGCGTCCGACCGGACCTCAGCACACGAACAAGGCCCCCAGAGAATCCCCCACGTGACCGGAGCCGCCTGGTCAAGTCCCACGCAGTCAGCCGGAGACCAGCGGAAGGGGGACCGGCCCCCGCAGGAGAGACCGGAAGAGGGGGAGAGTCCAGGGAGCCTGGATGGACAGGCGACTGAGCCAAAAGAACCAAGCTCCCCGGGGCCAGAAGGGCGCCATCATGACGACCCTCGCCCTGTCCTACCTGACTTTCCGAAGCACTGCAGGAACCTAACCAAGGGAGGGAAGGGACACAGAAGGCCCAAGGACCAGGGGATCAGTACAGCGTCCCCAGCAACGGGCCGGACTCGGGAATCAGCGAACAGAATCCACACACCAGACCATGCTCTCGAGTGGCAAAGAATCCATCTCCAGAAGGCCCAATCTGGCCACAATCGGAGCAAAAAATAAAAAACATTCAAATCCAGGGCCCACTGCTCCCGTTGGAGCAGCACCCTGCAGAGAAAATCCGTCCCGGAAGTTGCCACTTCCCCGCATGCGAAGGGCAGAGAGGGAACCAGACGGGCGTTCCAACAGCTGACAACGCCCCGCGTAACTACCATGAGTGCCTGAGACCGGGTGTCCCCCTGACGGTGCCAGGAAGCCACCACTAGAGATGGGCGAGTCCGAAAAGACTCGGAATCGCAAGACCCCAACGAGTCCGAGTCAAGGACTCGGGACTCGTTGCGAGTCCAGCGAGTCCAATGTTAATGAATAGGGACCCGAGTAATAGCGAATAATGACATTTACAACTCGCTGATGTGTCTCTGAAAGTGTGCGAGTCCAAACTCGCTGGTTTTTCTCTTATTTTGAGGCTTGTAGCCGATGCTGCGAGGGAAGGGATTCTCCAGCACACACCATGGTTTAAGGAAACAGGAAGCGAGTCGCGCTGACAGGCGCACACACAGAGCGATCCATTCATCAGTGCAATCATGGCAGCAGGACGTGGCATGGTGAACACGCTGCGTCTTATTGCACATGTGGAGGCTCGTCCATTTCTATGGCTCCCTACAGATCCTGAGTATGGGGATACGACCCTAATTAATACAGCCTGGAGAGAGATCGCCCAAGAGATGTTCCCTGCGTTCCATCGGAGTGACCATGAGGAACAGAGCAATCTAAGTAAGTTAAATGAGTTTACACGTTATATATTGCATTTACTGTATATATACTCGTGTATAAGCCGACCCGTGTATAAGCCGACCCCCCTATTTTTGGCCCGAAAAACTATGAAAACATATTCACCGCCATCCTGGTATACAGCGGCTATCACTGGTAGACAGCCCCCCAGCAGAGTATACACCTCCCCCTGCAGAGTATACAGGCCCCCAGCTGGGTATACATGCCCCCATATTGTGGTATACAGGCAGGGGCGGACTGGCCCAGGTGCCACGGGTCATGCGGCTGCAGGAGCATGAATAATCCGCATGTCCCTGAAGCAGCAGGCGGAAACGGAAGCTCCTGGCCGCGCGATGACGTCATCAGCACGCGGCTGCGTCCGTGAGTGAGCGTCTGTGAGTGGCGTGCGTCTGCGACTGTTAGCGAGCGGCTGTGAGGAGCGCGAGGCTGCGGCTGGGAGCGAGCCATAGGATAATGCGGGAGCTGCGGTGACTGTGAGGCGGCCGCCAGTCATCACCCCCCCCCCACACCCCGTCCTCACCTGTGTCGGGCCAGTGAGGGAGGGTTGCGACCCAAACTGTAGGGTGCCAGTCAGTCCCTGTATACAGGGCCCTCAGTGTGTGTACAGGCCCCCCCAGCAGTGGGTATACAGGGCCCCCAGCAGTGGGTAGACAGTGGCCCAGTGGGTTTACAGGGCCCCCAGCAGTGGGAATACAGGGCCCCCATAGCAGGGTATACAGGACCCTGAATGTGTTATCATGCTCCACCGCATAGTTGCCTATATTTGGATGGGGTCACAACAGTACAATGAGTTTAATGTCTGATCCTCCTGGCTCTTTCGGCCAAGGGGTTGGGTGTATATAAATACCACTAATGACCAGAGTCTGGTGCCCGCACTATTACATTCTCTATGCGTTGACATGTGTCCTGCCTCATTTGTGATTGTGGCCACGTGAGCTCAATGTCCGTAATGCTGTTGATGATGTTCCACACTGTCGTGTCACTGTGCCTTGTATACACATTACACACACAAAATGAATAAAATGTTATTGTTGATTTGTACACATACTTTTGTTGTTTCAAATATTACACATCTCTAAAGCCGGTTTCAAATCATTTCACAGTTGACCATCTTAAAAAACGGTGGAGGAGCTGCCGGGACCAGCATAAGAAGCAGTACCGGCAGTACTCTGAGAGACAACCGGGAGCCGCTCCATTGCTCAACCACTACCATTTTTATGACCGGCTGTCCTTCCTTCACCCGGTGGCCCGTATGCCAAGGTATGTGTCTGCAGCACTGTTGTGTACATTTAGTATTATTTATTAATATATACATTAGGTTCCATTTCGGGTCTGTGGGTAGCAGAGTATACACGTGGCTCTGTGGGTAGCAGAGTATACAGGCGGGTCTGTGGGTAGCAGAGTATACAGGCGGGTCTGAGGTAGCATAGTATACAGGCGTCTCTGTGGGTAGCAGAGTATACAGGCGGGTCTGTGGGTAGCAGAGTATACAGGCGGGTCTGAGGTAGCAGAGTATACAGGCGGGTCTGTGGGTAGCAGAGTATACAGGCGGGTCTGAGGTAGCAGAGTATACAGGCGGGTCTGTGGGTAGCAGAGTATACAGGCGGGTCTGAGGTAGCATAGTATACAGGCGTCTCTGTGGGTAGCAGAGTATACAGGCGGGTCTGTGGGTAGCAGAGTATACAGGCGGGTCTGAGGTAGCAGAGTATACAGGCGGGTCTGTGGGTAGCAGAGTATACAGGCGGGTCTGAGGTAGCAGAGTATACAGGCGTCTCTGTGGGTAGCAGAGTATACAGGCGGGTCTGTGGGTAGCAGAGTATACAGGCGGGTCTGAGGTAGCAGAGTATACAGGCGGGTCTGAGGTAGCAGAGTATACAGGCGGGTCTGAGGTAGCAGAGTATACAGGCGGGTCTGTGGGTAGCAGAGTATACAGGCGGGTCTGAGGTAGCAGAGTATACAGGCGTCTCTGTGGGTAGCAGAGTATACAGGCGGGTCTGTGGGTAGCAGAGTATACAGGCGGGTCTGAGGTAGCAGAGTATACAGGCGGGTCTGAGGTAGCAGAGTATACAGGCGTCTCTGTGGGTAGCAGAGTATACAGGCGGGTCTGTGGGTAGCAGAGTATACAGGCGGGTCTGAGGTAGCAGAGTATACAGGCGGGTCTGTGGGTAGCAGAGTATACAGGCGTGTCTGTGGGTAGCAGAGTATACAGGCGGGTCTGAGGTAGCAGAGTATACAGGCGGGTCTGAGGTAGCAGAGTATAAAGACGGCTCTGTGGGTAGCAGAGTATATAGGTGATGAGAATAGGGTTAATAGATGGTGCTACAGTGTTGGGGCGTGCTAGAGGGAGCAGAGATCCGATTACTGCCATAATTTATGACCTTATTAAAGATAGCGGCCGCAGCTAAATGACATCATGGCAAAGGTAAACATGGGGTGTGGTTAGCTGCAGGAGGTTAGTGAGAGGTGTGGGTTGTTTGGCAGAGGGCGTGGTGTGGGCGTGGTGAGCGCAGCTCCAGCGTCAGATACGCTGCGAGCGCGGAACCGCGGCACATCTCCAGGAGCAGAGGACGTGTCCGGTACGTCCGTAGCCCCCGGCCTCCCCGTTGTCCGCACACACAGCCCCGCTGTGACCTCTGCAGTGTCACAGGCCCCGGCGGGCGTCTGTCATCTCCTCCTGACACTGACCTCCTCCTGATTTGATTGTCTGTGTTGTCCCCCCCCGCTGTCAGCATCAGTGATCTGCTAAGACCTGTGGGTGCACAGACGGGGGAAGTACAAATGCCAGCATGCCGGGGCGGATTGGGCGCTGTGAGGGGCGCAGGTCTTGCTGTGAGCGGAGGGCGCGAGGCCGCTCGAGAAAACGCTATAGCGGCTGTGTGAGTTAAGCGTCTGCGGCTCGCGAAGGCGCATACGCGTCTCTGCTCGCAGTGACGCTAAGGAGTTTGGGATTAGGCTACAGTGCCGGAATTTCAAACTCCCGATTATATAAATAGATTATATATATATATATTGTATACCTTTCAACCCCTTCCCTGCTTTATATAGATGATATAAGCTAAACGTTTTGTGAATTAAGTATGTCAAGTAAAAAGTGAAGTCAGGGGGCCTTTTTTTTTTCATGTGAACCATTGGTGTTATCGATTGTCTAGATTAGATGGGATGGGGGGGGGGGGTGTTAATCAGGGGGTGAAAAATTATGTATTAGTATGGAATTAGCAAAGAAAGTCACGTATTCCTTTATGTTATGTACAGTTGGTTATTCTTTCATAATAATAACAAATATCTGATTAATAATACACAGATACACAGAGTCTAAAAAGCGTGCAACTTAATGTTTGACCTATGTTTTTGTTTCCAAATGCAATGCATTCACCAAATTTTTTTTTACTTTACCCACAGAGAAGCTTACTACAGAGGGCGGCGTGCTGTGAACCCTCCACCGCCAAACAGAAGGCGGCGTGGAGAACACCCACCACCACCACCACGGCCGGCGCCATCACCACCACCGCCGTCGCCGCCGCCGCCACCACCACCATCGCCAGGGCCAGCACACACCACCGCCGCCACCAGCGGCCGGGCCAGCACCACCACCGCCGCCACCAGCGGCAGGCCCATCAACACCACCACCGCCGTCCCCGCCACCACCACCACCACCGCCACCAGCGGCAGGGTCCGCACCACCACCGCCCCCCCAGCGGCAGGGCCAGCACCACCACCGCCACCACCAGCGGCAGGGCCAGCACCACCACCGCCACCACCAGCGGCAGGGCCAGCACCACCACCGGCAGGCCCAGCTTATGGTACCATCCCGGGGTCTGCACAATTAAGTGTGCAACAAAGTAATGCTGACTTTGCCCGCAGTATTATACCATTCATGGATAATATTCCATTTGACAGGCTACTGCGGGCAAGGTCAGCATTACAGATAGTGCTGGAAGCCTGTCAGCCAGGAAACGACCCCGGTGATGTGTTCCAGTATTTGGATGGTTGGAGAATAAACTCTACCAGGCTGGGCAGGCCCACAACACGGGACAGCCAAGTCCCACCCCACAGGGCTTTGCCTCCATGCCAGTGGCCAGCGAACAGGGACCTACCACCGTTCCCTAGACCTGTTCATATGATCCACCCTGAAGGGTTCGGCCAGGCCATCCGTGGGGCCCTTGACCTTTTGCAGGACGGACAGCCCAGCTACCAGGACCTGTAGGGCTCCATTTATTTTTTTTACCTTAATTAAAGGTAGTATTTGTTGGAATGTCCAAACAGTGCTGCCATTTTTTTTTTTTAAACACAGTTTTAAAAACAAGCTTTGTGTCTGTCTTTTTTTCAAGGAATGAATGTGGATTTTTTTTTTTGGTTGGGCTTCAAGTCATCATAATTATTATAATTATTTATTTATATAGCGGCCATAGGTTCCATGGCGCTGTACATGAGGAAAAGGTAGAGAAGGACAAGTACAATAAACATAGACAATAAGGTCATACAGGTACAATAGTAGAGGACCCTGTACGCGTGGGCTCACATTCTACGAGGGGTGGGTGGGGATACAATAGGGTGGGGAAGGTGTCGGTCGTGGGGCGTTGTAGCGGGGTCTCATGGCAGGTTGTAGGCCTGTCGGAAGAGTTGAGTCTTTATAAGTATCTTTAAGGTTCAGAGGGTAGGCGACTGACTGATGAGGTGGGGCAGGGAGTTCCATAGCATGGCGGATGACCGGGAGAAATCCTGTATGCGGTTGTGGGAAGAGGAGATGAGGGTGGACTGTAGGACAACTTCTTGGGATGAACGCAGGTTGCGTGAGGGATGTTATCGGGAGATCATGTCGGAGATGTATGGTGGGGATAGGTTGTGTAAGGCTTTGAATGTCATGGTCAGTGTTTTAAAGTGAGCTCTCTGTGGGCCGTAGGGGCCAGTGAACGGCTTGGCAGAGGGGGTATGTAGGGGAGTAGCGTGAGGACAGATGGATTAGCCGGGCAGGAGAGTTTAGTATAGATTGGAGAGTTGCAAGACAGTTGGCAGGGAGACCTATGCGAAGGAGGTTGCAGTAGTCAAGGCGGGAGATGATGAGGGCATTTATGAGTGTTTCAGCAGTGTCAGGATTGAGGAACGACCGAATTGGTTAAATATTTTTGAGTTGGAGTCACAGGGACTTGGTTAGGGACTACAGGTGGGGCTTGAAGGAGAGGGAGGAGTCAAGGATTACACCGAGACAGTTGGCGTGGTGGACAGGGGAGAGAGCATCATTAGCAAGTACTTTACGGCCCGCATGGCGCATGAAGTCACCTTGGTTACTAAGTGTCAAATCATGACTCCACATACAACTGTTGCTGACAAACAGTGCCTGTGTTTGTGGGGTTACTTTATGCCTCGCTATGGCAACAAGACTATGAACACACATGTGAGAGGCTGGGACGTCTACATGCTACACATCGCGTCTACGCGTTTTGTATGGAGCGTACAGTGGGACCCTTCAACAGGCTCCAGCAGGATGATAGTCCAAGCAACGCCCACGATGCAGGCATAGGATTGGTGCCTGAAAAAATTAGCCCAAGGGGCTGTTTCCCATTTTTGGTATTAAAGTAGGTCTAAGGGCCATACAAAGCTTGTTAGCCAGGGTGTCTCACAAACCATGATAAGCTTGTTAGCCTGTGTGGCTCGAAAAATTAGCCCAGGGGCTGTTTCACATTTTTGGTATACATGTAGGTCTAAGGGCCATACAAAGCTTGTTAGCCAGGGTGTCTCCCAAACCATGATAAGCTTGTTAGCCTCTGTGCCTCAAAAAATTAGCCCAAAGGGCTTAATAAAGTATATTTTTAAATAAAGCAGGGCGCTTGGCCCATTGCATATTATTGCTTGGACTCGGAGCATAGAAGAAGCAAGGCCAACTATGCAGTGGTAGGCTTGGTGCCTCAAAAAATTAGCCCAAAGGGCTTAATAAAGTATATTTTTAAATAAAGCAGGGCGCTTGGCCCATTGCATATTATTGCTTGGACTAGGAGCATAGAAGAAGCAAGGCCAACTATGCAGTGGTAGGCTTGGTGCCTCAAAAAATTAGCCCAAAGGGCTTAATAAAGTATATTTTTAAATAAAGCAGGGCGCTTGGCCCATTGCATATTATTGCTTGGACTAGGAGCATAGAAGAAGCAAGGCCAACTATGCAGTGGTAGGCTTGGTGCCTCAAAAAATTAGCCCAAAGGGCTTAATAAAGTATATTTTTAAATAAAGCAGGGCGCTTGGCCCATTGCATATTATTGCTTGGACTCGGAGCATAGAAGAAGCAAGGCCAACTATGCAGTGGTAGGCTTGGTGCCTCAAAAAATTAGCCCAAAGGGCTTAATAAAGTATATTTTTAAATAAAGCAGGGCGCTTGGCCCATTGCATATTATTGCTTGGACTCGGAGCATAGAAGAAGCAAGGCCAACTATGCAGTGGTAGGCTTGGTGCCTCAAAAAATTAGCCCAAAGGGCTTAATAAAGTATATTTTTAAATAAAGCAGGGCGCTTGGCCCATTGCATATTATTGCTTGGACTCGGAGCATAGAAGAAGCAAGGCCAACTATGCAGTGGTAGGCTTGGTGCCTCAAAAAATTAGCCCAAAGGGCTTAATAAAGTATATTTTTAAATAAAGCAGGGCGCTTGGCCCATTGCATATTATTGCTTGGACTCGGAGCATAGAAGAAGCAAGGCCAACTATGCAGTGGTAGGCTTGGTGCCTCAAAAAATTAGCCCAAAGGGCTTAATAAAGTATATTTTTAAATAAAGCAGGGCGCTTGGCCCATTGCATATTATTGCTTGGACTAGGAGCATAGAAGAAGCAAGGCCAACTATGCAGTGGTAGGCTTGGTGCCTCAAAAAATTAGCCCAAAGGGCTTAATAAAGTATATTTTTAAATAAAGCAGGGCGCTTGGCCCATTGCATATTATTGCTTGGACTAGGAGCATAGAAGAAGCAAGGCCAACTATGCAGTGGTAGGCTTGGTGCCTCAAAAAATTAGCCCAAAGGGCTTAATAACGTATTTTTTTACATAAAGCAGGGCGCTTGGCCCATAGCATATTATTGCTTGGACTGGGTGCCGAATGAAATCAACAGAGCTACGGGACTTGTCATTAATTCCTGTCCAAAATGGGCATATTGTTAACAGCGCAATATCCCAATCATATAAATTATGATTAGGTTAATCTAGGATTGTGTACTGTCGTCAGGAGGGCTTAGGAACTGTGATGATATCCAATCCTTGTTGAATTTAATTAGAGTGAGCCTGTCGGCATTTTCTGTGGTGAGGCGGGACCTTCTATCAGTGACTATACCCCCAGCGGCACTGAAAACACGCTCTGATGTCACACTAGCAGCTGGGCATGCCAGCACCTCCAAGGCATACAATGACAGCTCAGTCCAAGTGTGCAGCTTGGAAACCCAGTAATTAAAGGGTACAGAAGGGTCGGTTAGGAAGCTGGTACTGTCACTGAGATACTGCTGCACCATGTTGGACAATTGTTGTCTCCTACTCAAGGTCACCGTAGTCAAATTACGTTCTTGATTGGAAGGTCTGTTGAACATCGCCCAGTTGGCGGACATCTTACCCCCACCTCTTCTTGTCATTGATGGCGTTTGTGTCCCAACCAAAGGCTGCTGTTGGAAAGAGCTGGTTCTTCGATGTATAGCGGATTCAGACGGTGATATTGCCAGCAAAATATCAAGAAGAACCCTCTTTACATGATCCATCGTTAAGCCCCTGGATGAGTGCGACAGCAGCGACTGAAATTTGTCTTTGTACCGTGGGTCCAAAAACGTTGACAACCAGTAGAGGTCGCTGTCATAGATGTGTATGACGCGTGGATCTTTGGAGACACATTGACACATTACTTCAGCCATGTGTGCTAAGCTGCAAAGACTCATCTCCTCGGTTACAACAGAATGAAGATCACTACGCGTCGTGGCCTCTAAATCGGTGTCCGCCTCCTCCTCTTCAGCCCACCCATGCTGTACCGACATAAACGTAGGGTTGGGAGTCCCATCAGGGTTCACATCAGTACCAGAGAAAAATAAATCTTCTTCATCATCACCCTCATCAACATCTTCCTGAACCAATGTAGCCTGCTGATATTGGCTAGGGTGGCTAGGATCAGCGATGTTCAATTCTGGCTCCATAGCCATCCGCTGTGCTCTCAAAGCATCTGTTTTGAGATTCAATAGGGATTCTTGGAGCAGGCAGAGCATGGGGATGGTGAGACTTATAATCGACTGATCCCCACTGACGAGTTTGGTACAGTATTCGAAGTTATCCAGCAACTCGCAAAGGTCAGCGATCCAGACCCACTCGAAAGTACCGATGTGTGTGGTATGACTTCCAGGTTGACGGGCATGTTGCAGCTGAAATTCCGCAATTGCCTTCTGCTGCTCATTAAACCTTGCCAGCATATGGAAGGTGGAGTTCCATCGCGTAGGCATGTCGCAAATTAGCCTGTGTTTCGGCAAGTTAAATTGGATTTGAAGGGCAGAAAGACTTGCAGCTGCTGTGGACGAATGTCTAAAGTGGGCGCAAATTCGCCTCACCTTATCCAGTAGCTCAGATAACTCTGGGTATATTTTGAGGAATTTCTGAACTACCAGGTTCAGGACATGCGCCATGCAAGGCACATGTACAAGTTTACCGTGCTTTATTGCCGCCACAAGGTTTGCACCATTATCGCTCACAACTAGACCTGGTTGTAGTTCCAGTGGGGCCAGCCACTCATCGGTCTGTTGCTTGAGACCTTTCCACAACTCTGTTGCAGTGTGACGTGTGTCACCTAGGCAGATAAGCTTCAGAAGAGCCTGTTGTCGCCTTGCAGAAGCAGTACTGCAAAGCTCCCAACTCGGACGTGATGGTGCTTGAGGCTCAGCAGTGGACAAGGAAGTGGCAGAAGCAGATTGGGAACTGGACATATATGAGGAGGCAGACACCCGGAATGATGTTGGGCCCGCTATTCGTGGAGTTGGAAGTATGTCAGATGGTACAGTTTTAGAAGTTGGGACACTCTCCACCAGGTTGATCCAGTGAGCCGTTAGTGAAATGTATCTGCCCTGTCCACAACTACTTGTCCACGTGTCCGTAGTTAGGTGGACTTTGGCGGTGACAGCATTTGTTAAAGCACGTTTTAAGTTGTTAACCACGTGCTGGTGTAAGGCGGGGAACGGCACTACGTGAGAAAAAGTACCGGCTGGGTACAGAGTATCGTGGTGCTGCCTCAGCCATCAACTCCCGAAAAGACTCTGTACCCACAAGCCTAAACGGCAGCATTTCCACAGCTAACAACTTGGCTATTTTCGCTGTCACTTTTTGGGAATATGGGTGTGTCGGTTGGAACTTCCGCTGTCTTTCATACAGCTGTGGCACAGACAACTGCACGTTTGGACCAGACTGACAAGAGGATTGACTACTGTCATGTCTGTCTTGTAAAGCACCTTGGGAGGAGTACGCTTGAGCAGGAGCTGAAGCCTGAACACTTGCTGGTGAAGGATGTATCTGAGGTGGCCTGGAAGTGTTTGGATCAGAAGGCACTGATTTTGAACCCTGATAGGGTGCCCACTGAATTGGGTGCTTAAGAGACATATGCTTGCGCATACTGCTGGTGCTCTGGTTTCCTTTTACCGTGCCTCTGCTAAGCCTTGCCTGGCACATCTTACAGATAACCATATTTGGTAATGTTGGGCTATCCTTAAAAAATTTCCACACACTGGCTGTTCGTCCTTTATTTTTAATTGGAGGAAGAGGAGGATGACTCTGTTCAACACCAACTGTGGACACATTTTGGGCAACTGTGTTTGCAGTTTGTGCAACAGTTGGCACAGTTTGTGCCACAGTTGACGCTATTTGGGCAACTGTTCTCACAGTTTGTGTTCTGGAGACAGTACGCCTTTGTGATTTTGCCAGTGGTACATAGCCACTTTCGTCCTCCTGGCTGCTCTCTTGGCTATGCAATTCAGCAATCCAGGTAGGATCTGTGGTGTCATCATCCACCCCTTCCAGTTCAAAGGATTCTGGATAAACTGACTGAGCAGGCTGGCCAGATGAGATGTGTGTCTCATCATCCTCATCATCATCCACCTCCTGAGATACTGTTTGCATTTCGTGAAAGTGTCTTTCCTCAGGACGCGCTACTTCCAAACTTTGGCCATGAGTAGACATTTCGTCTACTTCAAGTATTCGTCGTCAGGCAGTGACAAAGAAAACCCCTTGATAAGAACACGATAGTCTATTCGAGAACGTGAGCCAAGGTCCATATTCAAATTTTCCTCTGGTGCGATGGGTTGAGGCAATATGACGACTTTGAGGATTGGATGGCGTGCATTGTCTGTAGCGACACTAGAATGTCTTGCCAACGGATGATTGCGTACTGCAAGAAACCAGTGGTCGAGGGCGTCTGAGCCATCCAAGATGTTATCTTGTCATGCTCATCCGGCTCTCAACACAGTTTTCTTTGTAGTTATGGGATTTTAGGTAGAAAAAGGACGTTCTATCAATTCCTAGGCTGTTGTACTTGTACCAGTGCCTTCTTGGGCAAGACTGTGCGGCACGAGCTGTCCCTGTCCTTTTGGGAACATCCTTTTTGGTAATTGTTTTTTTTGAGAACATTGTAGATGAATGCACAGTCACCAAGTTGGGTTAGGTGTTGCTGTATGCGTCACTTGCTGGCGGGGTAAGTGTGCGCTGCGCACACTTGGCAGTGAAGCCGCACACTACACTCCCTAAAAAAATTGGTTTAGAAGTGCGCACAGCCACCGAGATGTGGTTAGGTTAGCTGAATGCGTCACTTGCTGGCGGGGTAAGTGTGCGCTGTCACACTTGGCAGTGAAGCCGCACACTACACTCCCTAAAAAAATTGGTTAGAAGTGCGCACAGCCACCGAGATGTGGTTAGGTTAGCTGAATGCGTCACTTGCTGGCGGGGTAAGTGTGCGCTCTCACACTTGGCAGTGAAACCGCACACTACACTCCCTAAAAAAATTGGTTAGAAGTGCGCACAGCCACCGAGATGTGGTTAGGTTAGCTGAATGCGTCACTTGCTGGCGGGGTAAGTGTGCGCTCTCACACTTGGCAGTGAAACCGCACACTACACTCCCTAAAAAAATTGGTTAGAAGTGCGCACAGCCACCGAGATGTGGTTAGGTTAGCTGAATGCGTCACTTGCTGGCGGGGTAAGTGTGCGCTGTCACACTTGGCAGTGAAGCCGCACACTACACTCCCTAAAAAAATTGGTTAGAAGTGCGCACAGCCACCGAGATGTGGTTAGGTTAGCTGAATGCGTCACTTGCTGGCGGGGTAAGTGTGCGCTCTCACACTTGGCAGTGAAACCGCACACTACACTCCCTAAAAAAATTGGTTAGAAGTGCGCACAGCCACCGAGATGTGGTTAGGTTAGCTGAATGCGTCACTTGCTGGCGGGGTAAGTGTGCGCTCTCACACTTGGCAGTGAAACCGCACACTACACTCCCTAAAAAAATTGGTTAGAAGTGCGCACAGCCACCGAGATGTGGTTAGGTTAGCTGAATGCGTCACTTGCTGGGGGGTAAGTGTGCGCTGTCACACTTGGCAGTGAAGCCGCACACTACACTCCCTAAAAAAATTGGTTAGAAGTGCGCACAGCCACCGAGATGTGGTTAGGTTAGCTGAATGCGTCACTTGCTGGCGGGGTAAGTGTGCGCTCTCACACTTGGCAGTGAAACCGCACACTACACTCCCTAAAAAAATTGGTTAGAAGTGCGCACAGCCACCGAGATGTGGTTAGGTTAGCTGAATGCGTCACTTGCTGGCGGGGTAAGTGTGCGCTCTCACACTTGGCAGTGAAACCGCACACTACACTCCCTAAAAAAATTGGTTAGAAGTGCGCACAGCCACCGAGATGTGGTTAGGTTAGCTGAATGCGTCACTTGCTGGCGGGGTAAGTGTGCGCTGTCACACTTGGCAGTGAAGCCGCACACTACACTCCCTAAAAAAATTGGTTAGAAGTGCGCACAGCCACCGAGATGTGGTTAGGTTAGCTGAATGCGTCACTTGCTGGCGGGGTAAGTGTGCGCTCTCACACTTGGCAGTGAAACCGCACACTACACTCCCTAAAAAAATTGGTTAGAAGTGCGCACAGCCACCGAGATGTGGTTAGGTTAGCTGAATGCGTCACTTGCTGGCGGGGTAAGTGTGCGCTCTCACACTTGGCAGTGAAACCGCACACTACACTCCCTAAAAAAATTGGTTAGAAGTGCGCACAGCCACCGAGATGTGGTTAGGTTAGCTGAATGCGTCACTTGCTGGCGGGGTAAGTGTGCGCTGTCACACTTGGCAGTGAAGCCGCACACTACACTCCCTAAAAAAATTGGTTAGAAGTGCGCACAGCCACCGAGATGTGGTTAGGTTAGCTGAATGCGTCACTTGCTGGCGGGGTAAGTGTGCGCTCTCACACTTGGCAGTGAAACCGCACACTACACTCCCTAAAAAAATTGGTTAGAAGTGCGCACAGCCACCGAGATGTGGTTAGGTTAGCTGAATGCGTCACTTGCTGGCGGGGTAAGTGTGCGCTGTCACACTTGGCAGTGAAGCCGCACACTACACTCCCTAAAAAAATTGGTTAGAAGTGCGCACAGCCACCGAGATGTGGTTAGGTTAGCTGAATGCGTCACTTGCTGGCGGGGTAAGTGTGCGCTCTCACACTTGGCAGTGAAACCGCACACTACACTCCCTAAAAAAATTGGTTAGAAGTGCGCACAGCCACCGAGATGTGGTTAGGTTAGCTGAATGCGTCACTTGCTGGCGGGGTAAGTGTGCGCTCTCACACTTGGCAGTGAAACCGCACACTACACTCCCTAAAAAAATTGGTTAGAAGTGCGCACAGCCACCGAGATGTGGTTAGGTTAGCTGAATGCGTCACTTGCTGGCGGGGTAAGTGTGCGCACTCACACTTGGCAGTGAAGCCGCACACTACACTCCCTAAGGTGGAGTACGTGCTAGCAGCAACGCACTGGTCTGCCACAGAAAAAATAACGCTCTATGGCTTATTAGGAACAAAAATCGATCTGGTGCAAAAACAAAAATGAAACAGCACCTCAGCTAAGCCTCTGACTGCAGCTGTTAGCAAAGCTGAGTGAGTAAGCTAAGCTATGAGGTCCGTCCTGTGTGCACTAAGGCTTCTCCTTCCTTCCCTCCCTGCCTGCCTGCCTACACAGCACTACTCCGTCCTCCTCCTAGCTCTCAGAAGAGCTTTTTGGGTTAATATAAGGAATCTTCCCTACACTGACAATCCCTGATCTGCTCCAGCATATATCTCTCTCTCCCTATACTAGGTCAGATCGTCTCAGGAATGTGCCCAAAATGGCGGGGACAAGCCTTATATACTGCCTTGCCTGTCATAGATGACATAGGCATGACGATGGACAGCAGCCAATCATAGTCCTGACACAACCAACTTTGCTATGCCATTACTGACTATGATTGGCTATCTTCACAAGTTTTCTGACCTAACACGCACGCTGTGCTGACTCGCAACATAACAGATTCTGTATTCCACAGTCCGAATCCCGAATACAGTATACAGGACTCGGATTCGTAGACTCGTAGGACTCGGAATCGTAGACTCGCTCAGACTCGCTGCTGACAGCGGGTATCTGTGACGAGTCAAGCTTATTGCCATTGAATTCCATTGGACTCGTCACTGTGCGAGTCCAAGCTGGGAGATTCGCCGAGTAACGAGTCCTGCGAGTACCTTCAGAATCGCCGAGTCCCGAGTCCTAGCGAGTAGACTCGCCCATCCCTAGCCACCACACACCGTAGCCGGAGAGGACACTAAGATGGTGCCCCCGAAGGGAAGTAAGGAACGCAGAACTGCCTTCCAAACAGCCAGAAACTCCCGCATAAGGGAGGACAGACTGGAGAGGCGATGAGTCTCAGGCCCCCCGAGCGGACAGGTCCCGAAGGAGCCAGGAACTGGCCTCCGTTTTAAGCATCGGAGATCGGACCACCCCACGGGACGCCCCTGGAGAGGCGCCCAGGGAGCAGTCCCCCCTCCAGAGAATCTAAAGGCGGAGGGGACAGAACAATCTATGCGTCCAAGGCCGCCCCTAACCCGAGCTGACGCTGGGGAACCATCCACAGAAGGGCCCCGAGAGCGCAACCGTGCCCAAGGAACAGCGGGGATACAGGACGAGAGGGAGCCCAAGAGGGACACAGCCCTCCAGAAAACCAACAGAGGAGAGCCCCTGTACAGCAGAAAAAGGATGACCGAAGACGCAATGGCCTCGAGGTCAGCGGGGAGCTTCCCGACATTATGCCCGTGCGGGGTCTCTGGACTGCTTTCAGTCACGCCACGACCCCCGACGTCCAGAAGGAGGTAAAGCAGAGACAGGGAACCCAGAAATAAAGAGAATTTTGTTTACGTACCGTAAATTCTTTTTTCTTTAATCATCAATGGGAGACCCAGACAATGGGGGTTTAGGGCACTGCCCTCCGGAGGTCACACTAGGTACTACAAGTTTGTAGACACCGCCCCCTCCGCTTATAAACCCCTACCGCAGGGAACATCCTCAGTTTGGTCTACAAGCTGCGAGGAGGAAAATAAACCACACCCGAAACATCGGGAAGAATGCCGTGCACAAACGGTTCAACAACCCGGCAAACACTGTCTCAACAGAGAACAGGGCCAATGCAAAACATGCAAAGGAACAACTGGGTGGGTACTGGGTCTCCCATTGATGATTAAAGAAAAAAGAATTTACGGTACGTAAACAAAATTCTCTTTTTTCTGGTCATCATAATGGGAGACCCAGACAATGGGGATGTCCTAAAGCAATACCCCAGGGCGGGAAGAGTTCCTCAACAAGACGGATAACATGGTTCCCTTTTAAAGGTGGGCAACCGCCGCCTGTAGAACCCGCCTGCCCAAATTTGCATCCGCAGAGGCATGGGCATGCACCATATAGTGCTTAGAGAAAGTGTGTAGGCTGGACCAAGTGGCCGCCTGACACACCTGTAGAGCAGATGCTCTATGTCGCAAGGCCCAAGAGGCACCTACGGCTCTGGTAGAGTGAGCCTTCAATCCCACCGGGAGAGGCAAACCAGAAGACCGGTAAGCCTCTTGAATGGAAGCCTTAATCCACCTGGCTAAGGTTGACTTTGAAGCCGCGGACCCCTTACAGCGACCTGTCGTAAGAACAAACAAAGAATCCGAACTCCTAAAGGAGGCGGTTCTGGACACATAAATGCGTATAGCTCTCACGAGATCCAGAGTATGGAGGTCGCGCTCAACCTGATGAACGGGAGCGGGGCAAAATGATGGGAGAACAATCTCCTGGTTCAGGTGAAACGTTGAAACCACCTTTGGCAAGAATTCCGGCCGTGGACGCAACACCACCTTGTCTTGGTGAACCACCAGAAAGGGAGACTTGCACGATAGTGCAGCCAATTCTGAGACCCTCCTCAGAGATGTAATCGCCACCAGAAAAGCCACCTTCTGGGACAGACGAGAAAGGGAAACCTCCCTCAGAGGCTCAAATGGCGGTTTTTGCAATGCCGCCAGGACCATGTTAAGGTCCCACGGATCCAGAGGTCTTTTGTAGGGTGGAACCATCCGCGACACCCCCTGCAGAAATTGACGGACCTTCGGGAGAAGCGCCAATCGTCTGTCAAACAACACAGAAAGTGCTGAGACCTGACCCTTTAAGGAGCCAAGGGATAATCCCAACTCCAAACCCGACTGTAGGAATGCCAACAAAGTCGGGATGGACAAGGGCCACGGGGACCGGCCCCCAGAGGCACACCAGGTAAAAAAGATTTTCCACGTCCTGTGGTACATTTTCCTGGAAACTGGTTTTCTAGCCCGATTCATAGTGGCAACCACTGTAGGGGAGAACCCCCTGGATGTCAGCAGCCAGGCCTCAAGAGCCATGCAGTCAATCTGAGGGCCTTGGAATTGAGGTGGAAGAATGGGCCTTGCGCGAGAAGATCTGCGCGTTCTGGAAGAGCCCACCTGTGTCCGCCTGACAGTTGCCACAGGTCCGGATACCAGGACCTCCTGGGCCAGTCCGGAGCCACTAGAATGGCTACCCTGCATTCCGACCTGATTTTCCACAGCACCCTGCGAATCAGAGCCAGAGGAGGGAACACATATGGCAGATTGAATCTGGACCAAGTCAAGATCAGGGCGTCCGCTCCCAACGACTGGGGGTCCCATGACCTCGCCATGTATTGCGGAACCTGATGATTCAGCCGTGAGGCCATCAGATCCACGTCCGGAGTGCCCCATCTGCTGCAGATGTCCCGAAAGACGTCTGGATGAAGGGCCCACTCTCCGGCGTCCATCCCCTGCCTGCTCAGATAGTCGGCCTCCCAGTTTTCGACCCCTGGGATGTGAACTGCGGAGATCAGGCAGTTGTTGTCCTCCGCCCAGGATAGGATGCGGTGGACTGCGGCCAGAGCCTCTGCACTCCTGGTTCCTCCTTGATGATTTATATAAGCGACGGCCGTCGCATTGTCGGACTGAACCCGGATGGGTTGTCCTGAGAGGAATCTTTGAAAAGCCAGGAGTGCTAGATAGATCGCCTTGATCTCCAGCACGTTGATCTGCAATGCCGACTCCGACAGAGTCCAGAGGCCTTGGGCCCTGTGGTGTAAAAACACCGCACCCCAGCCCTTCAGACTGGCGTCGGTGGTCACCACTAACCAAGACGGTTTTATGAAGGACCGGCCCCGCGACAAGTGATGTGGTTGAAGCCACCACTGCAGGGAGTCTCGGGTCGGTTGTGACAGTGTCACCAGCCGATTCAGCGAGATCGTCCTCTTGTCCCACCTGCGTAGGATCTCCAGCTGGAGAGGACGGAGGCGAAATTGTGCAAACGGCACCGCCTCTATCGCCGCCACCATGCGACCCACCAGCTTCATCAACCCACGAAGGGATGATTGTGGTGACAGGAGCACTGCTTGTACTCCCGATCGGATCGCCACCTGTTTGGATTGTGGCAGAGACACCAGGGCTGAGGACGTATTGAAGTCCATGCCCAAATAAGTCAAGGACTGGGTCGGAACCAGGGTTGACTTCTGAACATTGAGGAGCCAACCGAATTGTTCCAGAGACCGCATGGTCACATCCAGGCTCGCTTGACAGAGGTGTTCCGATGGCGCCCTGACCAGCAGGTCGTCCAAATAGGGAATGACGGCATGGCCCTGCACGTGCAGGAGAGCCATCATAGAGGCCATCACTTTTGTGAACACCCGCGGTGCCGAGGCCAAGCCGAACGGCAGCGCCACAAATTGGAAGTGTTCCTCCCCCACTGCAAATCTCAACCATCGCTGGTGAGCCGGTGCAATGGGCACGTGAAGGTAAGCGTCTCTGATATCTATGGACGCCAAGAAGTCCCCCTGTGACACAGCCGCGATCACTGAGCGCAGTGATTCCATACGGAACTTCCGAACCAGCACGTGGCGGTTGAACAACTTCAGGTCCAGAACCGGGCGGAAGGATCCGTCCTTCTTTGGGACGATAAAGAGGTTGGAGTAAAAACCCCTGAACCTCTCCCCGGCAGGCACCGGGACCACCACTCCGTCTCTGCGGAGTCCCTCCAACACCAAAGAAAAGGCCAGAGCTTTTTCTGGGGAGGGGACCGACCGATGGAATCGGGATATCGGTTTTGACGTCAGCTCTATCCTGTAACCTCGCGAGACCACGTCTCGAACCCACTGATCTGGAACGTGAAGTAGCCACTCGTCCTGAAAGCGAGACAAGCGGCCCCCCACCTGTGGGGAGGCAGGAAGAGAGAGCGAGTCATGTAGAGGCGGGTTTGGGGGTGGCAGCTGCTGCCCCCGCCGGCTTCTTTGTACGACTCTTAGAGCGCCACTGAGAAGCGGGCTTGCCCCCTCGGTCCGTGCGAGCGGACGGTGCTGATGACTGTGAGCTGGACCGAAAGGACCACTGTTTTGGGTTCCTCTTAACGGTATACCGTGGCTTAGGTTTATTCTGCGGTATTTTAGACTCAGCAGAATCCTTAATTAGCTTATCCAGCTCTGTGCCAAAAAGCCTGTCACCAGAGAACGGAAGATTCTGCAGAATCTTCTTAGATGTGGCATCTGAGTCCCAAAGACGCAGCCACAACAACCTGCGGATCGCAATAGCATTGGCCGAAGCCACAGCTGAGCGAGTGGCAGTTTCCAGAGTCGCCGTTCTGGCGTAGTCCGCATAGGCCCTTGCCCTTTCGGTAAGTGCCAGGACCTCTGGACTGGACCTTGCCAGGTCAGTGATACCATCCAAGCAGGTAGTGATCGCTTGTAAGGTCCATACCGTGGCAAAGTTAGGGGCAAATGACGACCCCACCGCCTCATAGGAAGACTTGGCGAGTTGCTCGACCTGTCTATCAGTAGCATCCTTCAGTGAGGAGCTATCAGAGGCAGAGAAAAGGGAGCGTGCAGCAATCCTGGTCATGGAAGCATCCACCTTCGGGGACTGCGACCACTCCTGAAGCACCTCCTGGGGAAAGGGGAAGCGATTGTCCTTGGGTTTGCGGACATAACGCCGCCCAGGATGTAACCTGGGGGCTCTAATCACCCTTCCAAAATTAGTATGGTCCATAAAGGAGCCACTTGGTCTAGCCTCCGGCCGCAGCCATTGATAGACCTCCTTCGGGTGCACCGTCACCTCCTCAGGGGGTGTCACGAGACGTAAGGTCTCGTTGATAGAGGACACCAGATCCTCCACCCCATCTGGTGGTTCAGACACAGATACAGACCCGAAAGTCGAACCCCCATCATCGTCCTCACCATCAGAGGAACGCTCCTCCTCAGAGAGAGTCTGGAGCTCGGGTGAAGCCTCACGACGAGCCCGCTTAAGGGGTCTCACAGCAGAAGAGGGAGACACCCGGGGGTAACTGGAAGGAGTAGCTGGGCTATCCAGTCTCCTATTAAGTGCCTCCAGGGATTGCGACATGGAGGACAGCTGAGACAACAGAGATTCATTGATCCTGTTCTGAGTCTCCCAAGGCCCTGAGATCACCTGAACCTCGGGGTATAGCACCGGGGTTGCTGACCCAGCAGTTGCAGCCCGGGCCTCTGGGCGTCCACAGTTATTGCAGGACCCCTCCACCAGTGTTCCATTGCACGTAGCACATGTAACGGTGGTCTCGGCCGCCTTAGCAGCACGCTTCCCAGCTGAGGACATGGCCACAGTAGGGGTAGATAAGCCCAATTGCAGACAATAAAACCGGGAATCCCGGTGGCTTACCGACCGCTGTAAAGCGGTATGAGGGAGCGGTGTGTGTGTGTGACCTCCGCGCCGTCTTCCGGTCTCCCCTCTTGGAGTGCAGACGCACGCTGCATACAGTTCCCAGCCGGGAAGTGAGGGTAAAGATGGCCGCCGACAGAGAAACTGTGGGCGGCGCCGAAGACACGCGGGAAACACACACACACGCCCCGCGGTGACGTCACCGCACGGGCTGCATCCCATCCTCCAAGCATCCTTCTCATGAGGGAGCTGGAGCCCGCAGCGCGGGAAACAGTGTAAAAAACATTATACACAGACTGCAAATACATGTCACACATCCGCAGCCTACGGCCTCAGCCCCTGTAACACACAGGGCGGTCAGCCAGGGTGACCCCAGCACAGGGTACACCCGCAGAACCGCGGGCCCGAGGGCAACGCGCGGTCTGAGTGTCATGAAACACATAAAGTGCCAGACACTACCCCCAGGCACACAGGAGACACAGAGTGCCTCAGTGCCGGTCCGGTCTGTAAGCACCATTTAGGGAGGCCTCGGACGGGGGTGCAGCACCAGTCTGGAGTGTGAGCACCATTTAGGGAGGCCTCAGACTGGGCCGCTCAGCCCAGTCCGGAGTGTAAGCACCATTTAGGGAGGCCTCGGACTGGGCTGGCTCCAGTCCGGTCTGTAAGCACCATTTAGGGAGGCCTCGGACGGAGCGGAGCTGTGCAAGGCTCCCATCTCCCACTCTCCAGAGCCCCCCAGAGAGGGATGGAGAGGAGTGTAACAGCGTACCGGGAGAACACCAGGTGTCCAGGCCCTAGGCCCTCCGGTACCTCCACCAGCGTGTGCCACTAAGGGTGAGCGGGGAGGCTGTCACCGGTCCCGACTGGGACCTTATTACCTTGTCTTCAGACGCCATCACGTAAGTAGTGAGAATGCAGTGAAGTGCAAGCAAAGCGTGATCCTCCGAGCACACTAAGTTTAAAACTGAGGATGTTCCCTGCGGTAGGGGTTTATAAGCGGAGGGGGCGGTGTCTACAAACTTGTAGTACCTAGTGTGACCTCCGGAGGGCAGTGCCCTAAACCCCCATTGTCTGGGTCTCCCATTATGATGACCAGAAAAACCCCAGAACCAGCTGACGCGTGGCGGGGAACAGCCTGGACCCTCCCAGATCAACAATCCAACTCAGCTGACCCAGGGAAAACTAAACCAGTCGCAGACGGGCACAAACCCCAGGGGTCCCCCACAAGCAGCAAACGTCCAGATATGGAATAATTAAACCCCGCGGACGTTGGAAGTGGCCTCACTACTGCCAGCAGCGCCGTGAAAAGCCGAGGAACCATCGCCAGGCCGAAGGGGAGAGCCTGGCACAGTAAGGCAGAGGAAGCCCCCCAAACCGGGCGAACATCAGAACTGCCGGTGGTGACTGGGAACCGGAACATTGTGTTATGCGTCCCGCAGATCCAGCCCCACCCTGAAACAATTTGGCAAACAACCCAGATTGTCGACTACCAAGTCCCCCTCAGGAACGAACTCCGCACCAGAAAGCTGTTCCGGGGATTCAGGGGTATAAAAGTCTGGAACGAACCGACTGGCTGTGGCACGAGAAACAGCGGGGAACAGAACCCCCTGCCGCAGGCGGCTGGAGGAACCGGGGAACCCCTCTTAGTCGCACAAGGGCCCGTACCCCTCTTATTAGAAAAGCGCCTTTTCCTGAACAGCGGACAGACACAATCACCAGGGGCCCCCAGGAGCCGAAGCGAACCCCAGTGTCAACCCGTCACTGAGAAGAGCGAGAGCTCCCTCGCAAGCCCCAACCCCGAAGCCGGCTGGGAGAAAGGGTCAAGCCTTCCTCCTCCTGGAGCGAGCCATCAGTGATACTGGAACTACTCGCCAAAGGAGGAACCCCCGAACCAAAAAAAAAAATCCGACTACATGCTTCCCCCTTGGCCCAAGAACTTCGGGTCCGACTAGGGAACCTCCGTTTAGCAAACCGAGGTTCACGAAGGGGAACGGCCCCGGAAGACGGGAGCCGGAACCCCGAAGGGAAAAACATTCACCTTGGCACAAGCCCCGGCCAAGATATCAGTTAGCAACGTACCAACCGGAAAAGCACCCGCACCAGGTAAAGAAAACCCAGAGTAGGCAACACCGGGCCAGGCCCCCACCATAAGGCAAGGTGAGCAGCATTAAAGAAAGACGTAGCCTTTGCCGCCAATTCCACAAGGAATCCGCCAGTAAAGCTGCCGCAGCAAGAGTCAAAAGGAGGACGACAAGGTCTCCGCCGTAGGAGACCCGTCCCTCACTTGCCAACTGCTTCAACCAAAACACGAAGGACAAAAAAATGCTAGCAGTGGATTCCCAGGAATTACGCCAGTAGCCTAAAAGGAAGGAGAGCCCTTCCGAACAGGCTTAGTCCAGGAGCTAAAATGTTTTCCTGGGCCCTCAGATTTAAGGGAAAAGTCCGTCTCTGCGTGGAAGACAGACCACTGAACCCTAAATCCGCCACCGAAGAGGGGCCACGGCCATCCACCAACCCCACAGGCGAACGGACCGCTGTAAGCAAAAAACAATGTCATTACGTGGAACCCCCGGCGTCCCCTCTCCGCTGTCCACAGAGGAGGAGGACCCGGAGGAGGAGGACGATGAGGAGGACGAGGCAGAGGATGAGCAAGACCTGCGGCTCCCCCCCAGCGGCACGGTCAGTACCAGAGGGAGAGCCCAAAGCCGTCTGCCGCATATGTCCCCCATCCATCCCGGCTAGCTGCAGGGACGGAAAGGCCTCCCACACTAAAGCTCTAAGGCTAGAGGCCAGACTGGGAACCTTGCTCCGTACAGTGTCCGCAATACAAGGGGCACACAAATCCTTAACATAATCCTTAACACAATCCTCTGGAAGAGGGACTTTGCAGAGAACACAGTCTTTATGTCGATGCTTAGACGGCTTCTTCTAGCCGTCCTAGAAACAAGCAAGAGGGTGTAGTAAACACCTATAGCACAGCCCGAAGGCACTCACCCAACCAGAGGCATACCGACTTCCGGGGGGCTTTCGGGTCCACATCCTGTCTGGACCCCTTCAGAGAGGACCTGCGGCTGCCAGCATGTAGTTGCTCCCTTGGGTCGGGAGGCGTCACGGACTGTTCCTCCGTTGTGGCTGGCGCTGCCCTCCATACTCTGCCCCACACCGCCGGCTGCAGCTGCGGCGTCTCCCAGCCGCCAAACGCTGGGCGCCGCCATCTTGGGCTGTACTGCGCAGGCGCGGAGCGTCACTTCCGGTCCGCGCCCCGAAACCGGAAGTAGCGGTTCCCGGCGCGAAAATTCAAAGCTGCCGCCGGGAACCCGCTCCCAGGCCCCTCACAGACCCAGGAACGCTGCGCCAGGCAGGGACTTACCCCTCCAGAGGAACCTGTTCACCCGGGGCATAATCATGCCGGACAGCCACCAATCCTGCAGCTGCGACGTCCGGGCGGCAACAAGGGTCGAGAACCGGCCGCTGGTGGCCCTCTCCAGACCCCGTGCCCTCCACCACCGCAGGGGATACCCCGTGGAGGAGCTTCTGCACCCAAGTCCGGAGCCACTGCCTAGGTAAGAACAGCTTCTTCCAGCTACCGGGTCAGGCCAGGACCGCATGAGCTTCAGAGGTCTCCCACCTCCAAGACAGGAAACCTAAACTGAGGTTCAGGAGAGGTCCCGCCTTTTTATCTCAGAGGTTTCCTGTCTTGGATGGGCGGTCCTATCTCTCAGGTGGTGCTGTCGTGGCGATAGGGAAAATACTCATTTGCCTAATAATTGTGCACACAGTATAAATAAAACACACTACATACAATTTCTGCACTTTGATAATTTTTAGAACATTTTCCATCTGTATTTTTACAGATGAAGCAATACCACAATATGATAAGTTTATTACTAATAATCTTTATTATATATATATATATATATATATATATATATATATATATATATATATATATATATAGCACCAACATATTCCGCAGCACTTCACAATTCAGAGGTTCATATACAAACGGTCAGGTCATAAGTAACAGTTATCAGAAAACACAATAAATAAAGCAAAATAACAACAGCCCTGCTCATAAGAGCTTACAATCTACAATGAGGTAGGGGTTAGGGGTGACACAAAGTACAGGGGCTTATTTACAATGATGGTATAGTCAACTTGAGGAAACGAGAAACAGATAAGAGCAGCATGAGTGGCCACCAACCATTATTTGTAATGAATTTGAGACTAGTGGAGCGGATAAGCTGTGTCTAAGTGACTTTGACTAGGGATCATGATAGGCCGCCCTAAAAAGCTCTTTTTAGGGAGTGCTTGAAACTATGTAAGTTACGAATAGACCTAATTTCTTGGGGTAGAGCATTCCAGAGGATTGGTGCAGCTCGAGAGAAGTCTTGGAGCCAGGAATGGGAGGTTCGGATTAATGCAGAAGTGGGTCTAAAGTAACATCCAGAGCGAAGTTAAGATATTTTTATTTTTCACTGTTCGAAAGAAGGAGTTGGTGTAATTCAAACTTTTAATTTTCTCTGTAGTCCCACTAAAGGCATGAACCTGTGATCACCCCATTGCTTGTACTATACACTGGAATATATCTCCTTCAGCAGTCTCACACTTATTAACACTGTCATGGGCCCACCAACTGCCATTGCAACCAGGGCTGCCAAGTCGTGGAGTCAGAGTTGGTGTCCATTTTGTTGGAGTTGGCTTACTGACTCCATAGCCCTGGTGGCAAGTAGAGGTTAAAAGAAGAAATAGCAATACCTTACCTTTGCTCCCAAGTTAAGAAGTTGCTGTGAGAACAGTTTGGAGTAATTTTCAGTTTGGTTGGATGACCACACGTCTACAAATGCTACGACTCCTGAAAAGGACAAATGATTTTAGAGATCAGAAGTAAATAGCTTTTATTGTGCAGGTACTCCTCCCATCTTATCAGATGGAATCCAATGTTCCCACTATGTGGAGAAGACGGCCATGATGCCATTTACAACAGTAATCTCATATGGTCACTCACTGAGAGGTCTGATGTTCTCCCTGAACCCTGAAGAAATATGTACTTATGTGAAAAAACAATTCATTTGGGAACATGTACAAGGTATAAGGGAAAACTGTTACCAATGTCAACCAATCCCAGCACAAATTATATTTTGTATTTTACTCTTAAATTTCTGGTGGGACGATGGTATTAACCTGCAGATATAGGGTCAGTCTGAAGGTAAACAGTACTACAATGTAGTCTGGCTACCTTCTGAAAGTTTGGCAACTGGGAGAAAATTACCCTTATTCAGTCATACTGTTTACTGCACAGTGGGCAGCAGCTGGTAGAACGTCCCACATCTGACTGACAGCTGGCTGTGTAGAGCGGATTGTCAAAGTATCAGGATGCGCTCACACCGGCTATTCACAGTGCTGTAAGCGATGACTGTAGCCACATCGGCACAACTGCATTATGGCCCCTTTACACGCAGCTACAGGTAACAGGTTTTCCACAGGTAACTTACTGGTTGCAGTGAAATCATGGAGACATAGTTCTATCTTGGTGCTGTGTACAAATGGAACTATGTCTCCATGATTTCACTGCAACCAGTAAGTTACCTGTGGAAAACCTGTCACCTGTAGCTGCGTGTAAAGGGGCCATTACAGATAGCTGCTTTTCCTGCAGGTGCTGCACTTTCAGTACAACAGTCGGGAACCTTCCTATCATTATCAGGCCTGTTTCACACATCCGTGCCTCCGACACATATGAGGTCTGTGCCGACACATGCCAGCATTGTAATTCTATGGCTCCCCTTCACATGTCTGTGATACCGCACAGACCGTGACCCCATGTGGAGCAGAAGCGTGTCCGTGTGCTCCTTACGGCGCAATGTCTGTTTTTTGCCATCAACACGGACCGCTTTTGGCCCAAAACGTACTGCACACGGACGTCCTCCGCGTGACATCGGCGTGCACGGACCAGAGCCAAAAGTTTAAAGCTTAAAAATAAAGAATTTTATCCTCACTTCCTTCACTCCTCTCACATCCGCACATCCGGGGCTGCTCATTAGACTCATCTGATATTCACTTCAATGAGCCCGACAGCGGACCCAGAAGTGAGAGGAACAGGCAGTACTGCACGGAGGCGAGTATGCAATTATAGGCTGTCCGTGTGCTATCTGTAATGCAGACACTGTCAGTCAGTGCCAGAGGGCAGGTACAGCTGTCACTCAGAGTATATCGAACCTGCGCCACTGCCTCCTCTATGACTGAAAGCAGAAAGTTGTAATGTGGAGGAATAGTGGTCATTTCCTCCAGGCAGCGGCTGGTTCAGAGCGCCAGTGACCTGCATGGTAATAGCCATTTTACATGACAGGCTCCCTTTAACCCTAAATCTGCACATTAATAGCATCACTGATATGACAGGGTTCTCTGAGGAGAGTTGTGCTGTGATTGCTTACAATGTGGACCTGTTTTATCCAGTTGTCATATTCTGCGCTGCTGAGCTATCCAGTAGTCATGACAACGCTGCACGACAGTAAGTAAAGCGCGGATACAAAGCCCGAGAGCCGGCGAACGCTACCTGTAAGGACGCCGCCATGTCCGCGCTCCGGGGACAGCTCCATCACTGCAGACTCTCACCCGCCACCGCTTCAAACCTAACTTCCGCTGTGTGACGTCATCACACGGCGCCGCTACACGGCAGGAAGCTCCAGTCAACCACGTGTACTAGGAGCTCAGCTGCTAATCACCTCACAGCCGTGCTGGTCCTGTGCTGTCCGGGGTCTCATTACTAGGGATGTATATGGCGGCCATAGCTGGCACTGAATACAGCTCTGCCTGGACGTGTCGGCTCAGCGGGGTCTATGTCCTGTGCACGGGGGTATCCTCACTGCTGGGATGGATGATACAGGACAGATAGCTGCTGTATTGTAGGAGTGTGACCATGTCTAATGTCAGGAGCCTCATATGGTGTATGGCACAGAATCCTCAGGCTGTCTACCCTCAGGGGCCCCATCCTGTGATGTCAGGAGCTTCATATGTTGTATGGCATGTAATCCCCATCCTGTGATGTCAGGAGCCTCATATGTTGTATGGCACATAATCACCAGGCTGTCTACCCTCAGTGGCCCCATCCTGTGATGTCAGGAGCCTCATATGGTGTATGGCATGTAATCACCAGGCTGTCTACCCTCAGGGGCCCTATCCTGTGATGTCAGGAGCCTCATATGGTGTATGGCACATAATCACCAGGCTGTCTACCCTCAGGGACCCCATCCTGTGATGTCAGGAGCCTCATATGTTGTATGGCACATAATCACCAGGCTGTCTACCCTCAGTGTCCCCATCCTGTGATGTCAGGAGCCTTATGTTGTATGGCATGTAATCCCCAGGCTGTCTACCCTCAGGGGCCCCATCCTGGGATCTCAGGAGTCTCATATGTTGTATGGCACATAATCACCAGGCTGTCTACCCTCAGTGCCCCCATCCTGGGATCTCAGGAGCCTCATATGTTGTGTGGCACATAATCACCAGGCTGTCTACCCTCAGGAGCCCCATCCTGTGATGTCAGGAGCCTCATATGTTGTATGGCACATAATCACCAGGCTGTCTACCCTCAGTGCCCCCATCCTGTGATGTCAGGAGCCTCATATGATGTATGGCATGTAATCACCAGGCTGTCTACCCTCAGGGGCCCCATCCTGTGATGTCAGGAGCCTTATGTTGTATGGCATGTAATCCCCAGGCTGTCTACCCTCAGGGGCCCCATCCTGGGATCTCAGGAGCCTCATATGTTGTATGGCACATAATCACCAGGCTGTCTACCCTCAGTGGCCTCATCCTATCATGTCAGGAGCCTCATATGTTGTAAGGCACTTAATCACCAGGCTGTCTACCCTTGTTAAAGACGACATCATAGGTACTATGTAGCTTCCGCCATATTGTATCTAAAGAAGCCATATTTGATTAATTTATCATGTCTATTCTGACTAACTGGCTATGTAACAGTTTGTTCAGTGAAGATGAGCACAACTCAGCACATTTTTGCCTTTGTCCTTGTATTCTAGATAAGACCACCAAGCCATATGTAAGCCGGAGTATACAAGTTCTTATCTTCTGTAACTCTCTTAAAGGTCACTAATTAATCATCTCAAAACTGTCTATAATGCATATTCATCATATTTGTCATTGTATGATGTAACCTATTTTTTTCTAAACATCTGTAACGTGTATAAGCTGATACAAACAATAAACGAGGGCTATTCTTTTGAAGACCGAGTCTGTGTCATCAATTGAGTTATAGACATTACCAGGTATACCTGTGTGGAGCTCTTTATCAGATCAGTCTACTCTGGTTAGGTGTTTTTAATACATCTTTCACAAAAGGAGGCCCCGCGTGATTATTATCTGTTATGTATATTTTTTCTTTTTTTATATTCACCTTGGATTGAACACAAAGGTTACCCGTCTCCTGCTGAACAGCATACAGAACCGCGGTAAGTTTGAGCCGTTGTCTCAAGGTACTGTCTTCTCCAGGGAAGGGGGTAACAAGAGTCAATCTTTGGGGAATTAGAAATGGGAAACTCAGACTGATTTGATTATTTGTTGTCTTGTCTTGTCATACTTCACAGTATTGTTGTATTTGTCTGTATACGTTAATTGTACAAAATTACTCTCTTCTAAATTGCTTATATAATCTTTGCCGTGCTTTCATACAACTTTATTAACTTTCTAACACTATCTTTACGGTACTACTTATGCGCAGTGCGCGTTTTGAAGCTAACAGAGCGGCGCGGGTGTACATATGTCACCCGAAGCCGGAAATGACGCGATTCGCGTCATACAGCCGCACAATGCAGTGGTCCGGCCGGCATAGGAGAGAGGGGAGGCGCGCATTTGAATGTGAGTAGAAGATCACGCCTATTGAGGCGTGATATTAGGAATAGGGAGAGCCTGCCAGGGTGACTATGCATACAATAGTCACTAATTAACATGGCTAATGATGTAGTTTTATAACGTTTATCTTCATTTTCACTAGCTGCATTTAGGAGCTAAAAGGAGTGTAGGGTAAGTGTGAATATGCTTTAGGGACAGCTTTTAATAGCTTTTGAGGTGTTTTGGGGGTGACAGGATCCCTTTAATGACGCAGCAATAATGTTAGGGAAAAAAAGAAAGAAGCCGGAAATACCTAGATGGGTAAATTGGGTTGTTTTGATATGGCCGTTGGAGGCAATTCATCCGTGTGAATGACCAGTGGATTCAGAGGTACAGATACAGGTACCAGGTAAAGTCCTGGATCTGGGCTTCTGAATGCCACAATCCCCTTATAGATTATAGATAATGGTAACAATTAATCTGGATATAAATAGCCCAAAATAAAGCAGCTCCACTATTACCTGTACCTACATACTTCTTTACTTGCACCCAGAAAATGAACGAGTACAGTTGATTATGCACACCAGACAGACCAACTTGTTTACAGGTAACACTGTCTCTGTTGGGGTTTTTGTTTGAGGAGAGATGCAAAGTGGGGAAGAATAAGTTATAAGTTCATAGACTGAAGTCATTTTGATTTGATTACTGCATCTCTACTCAATCAAGACACATCACAGCTGACAGAAAGAAAGCAATCAGTAAAGCAAAACAACCTACCACTGAAAGAGTATTAAGCACCTTCTTATGGTGGGTTTACACGTTGCAATATCGGCGTCCAACTCCGACAAAAAGTCACGTGGTTCGGGAGTTGGACCCGATATCGTTCGCGCGTTGTACGGTTTGAACGTACAATGCGATCCTGGAACGATGCCAAAACGATATCGGGGTTGAATGAGCGTGCTATTCAACCGCCCGATATCACATGGCCGTTGTAGCAGGATCGTTGCGTGTAAACATCCAACTACGATGTGTACTCGCAACTCACCCATTAACTCCCATGTTAAATGGTCGTTACTGGGTTGGTGGGCGTACACATCGTAGTGACGTGGTTTCCCGATATCGCAGCGTGTAAACCGCCGATGCGATATCGGGAAAAGCGCTCAAAAAATGCGCGCTCCCGCGCCGTTGCCTACAATATCGCCCCGATATCGGGACGTGTAAACCCACCATTAGGGCTGGTGGGTTACTGCGGGGAGTGGATTTCTTCAGCATCAAATAAAATGCAGCCACTATATTATGTGTTGGCAGAATGCAATAAGAACAAACCCTATGAAATCACACCAGAAGCAAAAGAGGGGTATGACATGCTGAAGAATGACATTCTCTCTGCCCCAGCACTAGGAATTGCAAATATATTGGTTTAATGTTATGAATTAGAGGGATATGCAAAAGGAATATTGACACAGAAACATTTATTACCGGATACTAATGATGACTTGACAAATTAAATTGAACACAATTGTTTTGAACTAATAAACATTGAAACACAGCCATTAGCAAATGTACAAGAGACCCCAATCCACATTACAGACAGAATTAAAGGCTCTGATAGAGGCTTGAGTTATGGTGGAGGGGCTTGGGGAGCGTTTTTGTTGAGAACCGTTATGCTTTTGGTATTTGCCATGATTACGGCCATGTATGGAAAAGCAGACAGCTTGTTGGAGCTCCAGGGAAATCCATCATGCTGTGGTTAATGTGCAAGCTCACTCAAAGGAGCGCACCAAGGAGGCCGAAGGAAATGACCATGCTGACAGGGCAGCTAAAGCTGCAGCCCTGCTCCCTCTCCCGATAGGGATGTACACTATGTGTGTCTCTGGGAGGGTGGACGCTGAAACTCCTAGGGTGCCTGCAAGCACAGGCCTCTAAACGGAAGAAAGAAAAATGGAAACATTAAGATGCCCGAGAAGAGGATCCAGTAGAAACCTCACTAGGTAGCACCTGGGTTCCACTATGCTGCTGCTAAGTATATACACGATTGTGTGGTCTGTGCATGCCATAAAGTGGGAATAGCGGTTGAGACAGAAGTGTGCGCTAGGGCTACTCTACCCATTTCAGCCACTGCAGATTGACTTTGTTCAGCTTCCAAAGGTAGGCGCCTATGAGTATGTGTTAGTCTGCATAGACCTATTCTCTGGATAGCCAGAAGCATACTACTGCTAAGGCCACTGCCCAAACTGTTGCAAAGAAATTATTATACATTGTATTCTGTAGGGTTAACGCCAAATAAAATACTGGGTTATGTCCATATGAGATACTATTTGGGGAACCATCAAAGACAGGATTGTATTTTTCTTAGCAGTTACAGACATTACACTCTGATATGACAGCATATGTAGGAGCTTTAATTATTATGGTGATAATTTTAATTATTATAATAATGATTCTATTCATCTGTATGGCGCTATTAATTCCATAGCACTTTACATATATCGGTACCAAGAGCTTTACAAAATGTATTGCACCAAACTCACAAATGTGTTTTCAGTTCCAATCTAGATCCCTCCTCCTTGGAAGGTACACACTCCCTAAAACCTGGTGACCTGGTCACAGTACGTGAGGAAAGCTTGCAACCCAGATTTGAAGGTCCATAACTATCTGGATCCATGCATCCCGCTGCAAGAAGGTTCACAGAGACTAAAGACAACCTTAGGAGAGTATTGTTCATTATTCTTGTTTTTCTTCAATACTTTCCTTCCCAGAACAGCAGAAGGTGAACTTAAGCAGTGGGAAAGAGGAGGGTTGCAGCAGAAAAAGGTAGCCAAGCAGGGAAACTCACAATGGGACGAGGATCCACCACAACAATAGACGGGAAGCAAATGAAGGTTGATTTAGGAAAGTCGATAGAAGGTTCGAGTTGGGTTTTGAAAAATAATGGGAACTGATTACGAGCTGATCAGTTCACTTGGCAGGCGTTGATAGAGGAGTGGGGAAGGATAAAAAAGTATGTGAAAAGGTGTGAAGGTAACATAGGAAAGTGTTGTTGGATCTTACAGGTTTGTCATCCTCCAGGTTGAATAATCTCTTTATGGGTGTAGGTGGATGGATAACTGGGATAATTAATTTTGTAATCCAGGGAGCATCTATAATACTGGTTATTGTTATACTGGTAAAGTTATTTGTAATGCTTGTCAAGAAAATTCTAAGAACTAACTGCAAATGTTTGTCAGGTAAATACAAAATGAAAAACTATAACGATAAAGATACTGAAGCACTGCGTACTCAAGTGCTCCTGACTTATGTTACTACCCCAGGACGCAAGTGTGTGCTGTGCAACAAAAAGACTTTGGTGGAACTTTGAAACTGCACTTATTATCGAAATCCTCTGGATTCATCTCTACCACCAAAGATACAAGAAAATGAGAACTACAATATTGTGTGAAACATTCAATATCATGGACTTATGATATCCCACAGTTTAAAATATATCATATGGTTTTTTTTTTTCCTTAAATTCATAAACCCCTCAAATTACCCAATATACTAATCTTTAGGTTAGGGGGTGTTGAGGGATGGAATAGGCCGGCTAACAGGGTCTTCCTGAATGATCGCGCTCCATGATATGCGTAGGAAGTAGCCTTGCGTATTGTGTAGTAGGGCGGGCTCTGCGGACCTAAGGGTAGGCAGGGATAGGTCAAGAATAGAAATGATAAAAAGAGGGGACCGTTAAAGACAACATCATAGGTACTATGTAGCTTCCGCCATATTGTATCTAAAGAAGGCATATTTGATTAATTTATCATGTCTATTCTGACTTAACAGGCTATGTAACAGTTTGTTCAGTGAAGATGAACACAACTCAGCACATTTTTGCCTTTCTCCTTGTATTCTAGATAAGACCACTAAGCCATTTGTAAGCCAGAGTGTACAAGTTCTTATCTTCTGTAACTCTCTTAAGGGTCACTAATTAATCATCTCAAAACTGTCTATAATGCATATTCATCATATTTGTCATTGTATGATGTAACCTATTTTTTTCTAAACATCTGTAACGTATATAAGCTGATACAAACAATAAACGAGAGCTATTCTTTTTAAGACCGAGTCTGTGTCATCAATTGAGTTATAGACATTACCAGGTATACCTGTGTAGAGCTCTTTATCAGATCAGTCTACTCTGGTTAGGTGTTTTTAATACATCTTTCACACCCTCAGGGGCCCTATCTTGTGATTTCAGGAGCCTCATATGTTGTATGGCACATAATCCCCAGGCTGTCTACCCTCAGTGTCCCCATCCTGTGATGTCAGGAGCCTCATATGTTGTATGGCACATAATCACCAGGCTGTCTACCCTCAGTGGCCCCATCCTGTGATGTTAGGAGCCTCATATGTTGTATATGGCACATAATCACCAGGCTGTCTACCCACAGTGGCCCCATCCTGTGATGTCAAGAGCCTCATATGTTGTATGGCATGTAATCCCCAGGCTGTCTACCCTCAGTGTCCCCATCCTGTGATGTCAGGAGCCTCATATGTTGTATGGCATGTAATCACCAGGCTGCCTATCCTCAGTCTATGTTTACACTGTGCGTTTTTTATCTGTTTTTGCAGTGAACGCATCACTTAATTGGAATCCCAGCAAAGTCAATGGGTTTTCTTCTCCCATCCACCACGACAGCCCTCAGGAGGTTGCCTCTCGGCCCTAATAGGGGCAGGAACACAGAGGTTAAATAGCCCCTCCCAACCTCCTCACACCAGTGTTTCCTGTCCCTATGGGGCATAAAGAGGTCTCCTAAGGGCTGTGCTCGCAGTCCTCTCACCTGATCCGGCCGGGGTTGATCGGGCTCCGGCTCCTTCCTCCCTCCGCTGCTTCCATCCTGCCGGCGCCGGCCTGCACCGCTCTCCCGCATCCTCAGGCAACGCTGGGCAGGTGCCATCTGGCCGGGGTCCTCCGCGAGCTCACCGGCCTCTTCCCGACTCATCCGGCGCTTTGCGGCCGGATGTGACGTCTCGAACTGCTGCACGCGTCACTTCCGGGCGCAGGATCGCGTCACTTCCGGCTCCGGGCGCCCGGCCTCACGGTGATGGCGGCCGCTGTGGGAAGATTCTGGCACAGGGTGCCTTTCTTGACCAGCGGCCCTCTCCTACATAAGGGTCCTTGGTGGGCTCCGCAGGTAAGCATCTGCAGATGATTTCGGTGCAAGAGGCTCTGCCTCAGCCACAGTAGGTACTGGGTGTGAGGCCCCCTCCTGTCCTGGCACACACTAGGTCTATTCATTCTTTCTCTCCCTCTTCTGTGTTTCAGGGAGAAAAGGAGCAGGCAGAAAAGAAGCCCAAATCCCAGCCCCGCAAATGCGGTGTCTGTAGTCAGAAGCTGTCCTCTTCTTACAAGAAACTTCTGTGCCTGGGGTGTACCGACAAGGTCCTGAGAGACTAAAAGCCGTCCCTGATGGACGAACTGAAGGATCTCATCAAGTCTGAAATCCGATCCTCCCTAGCTACGGTTCCGCAGCCCCCTCCGGCAGCCCCGTCCAAGAAACGCACGGTCGTACCAGAGGACTCGGAGCCCGAGCCCTCAGAGGCCTCTGGTTCTCATGTGGGGTTGGCGGTGGATTCTGATTCCCCCTTGTCTATGGATAAGGATCAGGATGCTCCTAGGAGATTTTATTTCTCCTCAGAGGATATTGCGGAACTGGTGTTCGCAGTTCGGGATACGATGGGGGTGGAGGAGGTGGCTCTTACCCCCTCGGTTCAGGATATTATGTTTGGGGGCTTTAGATCCAAACAGATCCCTGTGTTTCCCGTCCATGACAGTCTGAAGGAGATGATTCTAGAAGAGTGGAAGTTTCCGGAACGTCGTCATATGGTCCCCGCCGGGTTGAGGGGTCGGTTCCCTCTGGATCCTGTAGTGTCCAAGCTGTGGTCCAACGTCCCCAAGATGGACATCCAGATTGCTAAGGTGGCTAATAGAACCACCCTGCCGTTTGAGGACTCTTCTCAGCTGAAAGATCCTATGAAAAATCAAAAAAAGGACTAGCTCCAACCACCTAATATTCCCAGGACTCCCAGGCAAACCGGAAAGTGGCTTGGCAACCACCAGTAGCAATAGAAAAAAGTGTAGGATCCGGTGCCACAAAATTCCTTTTTATTTTCAAAAAATTTAAAAATCACACATGCTCCAGAGGAGCTCCTGGACGCGTTTCGTGGGTCTAGCCCACTTAATCGTCAGTACAATGGCAATACAGACAAAAAGAATATATACAATTTAAAAGCAAAAAACAGCCCCCTCTCGCATGTGTGACAAATATACATCAATTATTTCTAACCAATCACATACCTGCAGGTTCTAAAAAAGTTAAAAGGAAAAATATGTGGGGAAGAAGAGGGGGAGGGGAGGAAAAGAGAAAGAGAGGAAAAAGAGCTGATAACAGAAAGTAAAAGAGAAAGAAAAAAAAAATATAGAGAAGGAATGAAGGGGAGGGAAAGAGAGGAAAAGAGCTGATAACAGAAAGTAAAAGAGAAAAATATATAAAAAAAAAAAATATATAGAGAAGGAATGAAGGGGAGGGAAAAAGAGGTGATAACAGAAAGTAAAAGAGAAAAAAAAAAAATTATAGAGAAGGAATGAAGGGAGGGAAAGAGAGGAAAAGAGCTGATAACAGAAAGTAAAAGAAAAAAAAAAAAAATAGAGAAGGAATGAAGGGGAGGGAAAGAGAGGAAAAGAGCTGATAACAGAAAGTAAAAGAAAAAAAAAATAGAGAAGGAATGAAGGGGAGAAAAGAGCTGATAACAGAAAGTAAAAGAGAAAAAAAAAAAAAAAAAGGAAGGGGGGGGGAAGGAGAGGGAGAAGAACAGAGCCAAGAACTGATATATTAGTAATGCAATTACATGGTAAACATTACAGGTGTAGAAATCTAAAGATAACCACAACAAAGATCTTTCTTTCTTATTGTAAGTCACCAACTACAAGGCTATTACATTTTAGAAATAGTATATTCCAAGAGAGAAGGTATAATCCTCCAACCACATAACAGTAGGGGGATCCCACTAAGATTTCATTCACAGAATACATAAACATACACCTCCTTTCCCAATGGATTATTCATACATTATGTATAGCCATCGTATTGCAAGTGCACTCAATATGTATTATACAAAGGAGCAAATACCATAAAAGAGACATAGGATGCAGGATCAATAAAAGTATAACAAATCAGATCTATAGTTCAGACCCTGTGGAATCCGTGCATCAAGCCGCAGGATCCATAATTTTTCCTGGTTATGTAGTGTTTTCTCCCAATTACCCCCCCTATATGGACGGGGTATCCTCTCTATGCCCCTGATCTTTAAAGTTTTAAGGTCCCCTGCATGGAAATCCCTAAAATGGCGCGATAAACCTGACAAGCCCGTTCTATTGGCCTTTGAATTGGGATTTGCCCCTGTAATGTGCTCCGACATCCTTACCTTAAGGGATCTGATAGTGCAACCTATGTAATATTTGTTACAGCTACTACACGTAGCCATATATACTACGTGGGACGTGTTACAATTGATATAGGTAGATATTCTATATTGCTTCCCAGTTCGATTATTGCAAAAGGTTTCACCCATATCCACGTATTTACACATGGTGCACCTATTTTCACCACATTTAAACATCCCCCTATAATTCAACCAAGTCTTCCTTTGGGTTCTTTTTTCCAGATAAATACTAGGAGACAAGTAATTCCCCAAATCTTTCCCTTTCCTAGGGACCACCCTGCATCCTGAATCTAAAATAGCTGATAATTTACTATCCTGATATAATATGGGGAGATTCTTTAAAAAGATGCGTTTGATGTCATAGTACTGGTTGCTAAAGGGTGTTGAGAAGGTCGGTATTATTGGTCCCGGAGGGGCTTCTCGTTCTTTCTGTGCCAGGAGGGATTCCCTACTCTTTGATTCTGCAATATTCACTGCTCTATCTAACATCCATTTTTTGTATCCTCTTGATCGTAACCTTTTAGTCATAACATCAGCTTCATTCATGAAATCCACATATGTGGTGCAGTTGCGTCTTGCTCTTATTAATTCCCCTACCGGCAGATTCTTAATCACATGCTTAGGGTGGTTACTTTCTGCTCTAAGGACCGGTTTATCGCGCCATTTTAGGAATTTCCATGCAGGGGACCTTAAAACTTTAAAGATCAGAGGCATAGAGAGGATACCCCGTCCATATAGGGGGGTAATTGGGAGAAAGCACTACATAACCAGGAAAAATTATGGATCCTGCGGCTTGATGCACGGATTCCACAGGGTCTGAACTATAGATCTGATTTGTTATACTTTTATTGATCCTGCATCCTATGTCTCTTTTATGGTATTTGCTCCTTTGTATAATGTATATTGAGTGCACTTGCAATACGATGGCTATACATAATGTATGAATAATCCATTGGGAAAGGAGGTGTATGTTTATGTATTCTGTGAATGAAATCTTAGTGGGATCCCCCTACTGTTATGTGGTTGGAGGATTATACCTTCTCTCTTGGAATATACTATTTCTAAAATGTAATAGCCTTGTAGTTGGTGACTTACAATAAGAAAGAAAGATCTTTGTTGTGGTTATCTTTAGATTTCTACACCTGTAATGTTTACCATGTAATTGCATTACTAATATATCAGTTCTTGGCTCTGTTCTTCTCCCTCTCCTTCCCCCCCCCTTCCTTTTTTTTTTTTTTTTTTTTTTTCTCTTTTACTTTCTGTTATCAGCTCTTTTCCTCTCTTTCCCTCCCTTCATTCCTTCTCTATTTTTTTTTTCTTTTACTTTCTGTTATCAACTCTTTTCCTCTCTTTCCCTCCCCTTCATTCCTTCTCTATTTTTTTTTTTTCTCTTTTACTTTCTGTTATCACCTCTTTTTCCCTCCCCTTCATTCCTTCTCTATATATTTTTTTTTTTTATATATTTTTCTCTTTTACTTTCTGTTATCAGCTCTTTTCCTCTCTTTCCCTCCCCTTCATTCCTTCTCTATAATTTTTTTTTTTTTTTTTCTCTTTTACGTTCTGTTATCACCTCTTTTTCCCTCCCCTTCATTCCTTCTCTATAATTTTTTTTTTTATATATTTTTCTCTTTTACTTTCTGTTATCAGCTCTTTTCCTCTCTTTCCCTCCCCTTCATTCCTTCTCTATATTTTTTTTATATTTTTTTTTTTTTCTCTTTTACTTTCTGTTATCAGCTCTTTTTCCTCTCTTTCTCTTTTCCTCCCCTCCCCCTCTTCTTCCCCACATATTTTTCCTTTTAACTCTTTTAGAACCTGCAGGTATGTGATTGGTTAGAAATAATTGATGTATATTTGTCACACATGCGAGAGGGCGCTGTATTGCCATTGTACTGACGATTAAGTGGGCTAGACCCACGAAACGCGTCCAGGAGCTCCTCTGGAGCATGTGTGATTTTTACATTTTTTGAAAATAAAAAGGAAGTTTGTGGCACCGGATTCTACACTTTTTTCGAAAGATCCTATGGACAGGAAAGCTGATGGCCTGTTGAGGTGTTCCTGGGAGTCTTCTTTCTTTCTGGTGTCTGCGAATGTCTCTGCTACCTGTGTCGCCTGGAGTTTGGCCTGCTTGTTAGATAGCTGGAGTCTCACATTGCACAGGGTACTCCTAGGACCTCCTGGCTTCGGTTCCCCTGCTGCATTAGGCTGCTTCTTTTCTGGCCGACTCCTCGGCGGAGTCCATTCGGGCAGCGGCCAGGTCTCTGGTCCTGTCTAATACCACCCGTCGAGCAGTATGGCTTCGTACCTGGAGTGGTGACATGGCTTCTAAAAGCAAGTTATGTTCTATTCCGTTCCAAGGCGATTATGTTTTTGGTCAAGTCTTGGACCGTCTGTTGGACAAGGCGGCAGAGTAAAAAGGCCTCCCTAAACAGCAGGCGAAGCTGCGGTCCTTTCGTCCCCAACATGCTTATCGGCCGCAGCCTCAGGCTTTTCAGCAGCGGGACAAGGGGAAGAGTGGCCGCTGGAGTTACCTTAAAGGGAGTGAAGGGAGGAACTTCTTATCTTCCCGTCACCAGGATAGAAAATGACGCCATTCCGGTTGGGGGAAGACTTTCCACCTTTTTTCCCCAGTGGCGGTCCATCACCTCGGATCGCCAGACTCCTCACTTCCTTCAAGACGGAATGAGGATTGTGTTCTCTTCCCCTACTCCCCACCATGTCCGTGTGACCTGTCTTTCCTCTCGGTCGCTCCAGTCGTCCCTCTGGAAGGAGGTCCAGTCCCTCCTGCACATGGGCGCGGTGGTGCCTGTTCCAGTCGGAGAAGTGGGTGCAGTCATTATTCTCGCCTGTTTTTGGTGAAGAAGCCAAACGGCTCCTTTCGCACTATAATCAACCTGAAGACTCTGAACCGGCATGTCGCATATTCCAGCTTCAAAATGGAGTCCATCGGCTCCACCATTCCTCTGCTCGGGAAAGATTTTCTGATGGCGACACTGGATCTCCAGGATGCTTACTGCCACATCCCCATTCATCCGGCAGATCAAGGATTCCTCCGGTTTGCTCTTCAGTTTCAAGGACGGATCCACCATTTCCAGTTTCAGGTTCTTCCATTCGGGCTCTCCTCCGCTCCCAGAATGTTCACGAAAGTGATGGCAGAAGTGATGAAATATGCCCGGTTACCGGACATCACGGTGGTGCCTTACCTGGACGATTTCCTGGTCGCTGCTCCTACCAGGGCCCTCCTTCGCTCCAGGTTACAGGCCTTCCTGCGGCTCCTCGTTTCTCTAGGATGGAGGGTGAATTATGCCAAGTCTGACCTGACCCCCTCTCGTCCGCAGGTGTTCTTGGGTTGTTTGCTCGACTTTCATCGGCAGTCCTCCTTTCTTCCCCTGGACAAACAGCTTCTGCTGCGCTCCAAGGTTCAGCTTCTTCAGAGGCGCAATTCCGTCACCATCCGTGAGGCCATGTCAGTCCTGGGCTCCATGACGACCTGCATCCAGATGGTGCCTTGGGCTCAGGCTCATTCCAGGCCGTTACAACTGCACATCCTTTCCCAGTGGAATGGGTCTCCGTCAGGACTCAACTGCCGCGTTCATCTTCCACGTCACGTCCTGAGGTCTCTGGATTGGTGGTTGGACAGCGCCCATCTTTAGAAGGGTCTCCCCTGGGTCCCCTCCCCTCTGGTTCCTGTTCACACGGATGCCAGCAAGAGGGGCTGGGGTGCTCTGTTCTCCCAGGCTTCCTTTCAGAGGCGATGGTCCCTCCGAACGCAGATGCAGTCTTCCAACTTCCGGGAACTCCGTGCCATGGACGAAGCCCTCCATACTTCCTCCTCCCTGGTCCGGGGGACTCTTGTTCGGGTGTTCTCGGACAATATGACAACAGTGGCTCATCTTCGCCACCAGGGCGCCACGCGATATCGGAGCCTACAGGCTGTCTCCTGTCACATTTTTCAACTTGGGGGGTGCCGGACGTGGATCTTTTTGCTGCCCGCCTCAACGAAAAGGTCGATCGATATTTTTCTCTTCACCCCGACGGTCAGTGTCTCGCCGTGGATGCCCTGGCTCATCCTTGGGACTTCCGGCTGGCCTACGCCTTTCCTCCGTTCTCTCTATTACCTTGGGTGGTACAGAAGATCCGGGCAGAGGGGGTCCCCGTGATTCTCATTGCTCCCCATTGGCCCAAACGCAACTGGTTCGCAGTTCTTCGTTCCATGATAACAACGGAACCCCTCCTCCTGCAGATGCGTCCAGACCTTCTTCATCAGGGTCCAATTCTCCATCCCGACCTGGGTCGTCTACATCTTTCGGCCTGGTTACTGAAGCCCAGATCTTGAAGATGCGGGGTCTTTCCGATAAAGTTATCGCCACTTTCCAGAAAAGTCGCAAGCCGATCACCAACGCCATTTATGCTAAGATCTGGAAGGTTTTCTGCTCCTGGTGTGACCCCCTCGCCTCCTGATCCGTTTCGGTCAAACATCGCCCGGGTCTTGGATTTCCTACAGGTGGGTCTGGATAAGTGCCCTAAGCCGAGTACTCTGAAAGTCCAAGTGGCTGCTCTCCGCTCCTACTTCGATCAACATTTGGCTGTTCACCCGTGGATTCTGCGATCAGCCTCACGGCTCCGTCCTTCGGTGTTCAACCGCTGTCCCCCGTGGGAACTTAATGTCGTCCTCAACGGTCTGTCCAGATCTCCTTTTGAACCGTTGTCATCAGTTCTCCTGAATAAGCTCTCATGGAAGACTGCTTTCCTGGTGGCCATCACCACGGCTCGACGGGTCAGTGAACTTCAGGCTTTCCCCATCCTTGACCCCTACCTTAAGGTCCCGGATGACCGGATCATTCTCCGTCTGGATCCTTCTTTCCTTCCGAAGGTGTCTTCCGATTTTCACTGTTCCCAAGATATCGTGTTGCCTTCTTTCTGCCAGAATCTTCAGAACGAGAAGGAACGGAAGTTTCATCTGTTGGATGTTAGACGTACTGTCCTCTTCTGCCTCCAGCTGACGCAGCCCTGGTGGATCGATTCCAATCTCTTTGTGCAATTTGGTGGTCGGAATAAAGGAAAGAAGGCGTCCCGTAGTACGATAGCCTCGTGGATCAAGCACACCATTTCTAAAAGTTATTCTTGCCAGAACCTTGCTCCTCCGGACAAGTTGAAGGCTCATTCCACACGTGCCGTTTCTGTCTCCTGGGCTGAGCATGCAGACGCATCCATCGAGCAAATCTGTAAGACCGCCACCTGGTCTTCCATTCACACCTTCACCCGTCACTATCGTTTGGAAATTCTTAAACATCCGGCTCTGACGTTTGGACAAAAAGTCCTTCAAGCTGTGGTCCCTCCCTGATTTTTCTTTTGGCTTTGGTATTACTCCTGAGGGCTGTCATGGTGTATGGGAGGAGAAAACCGAATTAGACCTACCGGTAATTCTTTTTCGGGAAATCCACCATGTCAGTCCGCGTAATTCCCTCCCTGTTTTGACGTTTTTCTTGTCGCTCCTCCTTGTTTAAGTGGTTCTTGGTACTTCTTTCTATGGGTCCTTGTTAAACACTGGTGTGAGGAGGTTGGGAGGGGCTATTTAACCTCTTTGTGTTCCTGCCCCTATTAGGGCCGAGAGGCAACCTCCTGAGGGCTGTCGTGGTGGATCCCCCGAAAAAGAATTACCGGTAGGTCTAATTCGGTTTTCCACTTTTGCTTTTATGACCTGGTTCGTTTTTTTCCCTTGACGGAGCATGATAGGCTACATTTAGACGGTGCATTTTTTCTTCTCTTCTGTGCTGTGTTTATATCTGTAAAACAGAAGCTGCTCTCCAAAAAGCAGAAAAAACATCATCCGTTTATGACCCGTTTCTTGGTGTGCTACGTTTTCTTTTCCATTTACAATGGTTCCTTTGGGAAAAGCAGATCAGAAAAACAACAGAAATCCATTCACACAGTGTGTTTTTTGCACATTACGGATTAATTTTCCACTAAAACCGCATCTGCGTTGAACAGCAAAGTGAATGGATTTTCCACATTTTCCATTCAGACACAGCTTTTTTTGCAGATCCATTTTTGGGGTAGAAAATATTTCCGCAAAAAAATGAACATATCAGTTGTCGTTTTTTTTTTTTTTTCCCTGCGGTCCCTCCATAGGGCTCTATTATAAAAAAACAAAAAAACGCAGCAATAATGGATTGCTCTTAATACAAGCCGCTACTGCAGTGCTTTTCCAGGAAAAAAACGGAGGAACAACAGGTTGTGATGTAACACGGAAGCAGGAAAAACAGGAACTGGAAATTCCACTATTTTGTAATTCTGTTTTCCTGTTCACATGTGACAATACCATCACGATGAGACCATACAACCGAATGACGATCGATGTGAGTTACCTCATCCAGCTGATATGTATAATAAATGTTTCTGTGTATAGCGGGCTTTAGTTCGCTTTAGCAGCGTATGTACAGGCAGCTTCTTGCTGCAAACCCCCGCTGCCTGTACATATACTGCTAAACCAAAATAGGGAAGTATAGTAAAAGAAAAAAAAAAGAAAAATTATACATATATATACTCCCCTATCCTTGAGTGTCCCAGGATGCGAAAGGAAGGTGTCCGGTTCCAAGATCAGCTGGAAGAAGCCGTCGCTGGTAAAGTGATCAGCTGACTCCGGCAGGCACATCAGCTGATCAGTTTGCGGATTAGCTGAGTCAGCTGATCAATTTTCCGCTAGTAAAGCGATCAGCTGACTCAGCTGAGTGGCAAGCACATTAGCTGATCTGTTTGCCGATCGGCAGATCAACTTGCCGCTGCTAAAGTGATCAGCTGACTCAAATCAGCCGACCGGCAGGCAAATCAGCTGATCTGTTGGTGGCAGATTCTCTCATCTGATCTTGGAACTGGTTTGGACATCGCTGGACACTGCTGGACTACGTCGGAGGGAATTGGTGGGTATTTAATAAAGTGGTGAACGAGGTGTCTTATCTTATTTTTTTCTTTTTAATGCTATGTTTTCCAATGTGTGTGACTGATTTTTAGATATTAGACTATGGCGGCCGTCACACTCATCAATATCGTGAGCGATATTGTTAGCGATCACGTGCATGCGCGATCGCTAACGATATCGCTCACATGGCTGGTGAGCTGTCACACAGGCAGACTCACCAGCGATGTGGGGCAGTGAGATCGCTGGTAACTATGGTACACATCAGGTTACTAGGCGCCGCGCGGCGCTTAGTAACCCGACGTTTACCATAGTTACCATCTCCCAGCATAGGATCTGCTGCTGGGAGATCGTTCATCGTGGTGTCACACACCACGATGAAGCAAATTGCACAAGCGATCATCACTTGATATGAGCTCCGGTTCTCATATCTGGGATGTCACGATCAAGCGATTTTACATTGTAAAATCGCTTGATTGCACGCAGTGATGCACAAACGATATCGCTTAAGCGATCAAAAAGCAGATCGCTTAAACGATATCGTGCATTGAATTGAAGCGTGTGACGGCCGCCTATTGCTAAGGTTGTCTCTAATACTGACATTGGTAATAGGGGCTTGGTGTCAGCTGCCATAAAAAGCTGTCACCCCCATTATTATCCAGTCTGCCACCGCTACACTACCGCCAGTTCTGTCATCTCTCATGGAGGCACCAAGTCTGGGGTGGCTGCTGGCTGCAATTTTCAAAGGGGGTTTACAGAACGCTTGTGCCTTAACATGCTGAGAATTTCAGCTTCCTGGGTTACTTGTGCTGGCAGTAGAAAATACAGTGAAGCCCACATTTTTTTCATCTTTTTTTTTTAATAACTAAAAAAAAAAAATAGGGCTCCCTTGTGTGACTTAAAACTGTCCTGTAACTGTAAAAATGTGATTGATACTTACTTCTCCGTATGGTAATTATTGTGACTGGGTGGTCTCATCAGCTCCATTTTCTGATCATCATAATGGGAGACCCAGACAATGGGGTTTAGGCAGTCTGCCCTCCGGAGGCCACACTAGGTACTACAAGTTTTTTGTAGTCTCCGCCCCTCCGCCTATAAACCCCCACTGCAGGAACAGATCCTCAGTTTTACTTCAGTGTGCTCGGAGATCACACCTATGACTTGCACGTCACAGGAGATTTACTTAGGAAGATTTTGTAACACAGGGCCCAGGGTCTCTGGACGGTGTCAGAGTCCTCTCTGCAAATCAATGTCCTGGAAATCAGAGCGATTTACCTGGCACTTCTGGCTTTCCACCGTTTTCTGGCAGGGAAACCCATACGAATTCAGACGGACAACGCGACAGCCGTCGCCTACGTAAACCATCAGGGCGGGACTCGAAGCGCCCAGGCCCTCGCCGAAGTCCACCGCATCCTGTCATGGGTGGAGGACAACGATTCGGTGATATCGGCCGTCCACATCCCAGGAGTGGACAATTGGGAGGCCGACTACCTAAGCCGGCAAGGCATGGACGCCGGAGAGTGGTCTCTACACCCGGACGTCTTCCAGTCCATCTGTCGACGGTGGGGAACTCCAGATGTGGATCTGATGGCGTCTCGCCTCAATCATCAAGTTCCGCAGTTCATGGCGCGTTCATGGGATCCTCAGGCTCTGGGAGCGGATGCTCTGGTCCAGGATTGGTCCAGGTTCCACCTTCCGTATGTATTCCCGCGTTGGCGTTGATTCCCAGAGTCCTGCGCAAGATCAGGACGGAATGTCGCAGAGCCATTCTAGTGGCTCCGGATTGGCCCAGGAGGTCGTGGTATCCGGACCTGTGGCGGCTCGCAGACGGGGAACCGTGGAGACTGCCAGACAGCCAAGATCTTCTGTCTCAGGGGCCGTTCTTCCATCTCAATTCCGCGGCCCTCAAGTTGACTGTGTGGCCCTTGAGTCCTGGCTCTTGACTTCCAGAGGTTTTTCTCCCTCGGTTGTCTCCACTTTAACCAGGGCCAGACGGCCTACCTCGTTAAAAATCTACCACAGAACTTGGAAAATTTACTTTTCCTGGTGTGCTTCTGTTGGACGGAAGGCGTGGCCTTTCCGTCTCCCAACGTTGCTTTCATTCCTTCAGTCAGGAATGGACATGGGATTGTCCCTCAGTTCTCTGAAGGGACAAGTGTCGGCACTGTCGGTGCTGTTCGACAAGCGTTTGGCTAAGATACCAACGGTCCGTAGGTTTCTGCAGGGGGTTAGCCGGGTGATTCCACCGTACAAACGTCCTCTTGATCCTTGGGACCTCAATGTGGTCCTGGCGGCCTTGCAGAAGCCTCCTTTTGAGCCTTTGCGGGATGTTTCTCTGGTCCATCTTTCCCAGAAAATGGCTTTTTTGGTGGCCATTACATCGCTCAGGAGGATCTCGGAACTGGCAGCGCTCTCGTGCAAGTCTCCATTCCTGGTGGTTCATCAGGATAAGGTGGTGTTGCGCACGAGACCAGAATTTTTGCCTAAGGTGGTGTCACCTTTTCATATTAATCAGGAGATTGTTCTCCCTTCTTTTTGCCCTAACCCGACTCACCGGAGTGAGAAGGAGTTACACACTCTGGACCTGGTGAGGGCTATCAGGGTTTATGTGTCTCGTACTGCGTCGGTACGCACCTCGGACTCTCTGTTTGTCCTTACGGCTGGTCGCCGTAGGGGTTCCCCGGCCTCAAAATCTACTTTGGCGCGGTGGATCAAAGCTCCTATTCTGGAAGCTTACCGTTCTTCTGGTATGCCTCTCCCGGTGGGATTGAAGGCTCACTCTACCAGAGCCGTTGGTGCCTCTTGGGCTCTGCGGCACAGGGCTTCGGCTCAACAAGTTTGCCAGGCAGCCACTTGGTCTAGCCTCCATACGTTTACCAAACATTACATGGTACATGCCCATGCCTCTGCGGATGCGAGTTTGGGCAGGCGGGTCCTACAGGCGGCGGTGGCTCACCTTTGAGGTGCCCCGCACATCAACCGTCTCAAAGGAACTCTTTTCCCGCCCTGGGGTGTTGCTTTAGGACATCCCCATTGTCTGGGTCTCCCATTATGATGATCAGAAAAAAGAGAATTTTGTTTACTTACCGTAAATTATTTTTTCTTGAATCATTAATGGGAGACCCAGCACCCACCCAGTTGTCCCGTTGGACGTTTTGTTGTGTTTTTGAACCTTTTGGCTCAGGCTTCTTTGGCTAGCATTGTTCGCGGCCATGCCTAGAGTTGTGGTGTGGGTTGCCTCCTCGCAGCTTGTGAACTAAACTGAGGATCTGTTCCTGCAGTGGGGGTTTATAGGCGGAGGGGCGGAGACTACAAAAAACTTGTAGTACCTAGTGTGGCCTCCGGAGGGCAGACTGCCTAAACCCCATTGTCTGGGTCTCCCATTAATGATTCAAGAAAAAAGAATTTACGGTAAGTAAACAAAATTCTCTTTTTTTTCCTCCTCAATGCTCCTATCATGCCCCGGTAGATTATTCAGTAGGGAGCGCGGTCATTCAGAAGACTAATTAACATACCGAGATGTAAGTATCAATCTCATGTTTTACAACCATTACAGGGCAGTTTTAGGTCAGACAGGGATAGTTAGAGATGTGCTAGGAAGCTGCAGGGACAGGTAGTGATAGGTTTGGGGGCAAAAAACGAGCTCTATATATATATTATATATATATATATATATATATATATATATATATTATGTAAAGCTGAATGTGTGTGTGTGTATGTGTGTATATCCGGGATTGGCATCTACACTGTCGCAACTACAGCCACAAAAGTTTGCACAGTCACACGTCTGGACCCCGAGAGCGTCATAGGCTATGTTGTGAGGCGAAATTTTAACCCTGCGCGTTCCAGTTCACCAAACAATTTTGCCCCTATCTACATAATGGGGAAAAAGTGAATGGAAAAGTGTTGGAGGAAAATCGACAGCGTCAGCTATAGCCACAAAATTTTGCACAGTAACACATCTGGACCCCGGGAGCGTCATAGGCTATGTTGTGAGGTGAAATTTTAACCCCGCGCATTCCAATTCACCAAACAATTTTGCCCCTATCTACATAATGGGGAAAAAGTGACAGTTACCAGTTGACAGTTGTGAATGAGAGGTGCTTAATGATAGCGCCAGAGACTAACAGCACATACCAGCATATAGTCACTAAGGTGGGGCCCCAACATGAGATATTCACCACGCATGGTGACATATATACGCACCACACGCACACAAAGAGTAGCAGCAAGTGTATAGTCGCTAAGGTGCAGCCCCAACATTGGATACTCACCACGCACCCGAACAAACACACACACCACAAAGAGACACACACAACACAGATACACCCCCACGGGGACACACACACCCTATAGTGACACATGCACTCACCCACAGGGACACACACACACAGCCACCCTATATAGGCACATGCACTCACCCCACAGGGACACACACCACACAGACCCCCCCCCCCACAGGGACACACACACATACACACCCTATAGGGACACATGAACTCGCCCCACTGGGACTCACACACACACCACAAAGAGACACACACACCCCACACAGACACCCCCCCCCACAGGGACATGCACACATACCCTATAGGGACACATGCACTCACCCCACAGGGACACACACACACCACAAAGAGACACACACCACACAGACTCCCCCCCACAGGGACACACACACATACACACCCTATAGGGACACATGCACTCATCCCACAGGGACAGACACACACCACAAAGAGACACACACGACAGAGATACACACGACAGAGACACACACCACACAGACCCCCCCCCCCCCACAGGGACACACACATACACACCCTATAGGGACACATGCACTCACCCCACAGGGACACACACATACACACACCCCAGGGGGACACACACCACACAGACACAGATGTGCACAAATCACCTCACACAACTCGCCTCATATGTGTGCTATCTTTAATTTCCAAACATAAACATCTGATTAAAAAAAGCCAATGTGCAACATATGTGCCATATAGGGAATTAAGGCAGATGTCAGTCACATGAGCTGTCTATTATGTGTATGTGTGAGGTAACATATACTGCCCGGCCAGGGGGAGGGTTTACTGTTGGCTGGAGATTTATTAGGCTGCCTATAGCAATCAATCACAGCTCAGCTTCTATTTTCTTACAGGTCATTAATATGAGATATTCAAATTCTATTTTGTTATAGCTAACATCAGTTATTTATTAACCCGGGCGTAGCTGGGTACTACAGCTAGTATATAGCTTTGATTTTGTACTTAAAAATGGCAATTTTTTTTTCCATATTAGTTTTTGACAGGCTGCATATAGAAGCCTATACAGAAAAAAGCATCAAAACGGCACAGTTTGGTAGCGTCCTTAAACACACTAAGGATGCAGATTTTGTGAAATCACGTCCACTTCACTTGGAAATGTTCACATGTAGTGTACTGTCTATGCTGCAGCGTGGATGTGATTTCATGAAAACGTCACCCACTGTGCATCTAAAGATCTGGCTGAACCGTGCAGTTTTGGTGCTTTTTTTGTCTCTCTATAGGCTTCTAAGTGGAACCAAAAAAAAATGCATGTGAAAAGACTGCAGTTACTTTTTAAGTGCAGAATCAAAGCTTTTCTTTTGTATAAAAACATTTTAAAAAATGGCTTTACATCTGCACCAAATACGTCTCAAACATGGAGGAAAAGGCAGAAAATTGTAGTAATCCGAGAAGATTCATATTTTCTAGCTCATTTGAGATACTAGCAGAAAACAATTTATGTAATGTGTGAACAAAAAAGCAACATGCAATATAATGAAGCTATGAATGAATGAGTAGAAAATTGAATAGAGAACACCATAACGATGACGTTGCTCCACTCCTGGAATATCAAAAGCCTCATCGGAAGGTAAGAGATTGATGGGACTACCGTTCAGCCGTCAGCTACCATTGACCTGAACCAGAGCCCTGTGAATCAATCCACTCATTCCTAGTTCTAACCATCTGGGACAATCCCAAGATTTAGGTCTACGCCCTGCAATGTGGGGTGTTTGCGGGATGTCCATCATTGCCACATCTCCTCCTGGCAGGGTGGAAAGAAATGGCCAATGAGTGTGGCTTGGGGTGTAGCTAGGTACACGATCAAAATTGGTCCCTCTTTCTGTTCTTGCAGACTTGGGAGGTAAGTGAGATAACTAGAGAAAATAGATAGGTCATAGGTGTCTCAAGCTTTGATGTATATCCCTCCTAGGAGAGGAAGTAGCAGCTTAGGAGTTACAGGAAAAAACAACAGTGGGAAATTACAGCTGCAGACACATTACAAACATATAACAAAGGCCAGGAAATGGCATCATAGACTCCCTAACCAATATGCAAAAAAGCATACATGTACATAATAAATACAGCACATTGAAGTAAAGAAATGGCTGGTACAGCTCTGTACATAGTACACCCCTCTCCCCTTACAAAATTCTGTATGCGTCTTTTGCTTTGCTTTGATTCATAAACTTCTAGAGTTTGTGAAAAACCAAATGTTGGACGGAAAAGACGACTAGATAACATGTTGGAGTTGTGTTCACATCTATGTTTAGGACTATATTGGCATATTGTGTCTAAATTGTTACACAAAAAAGCACAGTATGCTGAGCTATTCTTTTAGGAAATTATGGTAACTTGATGACCCATCATATTTAATTCAGTGATTTTGGTGTCTATCATCAGGTGAATCTGACGCTGCCATCGTTTTTGTTGCTCTTATATGATGAAGCACAACAAATTCATGGTTCTACTTATTGTTGGTAAATCTGTCCTACATGATGGCCTCCCCCTAGTTTGGTAACATTTTTACCCACAATAGTTACAGTGTAGGTGTTGCATCCTATATCCTCTTTTGCTGGGTCCTACAGTAACCAAATGCACTCTCATAACCTCATCCTGCTAGGCTTGTGGACCCTCCATGAATCATCTCTGCTATATCTCTGTGCCAGACCTGCTGCATTGAACTTCTCCAGGCAACTCATCTCTTCTGCTATATTGATATTCCAGTTCTACTACATTGAGCCACCATTACAAACTCATCTTTGTTGTATCAGGTCCACATGGTTACAATTCTGCTTCATTAAGATGTCCTCTGTTCTGTTTCTAATGGTGGGTTTACACACACCAATTTATCTGTTCAATATCTGAACAGATCTCTGGTTGCAGTGAAATCATGGACACATAGTTCCTTTTGTGGCTGTGTACAAATGATACAATGTGTCCATGATTTCAATGCAACCAGAGATCTGTTCAGATATTGAACAGATAAATTGGTGTGTGTAAACCCACCATTAGTCCTAGGTTCCACCTGCATATGGCATCCAATGCATTAGCATCAGATGCGATATGCTAATGACCCTCAACTCCTGGTTTGGGGTGAGCATGAGCTGAGTGTCAGTATTCTCTGATAGATCACAGCTGGAGAGGAGAGGGAGAGATCTCTCCATCTCCTGAATTGGGTGACATCCGACTTCAAAGTTGCATGTGAAACATCGCAATACACTTGTATGAGTACATGTGATCAATGACTTGTTGAAAAACGCAGCATGCTGTGATTTTTTCATTGGCAAGATTTTGGCTCATAGAGGCAGATGAACACTGATTGATTTACAACAGTCCAAGTGCAATCCGATGTTTCATCAGATTGCACTCATCCATTTAAAATACAAGTAGAACCTCGGTTTTAGATTATTACTCTGCCAAATCTGTTGACACTGCTCCAACTTGGAGACCACTGCTTTTGTAGTTCAAGCCCAAATACACCAGTTTCCATTGTTCCAATTCTGCCACAGATGTCCCTACAAGATCACCCCATTGCATCACTAAAGAGCGAGCAGTAAAATGCTTGGGTCGAGCATATTAAGATGCTTGGGTGCTCGACCCAAGCACCGAGCCCAATGTTGACCTATGGGAAACCCCAGCATTTTTCTGGCGGCACGCTCAGCAGCCTGGATAGACCCAAAAAAAGTCACACATGACCATGCCTGGCTGTAGGTTCAGCGATGTAAGCCACAGATCTGCGTGCTCTTTTAGAGCTGTCCACAACTCTTCAGCATTGTGCGGTTTGTCACCTACGCATATTAGCTTCAGCACAGTCTGTTGCTGCTTGGCCGAGGCCACTGCTTCCAGCTTCTCACTGATGTGGAGGGTGAAGAGGAGGAGGAGGTGGCTGAGGAGGATGATGTGCAGGAGCTGTAGACTGTGGAGGCAACCCTGATTGAGTTAGGGACCGCAATCCTTGGCATCGGAAGGACTTGTTTCGTCCCAAGGTCCGACTGGGTCCCGGCTTCCACTATATTAACCCAGTGTACCGTCAGCGAGATGTACAATCCCTGCCCATAAGCACATGTCCACGTGTCCGTGGTTAGGTGGAGTTTGCTGGAAATTGCGTTGTTAAGGGCACGGCTAATGTTTTTGGACACGTGCTTGTGTAATGTGAGGACGGCACACCGGGAGAAATAGTGGCGGCTGGGGACCGAGTAACGAGGGACGGCCACCGCCATCAGGTTGCAGAATGCTTCCGTCTCCACTAGCTTAAAAGGCAACATTTCAAGCGCAAGCAGTCGCAAAATGTGCGAATTGAGTAGTGTGGCCTGTGGGGCGTTGGCTGTGTATTTGAGCTTGCGTTCCAAGGACTGGGGTATGGACAACTGAACGCTGCGCTGGGACAAGGGCGTGGACAATGTTGCTGATGATGGTATGTCTGATTGTGCAACGACAGGTGCAGGAAAGTTCTTTGCTGCCATGTGCCTAATCATGCTGGTGGTGGTCAAGCCGATAGTTTTGCTACCCCTGCTGATGCTGGCATGGCAGGTGCTGCAAATGGCCTTTTTGGAATTATCAGCAGACTCCTTAAAAAAAACAGACTTGGGAAGACCAAGTTGTACTGGCTACTTCCGTCTTGTTGGTGTTACGGGGAACATTTGCCCGCCTTCTGTCTGTGGCCACCACACTGCTTCTTACTGCCTGTTGGGGTGCTATGCCTCCCTCCCCCTGTGTGCAGCTGTCCTCGCTCTGCATGTCCTGCCAGGTTGGGTCAGTTATTAGATCATCCACTACGTCATCTTCCACTTCTGCCCCCTGGTCCTCCTCCTGACTTTCTGGCAATTGTGTCTCATCATCATTCACCTCTTGTGACACTTTCCCACCATTGCCTTCGTGTGACCATGGCTGCTCAAATATTTGGGCATCACTATATACGATCTCCTCATGCCCTATTGCAAGTGGAGCTGGTGAGAGGCCCAAATCTATGAATGGAAAAGTGAACAGCTCTTCAGAGTGTCCAAGTGTGGGATAATTTTTGTCTGGGCACTCAGCATGGTATGGGAGTAAGGAGGATCAGGGTGAGGAATATGCGGTCCAGGCTCACGGCTACTGAGACTTGACCGTGTGGAAGACAGGGTGGTTGTGGTGGCAAACTGACTTGAAGCATTATCCGCTATCCAACAAACAACCTGTTGACACTACTCTGGGTTTATTAGTGGTGTGATGCGGCCCCCTAGGAATTGGGACAGGAAGGTCGGGCGAGAAGATGTGGGTGTTTGTTGTGGCACAATTATAGCTTGCCAACGGCCTCAGCCTCTGCATGAACCATCACATCCAGTTCCTCATCCCTTGCCACCGGCCTTGCGCATTTTGAACGGTGTGCTGTATGGGTTTTAAAAGTGTGCTATATACCCTGCCTGTATACAGCTAAATTAATCCTAAAAGGACTTTCCTTTTGATGGAGATAGATATTAAAACCTGTACACTAGCCTCAGATGTGTTGACTGGTATACAAAAACTTCTAAGAAAAAGAGCATCAGAAAAACTTGCCATTGATGCCAAAAACAAAAAACAACACTGCACTTGCAGGATACAGTCAGACCCCACTATGTAAAGCAAGCCCAAGTGCAGGCTTAGAAATCACCTAAACCTACAACAAGGTGTGGGAGGCGACTTGCCATGCACATAATGGGCTTGCATAGGACACCATTCACACCGATACATATGATGCAGAGTGTGTGTCTGAAAGCTACCCACTTGTTCTGCTGCCTGACTAAATGGGCCGCACAGTACAATACCTCTGCACCACTAGATGAATGGCGCCCCATGGGGCTCAACTGCACCCTGAATTGATAAAGTGCAAAAAGTTTTTCATATGATGAACAAAAAACTTTTATAAATGGGATATTGGTTCATGCATTGGCCAAGACACAAGCTCAGGATCCCCGTCACGGATTCCCATGCTCATGAGTCCTAACAAGTTTGTACAAAATTGGGGCGCCATTCATCTAGTGGTGCAGAGGTATTGTACTGTGCAGCCCATTTGGTCAGTCAGCAGACCAAGTGGGTAGCTTTCAAACACTCTGCATCGCATGTATCAGTGTGAATGGTGTCCTATGCAAGCCCATTATGTGCATGCAAGTCGCCTCCCACACCTGTTGTAGGTTGAGGTGATTTATTAGCCTGCACCTGGGCTTACTTTACATAGTGGGGTCTCACTGCATCCTGCAAGTGCAGTATTGTTTTTTGTTTTTGACATCAATGGTAAGTTTGGCTGGTATACAGCCTCTTGTGTTATACCGTAGTGTACTATATATCCCTCCTGCCTGTATACAGCTAAATTAATCCTTACAAGGATAGTTGTTTTGATGGATGGATATATATTACAAGCCTGTACACCAGTCTTAGATGTTTTGACTGTTATACAGCCACTTGAGGTACACCCTAGTGTGCTATATACCCTGCCTGCCTGTATACAGCTAGATTAATCCTAAAAGGACTGTTGTTTTAAAGAAGATAGATATTAGAAGCCTGTACACCAGCCCCAGATGTGCTGACTGGTATACAGCCACATGTGGTACACTGTAGGGTGCTATATACCCTGCCTGCCTGTATATAGCTAGATTAATCCTAAAAAGAACTGTTGTTTTGATGGAGATGGATATTAGAAGCATGTACACCAGCCCCAGATGTGCAGACTGGTATACAGCCTCTTGTGGTACACTGTAGGGTGCTATATACCCTGCCTGCCTATATATAGCTAGATTAATCCTAAAAAGAACTGTTGTTTTGATGGATATAGATATTAGAAGCCTGTACACCCGCCCCAGATGTGCTGACTCTTCTTGTATACTGAAGTGTGCTATATACCCTTCCTGCCTGTATACAGCTAGATTAGTCCTCAAAAGGACTGTTGTTTTGATGGATTTTGTATCCTAGCACCTACACTACCTAAGGCTGGGTTCACATTAGCGTTCCCCTCCGCAGCGTTCTGCGGAGGGGAATCGCCATGTGTGGGCAGCGGCCGACAGCTCCTATCTTTATAATGGGAGCGCACGGTGCTGCGCTTGACAGCGCATGACCGTGCGCACCCATTCACTCCCATATGTGATCTGTGCGTAGGCGTCCGCCTGCGCACAAATCACACAGTCTCGTCCGCACCAGGGACGCGACATCTTGCCTGCGCACAGATCACATATGGGAGTGAATGGGTGCGCACGGTCATGCGCTGTCAAGCGCAGCACCGTGTGCTCCCATTATAAAGATAGGAGCTGGCGGCCGCTGCGCACACATGGCGATTCCCCTCCGCAGAACGCTGCGGAGGGGAACGCTAATGTGAACCCAGCCTAAAAGACCCAAAAGCTGTCCCTCACTCAGCAGCACCTCTCCCTACACTAGCTGACAATGTGGAGCAGAGTGCCGAGCACAGCGCGGTCAGGTCTTATATTGTCACGCTGGGGTGTAGGGAGACGACGCTAGACGACGACAGGGGAGGGGAAAGGAGTCCCTGATGCTAAGATCAAAAAGGAGGAATGGTGACCCCTAGAACAACTAGCGCTGACACCTAGCTCCCCTAACGTCCCTATACAGTTTCCGAAACTGTCGCCGCCAGGATACCTATTCCCTGATTGTCCCTGGACTACCACTACACAGGGCTCAGAGCAGGTGAACACTAGTCAACCCGGCTAGCAACTAGAAAACACACAAGGAAAACATACAAATTGGGAAGAGGTACACTTAGCTTTAGCAGATCCAAGCAGCAAACCAGCAGGCTCCAAGAAACACTGCTTTGATCCAAGAAACAATCAGGAACACCTGAGGCTATCACCAGCAGTGCATTCTGGGAGTCAAGGGAAATATATAGGCAGCTCCAAGGTAAGGAATCAGCTGGGTCCTAATGACCTCCATCTTTAACTAAAAGGGAAATGCCTCTTAAAGCAACAGAGACATTTTTATTTAGGATGTGGACTGTTTGGCCAAATGCTGGGACCTTCTGCGAGTGACCTCTACAGTCTCATCCGTGCCTCCTGACACACCCGTGACATATATAGACCTGATGACGCTGTGCGGCCAGCCAATCACTGTAATGCCACAAACAATGGCTGTGGCATTACAGTGTGTGGCGGCCAATCCCTGCATGTGGGCTGGCTCTGTAAAGAGCGCCAACATGCAGGGAGGTGGACCCGAGCATGAGCCCGAGCAGCTCTCCGGTACTCGGTGCATGTCGAGGATCACGAGTACTGTGATGCTCGGGCGAGCACCGAGTATCGGCAAACATTCTCGCTCATCCCTACTGCAGTTTGTCCATGCTATATTAAAACTGCTCATCCACACCCACGGCTTTGAGGATCCATTGCCCAGGTGAGACTTAATGCCCATGGTTGGACAGTTGGAAGCTGTTTGCAGAATAGATCTTTTTCATATGAAAACTTAGTAGCTCTTGTCAAAAGAAACAAAAATTCATCAGTTGAATTTCTCTGTCTATTACCTATGGGAATATGCATGTTGTTGGGGAGTCAGTGTTGATCACACTGCTGACACATGCTTGCTTATTTCTTACTGTCAGAGCTTTACATTTGTAGATGAATAAAATTCCTCAATTCTTCAGCGTTCCCTTCCTCATATGGACGTTTACTACCTCGGTCTATAACGGTATGAGCTGCAATTAGAATTACTGCTTATTTTGTAATGAGACTAAATCTTTGTATTTAGAAGAAGAATTTCCATCTGAACACATTAATATTATGTTATTTTTCCCTAATAAATACAGTATTTTGCATTTAATTGTTCCATTTTTGCATCAGGGAACCTTTGAAGTATAATACCCCAAATGGGGATGTGGCGGTGTATGCTGCTGAGTGCTCTAAATTGGCATTGTAATGACTTGCTTACATTTCAGTTGCCTCATCTAAGGGAGATTGTGATAGACATTTCTCTTTGATTTTGGCAGCCATTTCTCTTTTAATACCGCTCTTGCATAATGCACTCTGCTGTCTAAACAGCAGTCTGCAATGGAACAGTGATTGCTTCACTGTCTTCCACTTGCAGAATCATACGTTAATGCTTTTCCTGCAGTTTTAGACTTTATTTGTCTTGAGGCAAAAGTACCTACTTTGCTCAAACCATTAGTTTTACTTTTCGTAAGAGCTACAAGTCGCACAAGTGACAACACTTAGGCGGCCTCACATGACAGCCAAATAATCTTAAGGCATTTTATTTTTTTTTTCCATTATTTTGTTAGTATGGAACAGAAAGATCGAACAATAGTTTATTCTAAAGAAAAAATACCATAATTCATGCATTATTGACCCAAGGCCAACAGTGAAAAAAGAAATACATTCTTCTTTTATACTCTTTTTATGATAGGAGGCAATTTTGTGGTTATGATCAGGAATCAGACAAGAAACCCCAAACTACAGTTCTGTAACTGCAAGGCTTGTTAACCCTTTGCAGGTACGGTCATTGTTCTTTTTTCCTCTTCTCCTTAAAATAAGCATACCTTTTTAATATTCTGTCAACATAACCATATGAGGGATGAGTTGTAGTTTTGAAGCACTCATTAATTTAATTCTTACCAAATAATGTAGTGAAAATGAAAGAAAACAATGTCTAAGTTGGCTGGAATTGAAAAAAACATTGCGATTCTACCATATTTTTTTTTAATTTTGACTTTATTCAATTTGGGGTAAAATACCACCTCCCGAACCGGTACCATATTGACAATGCTTCACTGGGTGTGTGTTGGGTCACTCCTATGAAGCTGATCCCCTTGTTTTCTTTCGGCTACGAGAACCAAAAAGCTTAAACACAAGGAATGTGCTCTGTGCTCGCAGACCCTTCCTTATACTTATGTTAAGCGACTGTGTCAGCTTTGTATAAACCAGACACTACAGGAGGAGTCCTCAGTTAAAGCTACGGAGGTACATGCCATTATTAGAGAGGAACTCCATTCCTTCAGGGACATGATTCATCCTAGGAAACATAAAACTAAGTCTAAAAAGCCCATTTCCCACTGTGCCTCTTCCTCAGATAGCAATCAGGCTAGATGTCCTAGCCCCTCGAAATCTCCATCATAATCATCATCATCGTTTGATGAGGAGGGAAAATCCTGTTTTCCAATTGAAAGCATGGATAATTTAGTGAAGTCTGTAAGAAATACTATGGGGGTGACGTACAGTCAAAATTCAAATTGTGTGCACTGCCATTCCAAGATGAGTACCTGTTTGGCAAGGTACTGGATGAAATTCAAACCAAAGCGGCAGAAAGAAAGAAGGGGTTACCTAATCCATCTGTTCCATCTTACAAGAGGACCTACAAGAGGCGTCAGTTTGGTCAGAGAAAGTCATACTGAGACTGTGACCGGTGGAAGCCCAAGGAGATCAAGCAAGGTGCCCTGTTTGGAAGCTCCTCCTCAAAGAGTGGTAAAAAATTCAGCTAGACCTGATCTCCCAGTGGATGGCAGGTTGACATTTTTTGCCCATCAATGGGGTAACATTACATGTAATGCCTGGATACTTAGTATAATCCCATCAGATCTTTTTGAATGACGCACTGTGATATTGTACAGTCCTGCAGATTTAAATAAAAAACAAATTAATGGTATGTTCGTTTCCAAAGCAAGGTAATGATAAGTGTCTCAAGAGAGGATTGAATTAGGGTTGTTTTTGGCGTGTAAAAAAATAAAAACATTACCTTACACAGAAGCTTGGAGTTGCCAAAAGCCACACAGATGTCTCTCCGGCAAGAGAAATGGCGATTCCAGGGGCGTGTCTGTCTTTGAGGAGTCCAACATCCAATTAAAGCGCTCCGGTGTCAGCCAATTGGCGTCCCCGCTTTGGCGGGAACTCAGCTAACGAATGAGATTGGAGGCCCGAACTGCCGTGTCATTGCTTCATTGTCCTTCATAACATGGCGGACAGGCGTCTTCCTCCTGAGCGTTTTCACAAGACAGAATCGGGTGGCGTCTCCAGTGCCGTTCCTCGCAGTATGTATTGTGGCATGTGCACCTACAAATCAGTCCCATACTGTGCTTTTGGTGCTAACTGTCTTTGGTTTCTTTTCTCTGTTTAGTGTTAAATGTTCTTGACATGGCTTAATTAGGATATGGGAGCCCTATGGGGGCTGTATTGATATGGGAGTCCCATCTCATATACAGCCCCCCTAATGGCCCACAGTGCTCCCATATAATATACAGCCCCCATAGGGCTACAATAATGGGAGCCCTTTAGTGGTCTATATATGATATAGGAGCCCTATAGGGTTGCTGTATATGATATGTGAGCCTATAGGGGGCAGGGCTGTATATGAAATGAGAGCACATCTCATATACAGCCCCCACATAAGGCTCCCATTTATACAGCCTTCCCATAGGGCTTCCAACCCCCCATTTTATCTTCCAGGTCACTCTTCTTGTTTATTTATTTATTTATTTTTTTACTGTTTTAATGTAATGTCTTCTGTCTTCTAAGCAGCTCCAGCCTCCAGCACCAGTGTCCACAGCTTGTTTACCAGCTGCTCGTCACTGCTGGACTCAGCACAGCGATGATGCGCTCAGTGATGATGTCATCACTTAAATCCATGACGAGCTGATGTGCAGTGTTGGCAGTTGGCAGACACTGTTTAGAGCGAGATCCGCCCTGCATCCCTGCCCCATGATTACCGCCGGCGCTGAGAAAACCGTTACCTACACACACAGGTGTAGGTGGTGGTGGCCCGCAGTCAGACATCATGACAGGTGCGCTCTTCAGATTCTACGGCATGCCGTACTGTCACGTAATGGCGCCAAAAATAAGAATTGCATATGTTTGTTCTTTTTCCTTGACAGAGACCATTTTTTTGGGTGGCTTCATTAACGTTTCAACACTTTTTGTACACACTTTGCCTTTTTTGCAATGTACGCTTCACAGATAACTTAAGTAAAGTTCGGCTACTGGCCTTCTATCTTTGCTATGTAGCTATGCAGACTGACATGCATGTGTGTTCCTTACATTTTGTTATTTTTTCACTTTCACTGACAATCACGAATTCCTGTGTGCGTTCATAGCCCTATATGAAGAACACGAATGCTTGTGGCGCACCAAGCTCCCTTCATATAAAAATAAGGCTCACAAGTCAGCGGCCTATGCCAAACTGTGTGACTTGTATGTGCAATACCACCCTGGAGAGACCTGTGACGAGGCTTTGGTGAAGGTGAAAATAAAGTCACTACAGACCGTCTTTAAAAAAGAGCACATCAAAGTCATTGACTCCCGGTCGGGGTCTGGAACAGATGATGTTTATGTCCCCCAATTGAGGTATTACCACCTACTGACTTTCACCCTTGATCAGCAGCTTCCTCGCCAGACGCTCAACAGCAGGGCCTGTCTACAAGATGCATGCGCAACTCCACTGCCCACGTTATTGCCTTCAGAGGTGGGTGTGTGCAAAGTAATTGTAATCTAGCTAGTAGAATGTTAATAAATTTTTTTGTTTTTTAAAAGGCATTACAAAGTGGTAAATGTAAAGTACTTGTTTCTAAATTAGTCTCTGTCAGGACGCTTGCTGTCCTGATGAAGGCTCACAAAACGTACTGTAATGTTCGATGGAGCACAGTGGGAAATCCATCTACCTTTATCTTTCTATGTAAATTTCAAGTAGCCTACAGTAGGAGCAAAGTTTGACATGTTAACTGGCCCTTAATCATACTCTTTGCCCTGTTTGCCTAACGTATGACCTGCAGCCACAATATTCACCTTTTAAACAGGCTGTAAAAATTCTCCACTCCTCGCCCTTTTTTTTTTTTTTTTTTTTTTTAGGAAAAAGACAGCAATGTGGCTTCCCAAGACCAAACACCATCAGGGAGCCAGAACCCCCCATCCACATCACAGGGGGAGTTGGGTACTCAGCCCGGGGTCACAGAGCAGTGTCCTGGTGCAAGGTTCACACTGCGCTGTAGACGCCCTATCACGCCCCTTACCACCGAGCTTTGCACATGGGCTAAAAAAAATCTTTTGAACATGGAGAGCAAAACCAGCACTGGCTTTGGTCAGGATGTCAGTGAGCGCTTGATCAGTATGGACTCTGAGACCCCGCAGTGTGTGGAGCGGGTCATCCTTCGGGCACTTGACCCGGGCAGTGATGGCACTATTACACTACATACCATTCTTGTAGAGCCACCGGAGCAAACACCAGTCGTCCACTATCCAAGGGGACCAATGTATGCCGCGGTAGCAGGTCCAGAATTGCGTGCCCCACAACCATTACCACAGCAGAGGCCCGTTCAATATAGTTATAGTCAAATGGTTAGCGAGGCACCGTTGGGTTGTGTTGGTAGCTTTAACCAGGATGAGACGCAATATCAACAACTGTACATTTTTTGTAGTTTTGGCCAACAACCTATGTGTCGGCCTTTATTTCAGTCTGTGTGACATTGCAAAGACAAAAGCATGATGTTAATGGTTTCTTTGCCTTCTACCTACTGTTTTTTTTTTCTAAATTCAGTTAGAAAAACAAACAATACACCATGTTGGGAAGTGTTAGTTTGACTGCTACATACCATGTAGGGTCAGTATTTATTTCCAAAATTGGACATAGGGACCTTTACGTCGTGATGCAGTTTAATATGCATTTTTCTCAAAGAACGTTTAAACCACAAAACCCTTGGATTTATGTTTCCATGGTTGTCCATTCACATATTCATATTTTGGATTACTTTGGATTACTTCTTACAGTGTTGGCCAAAAGTATTGACACCCCTGCCATTCTGTCAGATAATACTCAGTTTCTTCCTGAAAATGATTGCAATCAAAAATTCTTTGGTATTATTATCTTCATTTAATTTGTCTTCAATGAAAAAAAACACAAAAAGAATTGTCCTAAAGCCAAATTGGATATAATTCCACACCAAACATAAAAAAGGGGGTGGACAAAAGTATTGGAACCCTTAGAAAAATCATGTGATGCTTCTCTAATTTGTGCAATCAACAGCACCTGTAACTTACCTGTGGCACCTAACAGGTGTTGGCAATAACTAAATCACACTTGCAGCCAGTTGACATGGATTAAAGTTGACTCAACCTCTGTCCTGTGTCCTTGTGTGTACCACAATGAGCATGGAGAAAAGAAAGAAGACCAAAGAACTGTCTGAGGACTTGAGAAACCAAATTGTGAGGAAGCATGAGCAATCTCAAGGCTACAAGTCCATCTCCAAAGACCTGAATGTTCCTGTGTCTACCGTGCGCAGTGTTATCAAGAAGTTTAAAGCCCATGGCACTGTGGCTAACTTCCCTAGATGTGGACGGAAAAGAAAAATTGACAAGAGATTTCAACGCAAGATTGTGCGGATGGTGGATAAAGAACCTCGACTAACATCCAAACAAGTTCAAGCTGCCATGCAGTCCGATAGTACAACAGTGTCAACCCGTACTATCCGTCGGCGTCTGAATGAAAGGGGACTGTATGGTAGGAGACCCAGGAAGACCCCACTTCTTACCACGAGACATAAAAAAGGCAGGCTGGAGTTTGCCAAAACTTACCTGAGAAAGTCTAAAACGTTTTGGAAGAATGTTCTCTCTTTTTGGGCAAAGGCATCAACATAGAGTTTACAAGAGAAAAAAAGAGGCATTCAAAGAAAAGAACACAGTCCTTACAGTCAAACATGGTGGAGGTTCCCTGATGTTTTGGGGTTGCTTTGCTGCCTCTGGCATTGGACTGCTGGACTGCTTGACCATGTGCATGGCATTATGCAGTCTGAAGACTACCAACAAGTTTTGCAGCATAATGTAGGGCCCAGTGTGAGAAAGCTGGGTCTCTCTCAGAGGTCATGGGTCTTCCAGCAGGACAATGACCCAAAAAACACTCCAAAAAGCACTAGAAAATTTGAGAGAAAGCACTGGAGACTTCTAAGGTGGCCAGCAATGAGTCCAGACCTGAATCCCATAGAACACCTGTGGAGAGATCTAAAAATGGCAGTTTGGAGAAGGCACCCTTCAAATATCAGGGACCTGGAGCAGTTTGTCAGAGAAAATTGGTCTAAAATTCCAGCAGAGCATTGTAAGAAACTTATTGATGGTTACCAGAAGCGGTTGATCGCAGTTATTTTGGCTAAAGGTTGTGCAGCCAAGTATTAGGCTGAGGGTGCCAATACTTTTGTCTGGCCCATTTTTGGAGTTTTGTGTGAAATGATCAATGTTTTGCTTTTTGCTTCATTCTCTTTTGTGTTTTTTCATTGAAGACAAATTAAATGAAGATAATAATACCAAAGAATCTGGCAGAATTCCAGGGGTGTCAATACTTTTGACCAACACTGTACATCCGTGAATTTATGTGTGTGAGAATTTTCATTACATTTTCAGCCATTTTGCTAATCCTTTGTTTGACCTGGGTGGAAAGTAAAGCATACCCACTGGTTGTTCATTTTTGATTATCATGCAACAATGAATTCTTGCCTTTATGGGTTGGATAGATTAAAAACAAGCGTAAACCCATGATCTACGTATATTTTCAAGAAGAGTTGTCCTTTAAATGTATTTATTTAACAATGATAAAATAGGACGCTGCTTGCGTTTACAATATTACATCCTTTTTTCAACAGCAATAAAACATCAACTCCCACTTTCTGACATTTGTTGGCTAACAGAGGTAGGTCATGCATTAATTGTTTTAAACATTTTTAGCAAGAGCCATTGGAAAAGCAAAATAACTAGCTTATTACTTACATGGCTGAGGCAACCACTCAATGATGTCACAAAAAAATGTAAAAATGTAACAAATTACGCACATACTTTGTGATCTGTAACTCACAAGCCATTAAATAGTTCAATAATGCATGTCGTAATGTAAGCAAGCATCACCTTATTGGCTAATATGCACATATTCTATAATTACAATTCTTATCACTATTGTAAAAGGATGTGATATTCCAAGCTCGTTAATCGTTCCCGAAAAAATCGTTTCATTTTTCCCACACTGTTATTGCCAAATGAAATTTCCTAATTATCAACATCATGGTTGTCTTCAGGATTTGATAGTAATTGTTGGTAGTGGTAGCACTACAGATGACCTACTATGACCATTAGCTGTCACACCTTATATTATAGGGAGGCACAACTAAATTCACATTTACCCTTCCTTAGCCAAATTTTTGACTTTTGTGGTTAATAAAAATTTTTTGAAAAACAAACCTCTATGTACTTCTCAAATGTAAGTTATATATTTGCGTAATGTATGTGATTTTGGGAAATGTAACCTCAATCCCTTCACACATACACCGTCAGGAAAAAAACACATCTCCACATATAGAGGTGTATGGGCCACTGTCCTCATTCAAGAAATGGTCGTTTTTGGAAGTATCCTACATATCTGTGTGTGGCTTGGATGTGTTTCAATGGTGTTTGAATGTCCATTACTGGTTGACTTTTGGCTTTACAAACAGATTTGCCTTCTTTGCGGTTTTACAAAATTTTGGGACACTGCTGTAACAGCTTTGCTTTCCTTTATTTGTCAGACACAATATCACCTAATGTCTTTGCACTTACATTTTTATAAGTGTACCCCCCTCTGTGTTTTGTGTGGTTTAGCTCATAAATACACACTTGTTGGCCTTTTTAACTTGGGGCCCCAGTCACTATGAGGTTTTGGTCTACACGGGTGTGCATTACTCATGTTACATATAAAAATTAATAAGACAAATGTTTGTGGCTTCCATAAGGTAATTTACTTTTTCAAATTTTTCAAATGAGGAATATCCCCAATTATTATTTGGAGGGCAAATTATTAGGCCACACAAAGGTTTGGAAACTATAAACAGTTGACATACTGCAGCAACTACAAATTGGCCAATAGCCATACTACAATCACAAACCAAAAAAAAAAAAAAATTTGAACACATCAGTGGTCCTCCCGTAGTCCAGATGCTGGAGGCAAAGCAGAGGCCTCTACCATCTGCCTCATCATGGCCATCACTCGGGCAATGTTGTCCATAGCCTACTGCAGGACATCCATGACATCCGTCAGTGTTGGTATCCCTATAGTGACAACACAGCAATGTCAGCAAACTGAAAATGTGACAAGTTACGGACTCTGTCAACTCGTTTGGGGATGCTCCTTGGCCAGCAGAAAAATAGTTATGTACTGTATAGGCCTTTTTTACTGCAATGTGTCACTAAAACACATTCAAGACTAAAATACAAGTTCTTTCTGCTTTTTTAAGTGTAGAAATTCTCCCCCAAAAAATGTAAAATATATTTCCCGTTGTGACTCACCGTGGCCGGGACTCCGGTTTAGACAGGCGATGCTTCCTTCCTCCTTGTCACGGGTGGACCGCGCCTGCCGGCAGTGGGGCCCGGTGTAGTGTAGATCAAAAGTGTTGAAGACGTCTTGTAGGGAACAGATTAAAGGTTTTTTTTAATTTATTCGTGACGCCACCTATGAGTAGTTTCGGTAAGGACTACCGACGCTGCGGAGCCCCCGGGGGATGGATTGCAGCAAGATGGAACGCTCCCCACAGGCTGAGCGGTGATCCCCGGAGGCTGGAGCTGCTTAAGATGTTGTGCGGCAGCTGCGGTTACCTTGTAGTGCGGACGGACAGTTCATAAGGAAGCACGGACACAGAAAGTCTCTGCAACGGGTCTTTACTGTAACCAGCAGGCAGTACATGGTATACAGTTTACGGGTAGTAGACCGGGTGGACTCAGCAGTGATGGTGTCCCTTAGAAATCAGCAGTGTTCCTCCATTCTAACTAATTGGTTGCCAGTGTCGCCCAGGAATACCAGGTCGGGTACGGGGAGGCTGCTTCAATGCCCTATCCATGATGTACGTTCTGGATGTTTTGGGGAGCCTTGGATCCCTCAGTGGGTACACCGCTGGTTAGACGACTGGAAGTTGGCTGGTGGTGGGGTGCTCCTGTAAAGCTGCTCCTCCATGCTTCTGGTTTGTGTAGCAGAGGTGAACTGCTGCCAGCTTCGGTACCAGTGAACCGGCTGTGAGTTGTGGGCACGGGAGTCTTTTAGGAACCCGTGTGAATGATGCCCAATCCCGGTTGGTAAGGCCTCAGGTGCTGACACCCGACCGGTGACGGCCCGGGGGCTGCACGGGGTGCGGAGCCCCCGCTCCTACTCCAAGTTTTAGACTGCTCAGGTCAAGTTCTAGATCTCTTCTCCTTTGTTCTCTAGACTAAGGGTCTGTTCTCCTACACACTTCCCTAGCACTCCGCCCACCAGGACCTAGGATTGGCCCTCTGTTCTAGGTGATGCATGCAGGGTTGGATTTCTAAATTAACCAGGTCACTGCTGTGTCAGAGAATATTGCGGCTGCATTTATGGCTGCAATACCCTCTTGTGACGCACTCGTTGCGGGGCGCCACACTCGCCCTTGGTTGAATACGCTTGTCCCCAAGCGTCACACTACCCACATTACAGAGGTTTTTATATTTTATAACAGGTAATACACTTTTATTAATGACAGGTCATTGTATGCATAAAAGTAAAACAGTAGAATAAACAGGTTAACACATTGCGCGGACCCGGCGGGCGGTCGGCTGTCCTTAGGTAAAAGTTCAGGCTGTGGCCGCCAAGTCGCGGTGTTATTTTGCAAACAGGAAGACGTCTCTGGGTGAAAAGTTCAAACAACAAAGTCACTTATGGAGGGCAAGGTTCCGGACACGTATGGCGAACCACCCGTCACAGCATACATGTCGCTCATAGGTTACAATGTCCCCTCTATACAAGTCTCGGTTAGGATGCCCTCGCGGTAGGTGCGATTCCACATCACGACGCCCCACAAATACTTCGGTACTCACACCCTCCTCCCTTACGAATCCCCACCCGGTGGATAAGTTGAAAGTGCTTACCCGTCCGGTTTTACGGAATTGTTCAGGCAATGGAGATTGGCGGCGGGCCTCGGCGCGAGCCTGCATGTTGGCTTGCAGTCGAGTGTGCCACTCCTCCCTCCGGATACGACGTACCTCTTCGTCTGAGTGGTGCGGCGTGTGGATGCAGTCACTACGGCGTGATGGTTGTTGAACAACTTGAGTTTGGTGGGCAGTCTGTAGAAAAGCCCAGTTCAACGGGACCGGAGAAGATGTTGTTGTGGCGTCACCCGACCAGTGCACCCGAGCTGATCGCCCGGCAGAAGGATTCTTTGTGTCTCCCCAGGCGAACCCGGTGTAGAGGTCCTCAGCTGGGCTGTAGATCTCGTCGTCATCCTTCTCGACCTCTCCTTCGATGACTACATCGGGCTGCTCGGCTGACGAAGATGATGGAATGAAATCCTCTGAGTCGGTGGGTGGCTGTGCTGCAAAGTTCTCCTCGGGGTCGTTGTGCAGGACTTCCAGGCTGCCTGCCTCTTCTTCTGTAGCAGCGGGAAGTGGTGTTTCGATCCCGGTCACCAGGTAGGCCTCTGTATTTGCAGAGGAGGCCTCCGGGTCAAGGGAGAAACAGGCGACAGTCTCAGTAGTGTGGAAACTAGTCGCGGGTTCCGCAGGTGGAACCAGGTATGTGTCGGCTTCTTTGGTGGAGCGTATTGGAAGCTCCGGCTCAAGAACGGGGTCGGCTGCGGGGTTAACCGCTGGAACGGGTCGAGCTGTGGCCCTCACAGGAATGATACAGTCTATGGGCTCCGGTGATGAAGCAGGACAGGTGGTGGGCGACGGTGAGGCGGTTGAGAAGCTGGCGATATCGTCTGGGCCTGGAGAAGCTGTACCCGGTCGGCTCTGCTGCATCGCATGATGGAGTCTTCTGCCTAGGGTCGCACTCCAGCTGCGAATCGTCCACTCCACAGTCTCTAGTAACCGCACCCGGAGGTCTTGTAGAGCCTCTAGCCAGAAGTTGGGGCTGCCGTCTATGGTAAGGGCAGGACCCGGACCCGGTTGGCCTATGGCTGCTCTGGCCTCCGCCTCGACCTCCCGCATTAGGTCTTGGAGTCTCATGCTGGCCATTCTCTTCTTCGGAGGGAAACCACACCCGTTCAACCGGTAAGCGTTCTGGTAGAGCTGGTGAAGAAGGTCTGTCACACTCCCATTTCCTCTGGGCTTTTGTAGTCCAATCGTGGGAAAAGTCTTTGGGGTCCGCCCCCATGGTTGATTCGAGCAATCAGGGCGGACAAAGAGTTTGGCGCCTTTTGTCTTTAGCCCTCCCACGATGAGGGGGGGGTTGACTCACTCCTGGGCTTGCACGTGGCGGCTTCTTGTGGCGGGAACGCCATCTTGGGCGCCATCTTGGCCCACGGTGAAAAGGCGGGAAAGTTCTTTTAGGGACGAACAAAGTCCAAATTGTAGACAATAAAGTCATTTTAAGCACATTATACCCGTTGGGTAACGGGCCTGCTCGTATCCTGTTCGTGACGCCATTTTCTGACTCACCGTGGCCGGGACTCCGGTTTAGACAAGCGATGCTTCCTTCCTCCTTGTCACGGGTGGACCGCGCCTGCCGGCAGTGGGGCCCGGTGTAGTGCAGATCAAAAGTGTTGAAGACGTCTTGTAGGGAACAGATTAAAGGGGTTTTTTAATTTATTCGTGACGCCACCTATGAGTAGTTTCGGTAAGGACTACCGACGCTGCGGAGCCCCCGGGGGATGGATAGCAGCAAGATGGAACGCTCCCCACAGGCTGAGCGGTGATCCCCGGAGGCTGGAGCTGCTTAAGATATTGTGCGGCAGCTGCGGTTACCTTGTAGTGCGGACGGACAGTTCATAAGGAAGCACGGACACAGAAAGTCTCTGCAACGGGTCTTTACTGTAACCAGCAGGCAGTACATGGTATACAGTTTACGGGTAGTAGACCGGGTGGACTCAGCAGTGATGGTGTCCCTTAGAAATCCGCAGTGTTCCTCCATTCTAACTAATTGGTTGCCAGTGTCGCCCAGGAATACCAGGTCGGGTACGGGGAGGCTGCTTCAATGCCCTATCCATAATGTACGTTCTGGATGTTTTGGGGAGCCTTGGATCCCTCAGTGGGTACACCGCTGGTTAGACGACTGGAAGTTGGCTGGTGGTGGGGTGCTCCTGTAAAGCTGCTCCTCCACGCTTCTGGTTCGCGTAGCAGAGGTGAACTGCTGCCAGCTTCGGTACCAGTGAACCGGCTGTGAGTTGTGGGCACGGGAGTCTTTTAGGAACCCGTGTGAATGATGCCCAATCCCGGTTGGTAAGGCCTCAGGTGATGACACCCGACCGGTGACTGCCCGGGGGCTGCACGGGGTGCGGAGCCCCGCTCCTACTCCAAGTTTTAGACTGCTCAGGTCAAGTTCTAGATCCCTTCTCCTTTGTTCTCTAGACTAAGGGTCTGTTCTCCTACACACTTCCCTAGCACTCCGCCCACCAGGACCTAGGATTGGCCCCCTGTTCTAGGTGATGCATGCAGGGTTGGATTTCTAAATTAACCAGGCATTTATGGCTGCAATACCCTCTTGTGACGCACTCGTTGCGGGGCGCCACAGTTGCATACCAGGAAAAAGGTTATGGATCTACACATTAAGCTAGGGCTGCAAAACATGTCACAAGCCAGTTGACACTGTCCATGTAAAGGGCCACTGTCACCTAGTTTAGGCCATCCCATCTGACAGCAGCATAATGTTGAAATAGAGACCCTGATTCCAGGAATGTGTCACTGCAACCAGAAATTTTCAGATAATGACTGTTTTGAAAGCTTCCTTTTGAACAGTAAATGAATGTGCTGTAATTCTTAATTAGTCCAGTAATGTTCATATCCAACTGATTAAAGAGTTATTTTCTGAAAAATACACGCAGCAGCAAAGTAAATTGACAGATTACTGGAATCAGGCTATCTGTCTATACATTATGCTGCTGTCAGATGAGATGTCAGTAACGTGGTGTGAGGGCCTGCAATGGTGTAATATTATCAAACTTACACTGTTCTTCAGCATCCCCACTTCTCCTGTCAGACTGTGGTGACGGGCTCACAGCCCAATTACTGTAGCCAGATGGAAGTTCTGGATGCATGACAAAAACAAAGATTATTAGTCCTATCAATGTCTTTGAAATGTTAGACTAAGCAATGACTTGCAGAATACATTGTGACCTTGACAGTGACTTACCAGGAGGGTGGCGAACAACATCATCACTGTTGCTCTGAGGTGACCATTCACCCCGAGACATGTCTTCCAGTGACTCTGGTTGGTATGGAGGTGTGTCTTGGACAGGGGGTGTTGTATCTTCAGGGCTCGATAGGTATGGGCTGGAAGGACCCTCTGGAAAATCCGCAGGTGGTGATGCCGCAGGTGGTGGAGATTGATTGGCAGCCGGTGAACTCCCTCGCGTGGATGTGGCCGACGCTGATGATGCAGCGGACTGGGTATCTTGTTGCCTTTGTTGAGCAGCGGCGGCATGATTCTCTGCTGTTGGTGAAAACACAAGGGACATTGATCAATGTGTTCTTGATAGCTACACATTTCCTTAACCTCTATCATGCACACCTCTTTGAGTACCGTAAGTGTCCGACTTTAAATTCAACTTAATAGGGAGAGGTCCTTTTGTCGCTTTTGGAAACCAACAATACAGAATTGCTGCTAGAGTAGGAGTATTGTCATGGGCACACCAACATTTTCATTGTGGTGTCCTAACCATACAACTTGCCGTGACACCCTATATTTGCTTATGTAACTGTGTCTGGTCCAAGGTAAAGAGGCATTTGGAACACAGTTCTTAAATCATCCAGCAAAGTAATAAGCATTTGAAATACACATATTTATGGGTAATGACAATGCCGAGAGTGTAGTCTGATTGAATGCAGCCCAAATTGAGTGTGGTTGAATTTGGAAATGATTTCAATGATGTAACAAGAGTGGGTAAAGTATAATTGTGTGCAACAGTAAGCAGCCAAAGAAGTTGATAACTATAGGCAGTAGGCCCATATTGACAGAGAGGCTGATGTCTTGACTTTGGCAACTTTCACACCGGTGGTTTTGCAAAAATGCACCAGATCCATGCAAAAAAAAACATGTGCCGCATTTTCCTCCTAACGGCTGCACCTGCAGCACAGTTGCAGCAATTCGCATGCATTGGCTATGGTGCTTGCGGTAAGTGTGCGGCAAGTGCGGTTCCGTCAGTTGCAATTGATGTAGCCGTGAAACAAAAAAACGTTAGTGGCAGTTTATTTGCAGGCGCATCTGCCACAACTGACGGAACTGCACTTGCTGCACACTTACCGCAAGCACCATAGCCAATGCATGGGAATTGCTGCAAGTGTGCTGCAGGAGCAGGCGTTAGGCGGAAAATAAGCCAGATGCGTTTTTTTAACAGTATCTGCCGCATTTTTCGAAAAACCCTAGTGTGAAAAGGCCCTCACAGAGTACAAAATATGGTCAGGGTTGGTTATGCTGATTTATGACAAAGTTATGTCTGCTGTTATATGGTGTAGACATGACTGTGTGCGGCACCTACATGGGCCTCTATGCTGCACCTGTACATGCACAGTGAACAAATTGCACAAACTACACAGCACTAATGGCACATGTCTGCATATGGCGTACTCCACACTCAGCTCGCAAGGTCTGAATCCGTGCCCGTAGGTCTGCAAGGCGGTCCGGGCCTTGTATTTTAAATCTCCTATTTTTCTCCGGATCTGGACCGGCTCCCTCTGGATCCTCAGTCTGCTGCTGAGTGCACGCTGGACCCTGCGCAGCACAGCCTGCTTGTGTTTAATTGGATGTTCATGGTGCAAACAGCACCAGTAATCACAGCGGTCCGTTAGATCCACCATGATCAACAGCTCAGCCTCTCCCCATGCTGGAGCACGACACACAGCAGCCATGTTTATGCTGGGGCAGAGAATCAGTGTGAAGAGGGGCGTCACCGTCCAACAACGTGATTACGTCACGCAGCACGTTGGAACCACTAAGGACACGACAATCAATACAAAGGATCATCACACACATTATTTCAGTAAGCACTTCATGCAACACGGATGCGTTAAAGGAATCACCCATGGCAACGCTCTTGCGTTGCGAAAACATGGAAAAAAGATGACTGAAGATCTTTAGATATGTGCCACATTTTGGCTCACACAGTTGTGGTCACAAAAATATTGGGCACATATATCCACTGATTACACAGTTTATTCGTCCATGATGACCATCAGTAGTAAGCGATGTGATTATCGTACACACGACGGGAGTAACACACCAAAGGAAGAGTTCCATGACGCTCATTTATTAAAATTCTTGATTGACACTTTGTTGAGAGTAGTAATGCACGTACGAATAATCAAATATGGCACCTTGGCGAAGGGCAGCCTATCGGAACGCACTTGGAGCACCGCAGATGGGGCGCGGCTAACCAAACACCCTGGCACGCCTACAGAATTGATTCCCTGAACACAGACATCGCCTGTGCCATTGATATCGCCGCGTCACTTGGCAGTAGGCATACTGATCGCTCAAGCTACATCGCCTGATTTCCAGACACTGTTGGGAAATCTCTGAACTCAGAACCAGAGATTAATCGCCGTTCAGTTGCCTTGTTACACGCAGTGACTCACAGGCGATGTTGCTTCAACAACGCCTGAACAGGGAGATCTCGGCGACATCGCCGGCGATATGTCCCCGTGTGACGGTACCATTATATAGTCTGAAATATACAGTATATTCAGACCCCATGTGAAGTCAATGAGGTTTGACTTTTTGTTTCAAACTCCAGGTTTTTAGCTGCAAGGGTTGTATGTTATTCTTTTGAATCCTAAAGGGCTGGAGAGGGTATCTTAGAAAACTGTTCTTTTTTTGCTTCTCTATACATCTATGTGAGAAAAAGTTTGTTACTACGTGAGCTAAGAGAGGAAGATAAGCATGGATAGATAATGGACATACATAATGTGGTGTGTTATGCTATGTGCTTATCCCTTGAAACTTAGATGGATAACATTTTCAAACATTTGATGCAGGATGCAAATAACACTAAACACTAAATATAAGTACAAGATTGTAGGCTGTATGGAAGATGCAGAGACAATATACTAGGAATGGTAAAAGGTAAATTGCATTTATTGTGGGGTGTCCAGGAATTAAGCGGGCACTTTAAAGAAGACCTGTCACCCCCTGGGGCATGGCTAAACTAAATGCAGCACTGAATGCAGCTTGTCTGCTTCATTCAGGGAAGGGGTCCGCCATGTCTCTAGCCCCCTGTAAGCTTTAAAAAAGACATTAGAAAAGCTACAGTTAAGTAGTCTAAAGGGTGGGATGTTATTAAGAGGTCTTCACTGCAGGCACAGTCCTCCAGCCTCCTCCTTGTGTATTTCACCCCCTTCTTTGTCTCTGTGCCACTTCCTGTTATGCTGGCTCTGCCCTCCTCCTGTCCTGCTCTCTGTCACTCAATCTCCCGCACAGAGCTTGTTCAGAGCGGCTGCAAAGCATTTGGCCTGACGTCAGCGCCAGATTCCCGCCCTGCTCTCTGAATTAAGCATAAACAGGGCAGGAATCTGGCGCTAACGTCAGAACAAATGCTTTGCAGCCACTCTGAACAAGCTCTGTGTGGGAGATTGAGTGACAGAGAGCAAAAGAGGGGGAGGGCAGAGCCAGCAGAACAGGAGGTGGTGCAGAGACATAGAAAGGGGCGGAAAACACAAGGTGGAGCCTGGAGGACTGTGCCAGCAGTGAAGACTTCTTAATAAGATCCCACCCATTAGACTTCTTATCTGTAAGTATTCTAATGTCTTTTTTAAAGCTTATAAGTTAACTAGAGACATAGGGGAGCCCTTCCCTGAATGCAGCAGTCATGCTGAATTCAGTGCTGCATTTAGTTTGCAATGCAGTAGGGGGGTGACAGGTCCTCTTTAACGGGGATTATATTATAAAACTGATTTATTTTTGTTTCTCTGTTCAATATTTTTTGTTGGATAAAGGGTCTTGATATATAAGCTGAGACAAGAAGAGAGGCATGGATAGTTAACAGGTATGCATGGTGGAATGTCGTAATGTTATACTATGTGCTTTGCCCTTGAAGTTTGGATGAATTACATATTTTTGTTAAAAATTTTATGCTGGAGACAAATAATAACAGTGAACCTCAGTTACAGGATACCTTAGGAAAGGTTAACAGGAGGAGGTCACCACAAAGGATTGGTGCAACAGGGAGCATAATATAGGATAATTCATACAATGGTTTATGTCCTAACTTTACCGGGAGAAATCTTAGGAGCATTTTGTACCTTTAAATCCAATTTTAGGTCACCTAGTCACTCCTGAGGTTCTCCAGAAGATTCTTCACGGGTTTGGCACTAAACTGAGATAATTTCCTGTCACATTTCAGCCATGAAGAAAAGACTGAATGAGAGAAAACTCAACAGCATCATGATGGGCAGATATAGCCCCAAAGTTACCTCATTCCTTATTTACATAGAAACATAGTTTTTAAGGTTGAAGGAAGACTTTAAATCCATCTTGTTCAACCCATAGCCTAACATGTTGATCCAGAGGAAGGCAAAAAAAAAACCATGTGGCAACACTAGCTCCACATTGGGGAGCTAGTGTTGCCACATGGTTTTTTTTGCCTTTAATCTTGTCATTCTTCTTCTGGTTCTGATCATAATCATATATTGGACTGTCTCTGATTTTGAGAAGGGCTAAAAGACTCATCACTCAATTATACAGTTGTCAGACTGAGCATGATAAACTCAGCCAGAGATGGGGCCTTACTTAAAGCGTATGCACCATTTAAAGCGAACCTGTCACCCCCCCGGACATTAAAAGCTAAAATAGCCACCTTCTGCAGCACTAAGGCTGCATTCAGAGAAGGTGGCTATAGCCTTTTGATGCCCTTTATACTATGAAATATGCAGTTAGATAAATGCTCACACTTCTGAAGACCAAAGACTGGGAGGCGGGGTTTCACGCTCCTCTGACCCGCCCCCTTCCCTGAGGAAGGAACCCGGCAGGCAGCTCCGAAACGCGTAGGAAAATAAAGACGTTCATCACTGTTAACCAGACATCCCGGTGTTTCTGGTGTCTTTTTACATCTCTCCTGCAGCAGCGCGGATCTAAGGTACTTCGTCCTGATGATTGATTTACTTAGGAATGCTGATATCATGCCAAACTCTAGGAATTCTGACTGCTAAGATAAGGCCTACATATCTATCAATGGATTAACCTCATCAATGCTTCAACCAAGATTGGCAGGAGAACTGTCTAATAAAAGCTGTGCCTCTGATGGAGGAATGCCATTTAATAATGGATTGTATCTCAAAAGGAAGATGGTGCTCAAGGAAGCCACCTGGCAAGGCAAAACTGCAGGTTATCATGCAATCCCAGCATACACATACTAAAAAATAAACTGGTAGGGTGATTGGTGTTGACAAAAAAAATGACGTGAGCCAACCTATGGACTGTGGAGGTGAAGCAGTCAGTCAAAAAGACAACTTTGCAATTGGCAGACATCTTAGTATTGGCAATGATCTGACGGCAAAAAGCTTCATTCCTGAACCCAGAGATCCAGATAGATGAAGACAGTGTATTCTGTGGGTGGAGACGTTGTGTTAAGCTGAGTGGCATGGAAGAGGTGAATAGGTGCAATGAGTGATGTCTGGATATCTACGTTCAGCATTATTCTTAATTTCATCCTGAACTCTTACCAATTATAATGTTTAGTAGACAAATACCATATTTTTTTGGTTTTAAGATGCACTTTTGTTTTCCCCAAACTGGGGGGAAAAGGGGGGGGGTGCGTCTTAAAATGCGAATTTAAAAAAAACAATTAAAAATGAAACATTACCAGGATGGTGGGTGCGGCTGCCAAGTGGGGGTGCCGGAGGCAGGTTCCGGAGGGTGAGGGGCACGGGTGCAATACCGGAGCTGTGGGGGATGAGCGGCGGCAGTGAGCGGTGGGCGCCGCCATGTTCTTTGTGCCCGATTGCACCTACTGCATTCACTAGTAGCACTAGTAGTGTGCAGCTGGCCGGTAGAGGTAGAGACTTCAAAATGGCCGTGGCTCTCTATTATTGCCGCAGCCATTTTGTTGAACTCTCTACCGACTAGCTGCACAGTTAGTGAATGCAGCCAGCCACAAAAAACATGGAGGCGCCCACCGCTCACTGCCGCCGCTCATCCCCCGCAGCTCTGGTCCTGCATCCATGCCCCTCACCTTCCGGAATCTGCCTCTGGCACTCCCGCTCAGCAGCTACGGCTCCCCCATTGGTAAGCCATGGGGGTCATATACACAAAAGGACCATATATACAGGATGGGGATGGCGGCATATACACAGGATGGGGACATATATACAGGATGGGACATATTTTTATTTAACATTTAAAAAAATTTTTTTCTCTTTTCCTTCACCAAATTTGGGGATGGGTCTTATAATCAGGTGCGTTTTATAAAGCAAAAAATACGGTATATCCCAGCACAACACTTCTCTCAAATTTCATTGTCGTGTTCTCGACAACAGGGCGATGGTACAAAAAGAAGTATTGGTACAATTCTAATTAATATCATATAAATATATCTACATATAATATATCTATCAGTAGCCCACTACATATGCTGGTTGTTGGGGGGGGGGGGTTACACAAAGAGATGAAACCTGAAAAAGTGGTTACTTATTAGACCATTTGAGGATGGTTTCCTGGCCAGTGGCTGGAGAGAATACAGCATCCTTAACACTTGGGAATGCACACGCCCCCGTTACATCAGAGCTTTCTGTCAATGATAGAGGGGAATGAATCTTAGTATGCCAAGGTATATCAACTAAGAACGCCTCAGAATGTCTCTCTCTTGGACTTCCCCTGAGGAAGCTGCGCCCTGGCAGTGATACGCGTGGGGCCTGGGTGCCCTGCAGTCACCTGGCTACATACCTCGGACTGACACCTCGGACAATTCACGGACTGGTAATATGCACTGTATTTTCCACTGCCAGTGGACACGGTGACCTACACAGGCTTTGACCATATGTAAAGAGCAGGGAGTTCTCAATATATATGGGTGGTCTATGTATCAAATATACGGTTAGTTGGCTGATGGTTAAGACCTTTGTTATCATCCGTGTGTAACCACCCCTAGGGACCACTGTTTCTGGGAATACTAAACGACTCATAGCATTACTCATTGAATGACCTGCGGAGTCTTGGGTAAACTTGTAATATGCGAAATGTTCTCTATAATTGTCTGTGCCTCTGCAGACTTTACTTGCGTGAGATATTGGTATCTATTTCACTTATAAACATTGTTTATTCTAGCTGCTGAGGCCAGTATTTAATCATATTTTAATCATATTTAACACACCCAGCACCACCAATCATTCTGAGGCCCTATGATTTGTGCTTCATAAAAGGTCCCTTGACATAGATGTGGTTACCCATAACACTGTCTATCCTAAATTGGGCTAACAAACGTATTTATGTGAAATATTGTGGTGAAGGAGCATCAGTACTTCCTGTACCTGCTCGCATCCCCCACCCTCGCGTTTCTCCCTTTAACCCAATCCTGTATTTTGTCAAACCTGTTGTGATCACCGATATTGTGTTATATCCTGCCCATATTTTGTCAGCATTGTATTCTGTACATATGTTCAGCGGGTTGTTCTATAGTGGAACCCTATGGTTTTAAATGTTTTTAATCTTGTTTGGTCTTTTGCACTAATAAAGTTATAATTCTCAGTATTCTACTACTCGTGTGTGTTGCTCCTTCAATGTGCCATGTCTTCTCTCTGCCTTGCATATCTGTCCTCCTTGGCACAGTGAGCGACCCCTACTTCCCCTGATATATTTCAGATCATTGCAGTGCACCCTGTTTTCTGTTAAAACAGTGGCAAGATATTTGCAGACTTTGTCAGGATTATGCCCCCCTTCTACATATGTCATTGCACAGCGGCAGATGATTTAGTTGATATGGTAGGAAATGCTGTGCGGGGGGGATGAGTGCTTACCTAACACTACTTTTTAAATTTTAGATCCTGGAGGTGCCAGCAGTCATAGGACCACAGATGCAGTAATGACACTATATCCTAACAATAAGTTATAGTTACCATTAGCAGGAGAGTCCTTTTCAGTGTTTGTTATTGGTGGCTGTTAAGAGAATTTCTCTTGTCACCTTCCACGACAGCAGCACGGAGGTTGTCTCCCCACCCTACATAGGGAACAGGAAACACAGAGGTTAAATACCCCTCCCCTTCTTGCTACCACCAGTGTTTTTCCTGTCCCCTATGGGGCTTGATGGTGAGTGCTCCAAATGGGAACTTCCCAAGGTGGATGTTCAGGTGTCCAGAGTTGCGAGGAAGACTGCCTTCCCTTTTGAGGATTCCTCGCAATTGAAGAACACCATGGACAGGAAGATTGAGGGTCTACTTCGGAAGACCTGGGACTCTTCCTTATACCTCCTGCAGTCGAATGTTGCTGCTACTTGCATGGCCAGATCCCTTTCTCGTTGGCTTCTCCAGCTGGAGGACCACATTTCCCAGGGTACTCCTCATGAAGAGATCCTTACCTCTCTCTTCTACAGAAGGTGATGGGATTTCTTGCGGATGCCTCTGAGGAGTCGATCAGGGTTGCTACGCATACGACGGCTCTGTCTAACTCAGCCAGGAGGGCTCTCTGGCTTAACTTTGGAATGGGGATATCACTTTCAAGGTCAGGCTTTGTTCCAATCCCCTTCAAGGGAGAATTGGTGTTCGGGCCGGCACTCGATGATATTCTCGAGCAGGCCACGGATAAAAAGAAGTCCTTGCTGGAACAAAGGTTTGCAAGGAAGCAATTTTTTTGTCCTACCCATGAACAGGCCCCTTCATACAGGTGACTCACCGTGGCCGGGGACTCCGGTTTAGACAGGCTGTAGCTCCTTCCTCCTTGTCATGGGTGGGCCGCGCCTGCCGGTAGTGAGGCCTGGTTGTGTGCAGATCAAAAGTTGAAGACGTCTTGTAGGAACAGATTAAAGGGGTTAATTTATTCGTGACGCCACCTATGAGTAGTTCGGTCAGCCCGACCGATGCTGCGGAACCTCCGGGGGATGGATAGCAGCAAGATGGAACGCTCCCCACAGGCTGAGCGGTGATCCCCGGAGGCTGGAGCTGCTTAAGATGTTGTGCGGCAGCTGTGGTTACCTTGTGTGCGGACGGATGCAATCATAAGGAAGCACGGACACTGAAAGTCTCTGTAACGGGTCTTTACTGTAACCAGCAGGCAGTACATAGTATACAGTTAACGGGTAGTGGACCGGGTGGACTCAGCAGTGATAGGTGTCCCTCAGAGATCCGTAGTGTTCCTCCATTCTAGCTAAGTATTTGCCATTGTTGCCCAGGAATACCAGGTCGGGTACGGGGAGGCTGCTTCAATCCCTATCCAAGATGTACGTTATGGATGTTTTGGGGAGCCTTGGGTCCCTCGGTGCGTACACCGCTGGTTAGACGACTGGAAGTTGGCTGGTGGTGGGGTGCTCCTGTAAAGCTGCTCCTCCACGCTTCTGGTTCGCGTAGCAGAGGTAAACTGCTGCCAGCTTCGGTACCAGTGAACCGGCTGTGAGTTGGGCACGGGGGTCTTTTGGAACCCGTGGTTGGTGATGCCCGATCTCGGTTGTTGAGGCCTCAGGTGCTAACACCCGACCGGTGACGGCCCGGGGGCTGCACGAGGTGCAGAGCCCCCGCTCCTACTCCAAGTTCAAGTCTGTGTCTTGTCTAGACTCCTCTCAGACTACTTTCTGCTGTAGACTAACTGTACTTCTCCTACACTACCCTTACACTCCGCCCACCAGGACCTTGGATTGGCCCTCTACGTTAAGTGATGCATGCAGGGTTTTGGATCTCTCAGTTAACCATATGACTGCTGGGTCGGAGAATATTGCGGCTGCATTTATGGCTGCAATACCTCCTGTGACGCACTCGTTGCGGGGCGCCACACAGGGACGAAGAGAAGACAGGACGGTGGAGTTACTCGAAAGGTGGTAATGGAACGAATATCCTTGTCCCCCAGCACCAGCAGCAACCTGACAAGCAGTGACTGCGACAGGGCAGGAGGTCGGCTCTCGAACTTTCTTTCATGGTGGCGGGATATCCCCAGCAATCAGTGGGTGCTTTGCACCATCCAAGACGGATTAAGAATAGAGTTCGAGTCCAGCCCCCATGATTTCTCCGGATCACCACACTCTCCTCCTGGGGTCTTCAGGACTCGTTGTGGCAGGGTCTTCAATCTCTTTTGGAGTGCGGAGTGATTTCTTATGTTTCACCTCAGGAAGCTGGCAGGGGTCATTACTCCCACCTCTTCATGGTAAAAAAAACAGGTTCCAACAGAATAATAATCAATCTGAAGCCTCTGAACCGGTTTGTAGTCTACCACTGGTTCAAGATGGAAACTGTCAAGTCTGTGACTCACCGTGGCCGGGACTCCGGTTTAGACAGGCGATGCTTCCTTCCTCCTTGTCACGGGTGGACCGCGCCTGCCGGTAGTGGGGCCCGGTGTAGTGCAGATCAAAAGTGTTTGAAGACGTCTTGGTGGAACAGATTAAAGGGGTTTTTAATTTATTCGTGACGCCACCTATGAGTAGATTCGGTAAGGGCTACCGACGCTGCGGAACCTCCAGGGGATGGACAGCAGCGAGATGTTACGCTCCCCACAGGCTGAGCGGTGATCCCCGGAGGCTGGAGCTGCTCAAGATGTTGTGCGGCAGCTGCGGTTACCTTGTTGTGCGGACGGACAGTTCATAAGGAAGCACAGACACAGAAAGTCTCTATAACGGTTCTTTACTGTAACCAGTAGGCAATACATGGCATACAGTGGTTGAGTAGTAGACCAGGTGGACTCAGCAGTGATAGTGTCCCTCAGAGATCCGCAAGTGTTCCTCCATTCTACCTAACTTGTTGCCAGTGTCGCCCAGGAATACCAGGTCGGGTACGGGAGGCTGCTTCAATGCCCTATCCATGATGTACGTTCTGGATGCTTTGGGGAGCCTTGGATCCCTCAGTGGGTACACCGCTGGTTAGACGACTGGAAACTGGCTGGTGGTGGGGTGCTCCTGTGAAGCAGGTCCTCCACTCTTCTGGTTCGCGTAGCAGAGGTGAACTGCTGCCAGCTTCGGTACCAGTGAACCGGCTGTGAGTTGTGGGCACGGGAGTCTTTTGGGAACCCGTGTAGATAATGCCCAATCCCGGTAGTTAAGGCCTCAGGTGCTGACACCCGACCGGTGACGGCCCAGGGGCCCGCACGGGGTGCGGAGCCCCCGCTCCTCTCCAAGCTCTAGTCTTAGACCCTTCTTCTCCGAGTTCTAGACTATTCTCTGTCTGTTCTGTCTAGATTATTGTGTGTTCTCCTACACTTCCCTAACACTCCACCCACCAGGACCTAGGATTGGCCCTCTGTTCTAGGTGATGCATGTTGGGTTGGATCTCAAAGTTAACTGGATCATTGCTGAGTCAGAGGATATTGCGGCTGCCTTTATGGCTGCAATACCCTCTTGTGACGCACTCGTTGCGGGGCGCCACATCTGCTATTCCCTTGATCGGGCAGGATTGGGTTATGGCCACTGTCGATCTCAGAGATGCATATTATCATGTCCCAATCCACCCTGCGCATCACCAGTTCCTCCGATTTGCGGTCTCAAGGGGCCAGATCGTGTACCATTTCCAGTTCAACGCCCTGCCTTTCGGGCTCTCCTCTGCCTCCCCCCCCGGGGTGTTTTTAAAACTGATGTTAGAGGTCGTCTCTTTTCTCAGGGGACAGGGGAATAATATTGTCCCCTACCTCAACTATTTTCTGATTCTGGCTCCCTCATCACATCAACTGTCCCAGTCTGGCTCCACAACAGGTTCTGAGATCCCCAGGATGGCTTCCGAACTTGGAGAAGTCCGACCTGACTCCATCCACTCGGAAACAGTTTCTGGGAGTTCTCCTAGACTGTTCCCGGCAGACCTCCTTCTTGCCAACGGAAATAATAAATTGATAACACATTCATAAAATTGATTACACATAAAAAACTCAGGGCTCACTCCACTATATCCATCTCGACTTCCTGGGCTGAGCGGGGTGACGCATCTACTGAGCAGATCTGCAGAGCCATCACCTGGACCTCGATCCATACTTTCACCAGGCATTACAGGCTGGACTTCAATAGGGATCTCACGTTTGGCAGGACAGTCCTGCAGGCTGTTATCCCTCCCTAGATATTTTTCATTGTTATTCCTCTGTGCTGCTGTCGTGGAAGGTGACTAGAGAAAATAGAATTAGTCTTACCGGTAATTCGGATTCTAGGAACCTTCCATGACAGCATTAATTTCCCTCTTTTGTTGTTGTCTTTATTCATTTATTGTTGTTCCTGCACTGTTAATGGGCACTATTCATGCTGGTGTGTACAGTAAAAACACTGGTGGGTGCAGGAAGGGGAGGGATATTTAACCTCTTTATTTTTCCTGTCCCCTATTTAGGGCGGGAGGCAACCTCTGTGCTTCTGTCATGGAAGGCTCCTAAAAAACCGATAATTCACCTTTACAGATTGCATCTACATCATCGGTGCACTCCTGCCCCAGAGGCCCAGCTCCACCTGCAGGGAGCTGTTCCATCAAAGCTGCAGTACCATTACCCTCCGGAGGTCTGAAGCAGTGCTGGTGTCCAATCACCAGGATCTGCAGGTGGCATCACAACCAGGGGTGCACCAAGCCCCTCTGCCGCCTGAGCCACAAGCTGAGGACCGGGGGAAGAGTGGGGATGGGGGGGTGCTGTCAGACTCCAGCACCGCCGCCCCTGTAGCTGTTGGTGAGGACTGGGGGGGGAGGGTTGTGCTATCAGCCTGCCGCCCCTGTGCCCGGGGGGTGAGAACCAGGGGGGGGTGCTATCAGCCCCCAGCCACCCTCTTACCGGGGTGACGCTGCAGAAGCCGGTCTCTGGTGCTGGCGCCACCCCCTTCTACATTGCAGCTCCCCCTGGCTGCTGCCGCTTGGTACTCAGGGCTCACACTGTCCAATGGACGGTGCGGCCCTGATCACGACAAACAAATCCCATTTCAATTTCCTCTTTTTTAAAGCTGACCACCAGAGCCATCACAACCACAGCTGAGGGCCCATATACCCGAGTTCACATAACCCTGGGGCGTGTTACTAGCCGAAGAAGGAAACTAAAGAGAAGCTGCTAAAGCTCCACAGAAAACCTACTCACCTTGCCTTACCCTGCTGTATTTAATATTATAAGCCAGGTTGACAGCTCAATTTCCTTTGCTCACCTCATGGTGCATTCCTTAGCCCTGGATCCTGTTAAAAAAGCAATTGCACCTGAAGGATCCAGCATCTAGCTGCTGCACATAAAATTCCCTCTTTTACAGCTTCAATGTAAGTGGGACACACATGGGCAAGAGTTGTGACAAGTGTGACTTTAAAAAAGCTATCTAAAATTGAAACTGTATAACTAAATAAACCTCTACTAGCAATTACATATTTCTATGCTCCTTCACCACATTTATACTGCAACAGTTTCTATTCTCTGTTATCAGCCATCTTTAGAATAGGTCTGGTGCTTTTCAGTTGGATAATTGGATGTGAAATATCCATCTTTAGAAATAATTTCATGTCCCAACCTAATGTCAAATATGTTTATTTTAATAGCCTGATGCATCATAACAGAAAAATACCTGTCTGTCAGTCTATCTATCCATCTATCTTTGTCTATCTTATTATAACTACTTAGAAATCTACATAATCTCATGATCTCCACACAGCTATGCTGTGTCTTTGTTGTATGTTGCTATGCCTGGTTTCTGGGTTGCTCTGACAGTCTGCTTTGTCTGTGTTATTGTCAATGCTGGGTCTGGGAGATAAATCAAAGGTGTTTCTACTCCCCAGTGATTAGTCTTTTTATGTATGCAGTTTTCTCTTTTTGGTGTCAATCGTACACTTGCATGTACTGTGTGAGCTCTGATTCACCCTAGCTCTGCTATCTGACCGGTCTGACCTTAGTTTTTGGTTGCCTGATTTTCTGAACCCTTGCTTGTAACCTGTTTCCGTTTTAGTCTTTTCTGCAGATACTGCATCACCCCTGGTGTACCTGACCTCGTCTTGTGCTTTGGACTGCGTCTCTGTCTTCTCCTTTTCTACTTCCTAGAACAGCTCCCGGATCGTTTGAACACTCTTTTACCGTTATCCTAGCAAGTAGTGATCATGTCATTTCAGAACTTTTGTTGTGACTCTGCACTTTCTGTGTCTATTTTGTTATGGTAGTGACTTGTGTCACAGATAAGCTGGCCATAGGGGAAAAACACAAGAAATACATTTTAATGTAGATGAATGTAGAGTAATGCACCTAGTCCTAGCAGATTATAAATTATCTAGTGATAGCTAATGTATAACTGGTGGAGAACGAAAGAACTTGGAATTATGTTTTTTTTGCAGCCTATGCAAATAACGAGCTAATTAAACAAATTAAATAATATTTTACATTCTTATTATGTTATTATAAAAAGAAAAAAACAATCTTTAGTTTCAAAGTCCAATATTACTTTCTAAATGTATATAAGTGGAGCCAAGAGAGTACGTAAAACATGGTTGTAATATATGGGATTATGGCTTCTTTCTTTCCTGCCATATAAATGTAAAACATCATACTAATTAATGATAAATTATATACCAACTAACGCTTTTCATGTAATGTGATTAATAGATTTAATAATGCTCACAATATACAAATTGACTTTGATTATTACATAAAATTGTACTTGATATGTAGCAATAATATCACTTTTATATGCAGCCAACCACTAAAGCTTAACAGGCACAATTGCTTTTTCATGAAATGCTATGGCTGCTGGGGCATTGGGATATAAACTACTTTAAGGTCATGTGGAGTTGGCACCTGCTTTTGAATTGATGTCTACCATTTCAAAGGAAAGTTTCTTAATTATAAGCTGGTTTCTTCAATTAATCAGTTTTACACAGTTAAAATCTCTAATTAGTGTGGAGCCACCTGTTACTTCGAAAACATTTTCCTCCCACATTGTGATATTTTGTATTCATTAATTGTACAGATTTTTGCTATGCAAGTGTCACAAACATCATAGTTAAGACCAATCTTTCTTCTAAAAAGACTCCTACAATTTTAAAGGGAACCTGACACCAGATTTATTCTGCATAAATGAAAACCACCTTCAGCAGCACTTATGCTGCATTCCATGGAGATGCATATTATGCCCTGCCTCCCTCTGTACACACTAGAAACACCCTTTAAAAATCTCCTGCTCTGTATTTAAATTAGGCCGGTCTGGTCCTATGGGCATGGTGACTGCGCTGTCCTCCTCTCCTATCTGTGCTGAACGCCGTCCTCTTATGATTGAAGTGGATAACATCCTGAGTCATTCACATCACTTGAGGAAATCTTGTGCCTGCATAGAGGGCTCACTGGCTCAAACAGGAGCATTGTGTGGGCAGAGGCTAGAACACAAGTGTACTTGCGCAAATCGGCATGGTCTCTGTGCACATGCAAGATTTGACCTGACTATGAGGATGTCTCCTGTGCATCCACATTCCCGGGCGAAATCTCGCGCCTGAGGTATTTGCTGTGCAGTGTGAAGGCCGGGTTGAGCCTAGATTGTATGGACTCCTTCCGGGTCCTGGCTGCAGCCCTGGTTCGCTACTGAAGATGCTGGAATGTATGAGCCATTAGAATGCATGGGACCCTGTTATATGTTTATTAGTGAAGCCTTCAGAATGTATAAGCTGCATCGGCTGCAGTTAGGACTTTTAGGGCTCGGACACACTCATCCGAGTTTGACGGAGGAGTCTCGGGAAGGGCTGGATCAGTGACCCTGAACGGCCTCTCCCTCTCTGGATGGGGAGTCTGGAGCTGCACAAAAACACAAGCAGTCTAGGCTCAACTGGAGTGCCTGCTCTTTCAGCTTATGGGGATACGTTTTCGAGACCTGCTTTGGATTTGGATGGAGACTAAATTGGTAAATAAGGGTGTCACTTGTCTTATTTATTTACTAATTCTTTCGTATTATATCTTGTAAGTTCAATTTTGTGGACTGCGTCTGATTCAGTGTACTATTTCGGAATACCTGTACTATTGCAGCTTTTTTTGGGAGGAGGGATTTTTTAAAATAAATTGGTGAAACAAGGATTGTGTCAGGGAGTGGTTTTTCAAGTAAAATATTTTGTGGAGTATCTGATAGATACCTCTACATAACTGAGCTTGATGCCAAGTGACATTACACATCTGGCATCAACACATAATACCTGTACCCTTTTGCCACCATAGCAGGATTACGGACTGGACCATGGCAAAGCCCCAGGAGGTGCAACTTCTGGGATGCTGCAGCTTGCTATTTTTAGGCTGAGAAAGGACCAATAACCATAGCCCTTCCCAGTCTGAGAATACCAGACCCATCTGTTAGCTTTACCTTTGCTGGGGATCCAATTTTGAGGGGAGCCCACAGTTTTTTTTTTAATTATTTATTTATAAACTAGATGGTGGCCCAATTCTAACGCATCAGGTATTTTAGAATATGTATGTAGTTTATTTATGACGATTTAAGAATAATGCAATGAATACACAGGATTTTCTGGGTAAAATATATACATTATCATTTAAATCCTGCGCCAATATCGCTGATTGGTCGCGGCCGCCCCTTTAAGACATGGTTGGGGACCGCCCCTTTAAGATGTGGTTGGGGACAGTCCCTTTAAGAGGTTGGGGACAGTTCCTTTAAGATCTGGTTGGGGACCGCCCCTTTAAGGTGTGGTTGGGGACCACCCCCTTAAGATGTGGATGGGGACCGCCCCTTTAAGATGTGGTTGGGACCGCCCCTTTAAGAAGTGGTTGGGGACAGTCCCTTTAAGTGGTTGAGGACAGTCCCTTTAAGAACTGGTTGGGGACTGCCCCTTTAAGATGTGGTTGGGGACCACCCCTTTAAAAAGTGGTTGTAGACCACCCCTTTAAGAAGTGGTTAGGGACGGCCCCTTTAAGAAGTGGTTGGGGATAGGCCCTTTAAGAAGTGGTTGGGGACTGCCCCTTTAAGATGTGGTTGGGGACCACCCCTTTAAGAAGTGGTTGGAGACTGCCCCTTTAAGACGTGGTTGCAGACCGCCCCTTTAAGAAGTGGTTGGGGATTGCCCTTTTAAGATGTGGTTGCAGACTGCTTCTTTAAGATGTGGTTGGGACCTCCCCTTTAAGACATGTTTGGGGCTACACCTGAACAAGCTGCAGATTTCTTGAGGGAACAGGGAAAGGAAATGGCTCCACCTGCAATTATTCCTGCATTCCAAGGACCAGACAATGGTATGGCAACCACCCGAATGCAAATGAATAAAGAAAAAATTCTGGTGCCTTTTACTGCTTCTTTGTGCCTTATTCACATTTTGGGTGAAAGCATTACGCACCCCGTAAGGCTCCGCTATACGGGTTTCGGGGTGCGTTTTTCTTTATACACCTGGACAAGGCAAGCTTGCTGGCAACAGAGACTAGCATTAACTCCTTCAGTGCCAAAGGAAAAGGACATGTTTAATGTGAAGTCTCAATTCAGACATGAGACTTAGGGCCCCCATTACACATAGCGATGCTCCAGAGATAACGGCAACGATACGTCTTGGTAGGGATCGCTGCTGCGTCGCTATGTGGTCACCGATGCAGCATGCCCAGCGGGAGACTGATGATGAAAAAATGGTCCAGAACGATTTATCACGATTAGCGATCTCACAGCAGAGGCCTGGTTGCTCCTACGTGTCACACATAGCGATAATGCTAGCGAGGTCGCTGTTACGTCACAAAACCTGTGACATTGCAGTGATATCGCTAGCGATATTGTTATGTGTGAAGTACCCCTAAGGTCCAAAGCAGTCACAAGTCTCCTAGGAAAGGGAGACTGTTGTGACACCCCCTCCCTTCATCAAACACATGCTGCCCGCTATCCTAGACAGCCGTAAGGTAGAAGAAAAAAGTAATGTTTTTTTTCCCACCTGATCATTTACAGAACAAAGCAGTTTGTTGACTTTCTAGCAAAATGTTCTTATTCCCGTTCCAAGTCTGAATTGTCCAGGTTCGTGACGAATTTGAAACTGGCGACCATGTTCAGGGAAAGTTCTCTCATCTTGATTTATTTTCATGAGTACTATTGATTAATAAAATAAAAATATAATTGATGGTTACTCTTTAAGGAAGTAAGACTCACAAGCACCAACTGAAGTGTTCTGTATAAATCCCTGGCAAAACATCACAAAGGAGGAAACCCAGCATTTTGTGATATTAATGGCTTTGAGAAATAAGACAGCTATTGCCTGCAAAGGATTCTCTACAAAGTGTGTCAAAAAGAACATTTTATAGAAACCTCATGCATCTTGATGCTCACACAGTCTCCAATGCCATTTTACCGCTATCATCCATATCCTCACTCCACGACACAGATAATGCCAGTTTTCTATAACTCTACACTCACATCAGCTGTTGATGCAGCTGCAACCCTGGCACACAGACACCACTAAAAATCTGCATGCAACGTTTTTGGAGTCGGCAGACAAATCCCCACTTCTGCAGGATTCATCCGGCGAGCTAGCAGCCGGATGGCAGATAATTGCCACCCGGCGCGATCCAGCTCCGTGCAGCCCGATAGTATTCTATGCAGCAAAACTCCGGTCCAGGCTGTCACCGCTGACAGCCCCGGACCGGACGCTGCCGCAGTGTGAAGCCAGCCTTAGTTTGTTCTGTGTATTTTTAACTTGTTTGTATGTAATCCTTTCTCATGTACAGCACCATGGAATCAATGATGCTCTATAAATAAATAATAATAATAATTTATGGTAAATAAAATGAGGAGGCTTTGCAAAAAAAATGACTGTAATTCCTAAACGTTTCACAGAATATTTTTATTCAACCCCTTCAACTAAACCTGACAGTCTACACTTTAATTGCATTACAGTTGTTAATTGTTGAATAAAAAATAGTCGCATGAAGAGCCCAAATCATGAAGAGTCAACCACTGTCCTAATATTTATGACCCTAATGGTATATTTACACATTATAAAGCTTTTGACCTACAGGGGCAGTCTGCTCAGCAGGAGGCTCAGAAATCTGGGCAGAATCTGCACTGTCCGGTGGAAGCAGCAGCCAGAAAAAAGCAATGATTCCTTCAGTGGCACCTGTTCATGTGCCTACCATTCTGTATAGGTCATATTTATGTGTTGGTTCTCCTAGGTGCAAGAGAGGTTTTAGGGAAGGCAGCTTTCAAGAAAAATGAAAGCATGAGGTCCAAGGTAACATGCTGTTGATACCTGACCAAGGTCGCGGATTCATGTGTCTAGCAGTCTACATATCATATGAACAGGAATGCAAAAGATATACTTAGGTTATTAAATTGTTTTAATTAGTTTGATAAAATGAAAATAGCCAAGTTGACAATTGACTTGATGTTTCTTTCTGCTTTGGTTCTCCTCCTATGAGAGGTTTTATCTTACTTTGTGTACAGCTTGTTTTCAAGAAGATGGACCACCTAAGTCTGCCTGAGTATGCACAATACTTCCATTCCACCTGTTATCAGTCATGCAAAATCTCATCCCAAACAATTTAATCAAATATTCACCATCAGCAGTTTCTCGAGCAGTTCTCTTAACCACTGCTCTCACTTTCCCGAGTGAGCCCTTGGTCAAAGTCACTTTTATCTGTTTACTAGTAAAAAGGCCCGATGCAATTGCATCGGGAGAGCGGTGAAATGAATTGTGTGTATACAGGCGGGTGAGTGGGTAGCAGAGTGTAGAGGGGCTCTGTGGGTAGCAGAGTATACAGGGGCCCTGTGGGTAACAGAGTATAGAGGGGGCTGTGTGGGTAGCAGAGTATACAGGGGGCTCTGTGGGTAGCAGAGTATACAGGCGGCTCTGTGGGTAGCAGAGTATACAGGGGGCTCTGTGGGTAGCAGAGTATAGAGGGGGCTCTGTGGGTAGCAGAGTATACAGGGGGCTCTGTGGGTAGCAGAGTATACAGGGGGCTCTGTGGGTAGCAGAGTATACAGGGGGCTCTGTGGGTAGCAGAGTATACAGGGGGCTCTGTGGGTAGCAGAGTATACAGGGGGCTCTGTGGGTAGCAGAGTATGATGTGGCGGGAGGCTTGAAGGGTGAGGAGATAGTAAAAAGGCCCGATGCAATTGCATCGGGAGAGCGGTGAAATGAATTATGTGTATACAGGCGGGTGAGTGGGTAGCAGAGTATAGAGGGGCTCTGTGGGTAGCAGAGTATACAGGGGGCCCTGTGTGTAGCAGAGTATAGAGGGGGCTGTGTGGGTAGCAGAGTATACAGGGGCTCTGTGGGTAGCAGAGTATACAGGGGGCCCTGTGTGTAGCAGAGTATAGAGGGGGCTGTGTGGGTAGCAGAGTATACAGGGGGCTCTGTGGGTAGCAGAGTATACAGGCGGCTCTGTGGGTAGCAGAGTATACAGGGGGCTCTGTGGGTAGCAGAGTATACAGGGGGCTCTGTGGGTAGCAGAGTATACAGGGGGCTCTGTGGGTAGCAGAGTATAGAGGGGGCTCTGTGGGTAGCAGAGTATACAGGGGGCTGTGTGGGTAGCAGAGTATACAGGGGGCTCTGTGGGTAGCAGAGTATACAGGGGGCTCTGTGGGTAGCAGAGTATACAGGGGGCTCTGTGGGTAGCAGAGTATACAGGGGGCTCTGTGGGTAGCAGAGTATACAGGGGGCTCTGTGGGTAGCAGAGTATACAGGGGGCTCTGTGGGTAGCAGAGTATACAGGAGGCTCTGTGGGTAGCAGAGTATAGAGGGGGCTCTGTGGGTAGCAGAGTATAGAGGGGGCTGTGTGGGTAGCAGAGTATAGAGGGGGCTGTGTGGGTAGCAGAGTATAGAGGGGGCTGTGTGGGTAGCAGAGTATACAGGGGGCTCTGTGGGTAGCAGAGTATACAGGGGGCTCTGTGGGTAGCAGAGTATACAGGGGGCTCTGTGGGTAGCAGAGTATACAGGGGGCTCTGTGGGTAGCAGAGTATACAGGGGGCTCTGTGGGTAGCAGAGTATACAGGAGGCTCTGTGGGTAGCAGAGTATAGAGGGGGCTCTGTGGGTAGCAGAGTATACAGGGGGCTCTGTGGGTAGCAGAGTATATAGGCGGCTCTGTGGGTAGCAGAGTATACAGGGGGCTCTGTGGGTAGCAGTGTATAGAGGGGGCTCTGTGGGTAGCAGTGTATAGAGGGGGCTCTGTGGGTAGCAGAGTATAGAGGGGGCTCTGTGGGTAGCAGAGTATATAGGGGGCTCTGTGGGTAGCAGAGTATACAGGGGCTCTGTGGGTAGCAGAGTATACAGGGGGCTCTGTGGGTAGCAGAGTATGATGTGCGGGAGGCTTGAAGGGTGAGGAGAGGTGCGGCTGGAGCGGCGACATGAGCGCTTGGCGGCAGGACGTGGCTGCGTGCTGGGGTGATCGTAGCCCCGGCATTGTCCTCTGCGGCGGGGGGTGGGCTGCAGAGAGGGATCAGTCCCTCCCCTCAGGTGACACATGTGACCTGAGGGGAAGGAGCGGATTGGGCATTGTGTGGTAAAGAGAGGACGGCCATCCGATTGGCCCAGGACGCGGAGTACTGGGCAATGGGATGGGCGGTCTGTGTTTAGAACAGAACGCCGAATCCGCTTGCAGGGGTGGCGGCCAATGGGAGTGAGCGGGGCGTGTTAGGCTTTGCAGCCTGACACGCCGCGTTCACTCCTATTGGCCGGCGTCACTGGCTCCCGACACCCGCCCACAGCCCCTACACCGCTACAGCAGCAGCATGGCGAGACCGAGGCGCTAGCGGTGAGAGAGAGAGAGCGGGGAGGGGCGGAAGGCAGCAGCGGCATCCGGGCAGCGTAGAGCTCGCGGAGGGCGCTCACGATGAGGCGCTGGCGGCGGGGCCGACGGCGGTTGGCAGGATGGCGGCGGTGTGAGTTAGTGCGGCTGCGGTTCGCGATGACGGTATGGCGTCATCGCTCGCAGTGCCGTGAATGACTTAGGGATTCGGCTATAGTGTCCGAATTTCAAACTCCCGATTTATATAAGTAGATATGTGTATAAAGTGTATATGTACATCTGCTTATATAATTGTGTGCCCGTCCTCTGCCCCTTTTGTGTCCCCCTGTCCTCTGCCCGTGTCCTGTGTGCCTGAGTCCTCTGCCCCTGTTCTGTGTCCTCCTGTCCTGTGTGCCCTTGTCCGGTGTCCCCCTGTCCTGTGTGCCCCTGTGCGGTGTCCCCCTGTCCTGTGTGCCCCTGTCCTCTGCCTCTGTTCTGTGTCCCTCTGTCCTGTGTGGCCGTTGTGTGTTCCCCTGTCCTCTGCCCCTGTTGTGTCCCCCTGTCCTCTGCCCCTGTCGTGTGTGCCTGAGTCCTCTGCCCCTGTTCTGTGTCCTCCTGTCCTGTGTGCCCCTGTGCGGTGTCCCCCTGTCCTCTGCCTTTGTTCTGTGTCTCTCTGTCCTGTGTGCCCGTTGTGTGTTCCCCTGTCCTCTGCCACTGTCCTGTGTGCCCGAGTCCTCTGCCCCTGTTGTGTGTCCTCCTGTCCTGTGTGCCTCTGTCCGGTGTCCCCCAGTGCTGTGTGCCCCTGTCCTGTGTGCCTCTGTTGTGTGTCCCCCTGTCCTCTGGCCCTGTTGTGTTCCTCTGTCCTGTGTGGCCCTGTCTTCTACCCCTGTTCTGTGTCCCCTTGTCCTCTGGGCCTGTTGTGTCCCCATGTCCTGTGTGCCCCTGTCCTCTGCCCCTGTTGTGTCCCCATGTCCTGTGTGCCCCTGTCCTCTGCCCCTGTTGTGTCCCCCTGTCCTCTGGGCCTGTAGTGTCCCCATGTCCTGTGTGCCCCTGTCCTCTGCCCCTGTTGTGTCCCCCTGTCCTCTGGGCCTGTTGTGTCCCCATGTCCTGTGTGCCCCTGTCCTCTGCCCCTGTTGTGTCCCCCTGTCCTCTGGCACAGTTCTTTATCCCCTGCTCTCTGTATTCCTTCCACCGGCATTGAAGCCGGTCATGTGACAGGGCGGGCTAATGTGACATCACAGAGGGCCTGTCACATGATCGGCTCCAAAAAGAAAGTATTACTGCAGGCAGCAGAGCGGGGAGGGGTAAGTGCGGAGCGGCCGGGGGAGAGCGGGCGGCGGGGAGAAGAGCGGTATGTAGCGTGAGGAGATCAGCGGCTTGTGCCAATGAGCGGCTGATCTCCCGAGGGGGCGCTGGGCGGTCACCTCGGCGGGGGCGATGTTGGTAGGATAGCGGAGTGTGTGCGGCGACATGTAAGATCCAAGATGGCGGCAAAATCTCGCGAGATTTTGGACGCCATGTTGGAAATTACATGTCGCCGCAAGGACAGTGCTCCTCCAGCTGCATAGCGTCACCGAGGCCCCAGCGTTGCTAGAGCAGCGAGGGGCAGCGGTGACCTCGCGGAGGCGGCGGCGAGGCGGACGGGTGGGCGGCGGAGACTGCGGGTGGCGGAGACGGCAGTGCGGCTGCGGCTCGTGATGACGCTACGCGTCATCACTCGCAGTCGCGCAAAGGAGTCTGGGATTCGGCTACAGTGCCCGAATTCCAAACTCCCGATTATATAAGTAGATGTAAATATAGTGATGACAAAGTTCAGAAAATATAATGACAGACCATTAATGTCACAATAGCAATCAGACCCTGAACCAGAACTGTCACTCATGGATGAGTGACCATCCACCAGTAACAAGGACGTAAAAGTCTGTTCAGTGTGCTGATGAACATCATAGTAAGAATACCTCGTGAAAATGGTGACCTTTCCACTAAATTGGTAGTATGTCATAATATTTCTCTTTACAAATTTAGAAAGGAATAATTATATTGACTCAGAACTCAATGAGGTAATACATAACCTAATATAAGGGCTATAAGCATGTTTTCAATTTACCTTAAATGAATAATACATTTTCCTGTTTTCTGAACAATGCAGTTTTTGAAAGTATGTTGTCAATTTATGATAAATTACAATGGAATCCTTACATAGACTGAACGAAGCTTGCATTTCATACGCTTAATTTTGTATTGTTGGAACTTCAAGTGAGATTTAATGTCAGTCTTGATATATCTGGCGAGGTCAACCCTCTAGTGAGCCACAAATAGAGAACATCTCCTTTATAGACAGTTGTGCATACAATTTAATGCTAGTTAAACCCATTTAGCTCATAGCTGATGCAAGAGAATTGGTCTTTTGGAATCTATTTTGTCACTAAGCGGCCTTGCCAACCATCCATAAACATACTGACAAGTCACAATTGATTTCATAGGGCATTTAAAAGTCAAACTAGCTCAACAATTAAACCCAATCATCAGTGTCAGCATAATCTTTAAAGCCATTTTGTCATTTTCTCAATACAAAATAACATTTTAAAATTACTTACAGACTCATATACTTAACATACCCAATTTTTTAATTTAGATCTCTTATCTAATGCCACAATAATCTCCATCTTATTCATATGATTATTTTTTTTGAGGCTTCATTTCTAAAAGTCCCATTATGGGAAATGGCCTTAGGGCTCGGACACCCTCATCCGAGTTTGACGGAGGAGACTCGGAACAGGCTGGAGCAGTGACCCTGAACGGCCTCTCTCTCTCTGGACGGGGAATGTGACACAGAATGCACAGAAACACAAGCAGCTGTCATTCCCCGTTCAGAGAGAGAGGCCGTTCAGGGTCACTGCTCCAGCCTGTTCCGAGTCTTGTCCGTCAAACTCAGATGTAAGTAGCAGAGTGTGTCCGAGCCCTTAAAGTGATTATCTACTGTATTACTAAATACAATTGAGCTTAAAGTGTCTAGGACAGTGTAAGACACAAAAAAAAACTATTATCACTTCCTGACCTGGCGCCACTCCTCAACACTTTATATATGGTATCACGGGTTGGTCTGTTGGCAATACCAGCTGCCAAGGGGTCTCAAGTGAGCAATCGGCCACTGATTAGCTATAGATTGTAATGTTGCTCTGTTAGTGGTCTCCTGGCAGTTCTAAAAATGGCTGACAAGGACAGGCTTGGAAGTATCTACACAATTGCCTTCACTCTTTAACCCCTATACAGAGATTTATATTTACAGAGGGTCTCAGTGTTGGTGCCACGGGGTGGGTTGATAACTGTTGGTATAGGCTGGCCGGAGTGGTCAAGTTGCTAGGATAGAGCCAGGAGAAAAGAAAAGGTACAAAATCAGAAGGCAAAATAGTTAGTAAAAGAGCCGAGATCAAAATAGGAAACTAACAGACAAAATAGGATTTAAGGCAGTACAGAAAATTAGAGGAGAAACTGACTACATCTGGCAGCTGCCAGCGGTAAGCTGGGAGCTTTAGTAAAGTGTACTGTTGTCCAGTTAGCTGAAGCAAGGAGCTGATTACTCCAGCTGGACAGCGCACACACTCAAACTGTTACACTGCATATGTCACTAGTGCAGATCCCGAAGGAGACGTGAGACAGCCTTCAAATGTTCCTCCGAATAAGCCAAGACATCTGGCTGTTTGGAAGAAATGTGAAGGCTGCAGACATCATCAGAAAGAAAAGGATGCCATAAGACCAGGAGGTGAGCATAGGTTTCTGTTTTCACTTACAGCATCTGTGGCCACTTAATTTTAAAGAAGCACTGACGATGACTTTATTTTTCTCTAAACTTGGATACATGTTTGTGAAATGTAATGTCACTGTTAATATATTCCCCCATCACTATTGTCAAAGGTAAAGGTACCCAGCTCATGAGTATAGCCGGATATGACGCGTTTACCGTCATAGCGGCTATACCGCCCATGTAATGTGACACGGCGGCTCTCTGCTGATTAGCACGCCCATCGGGGTGTGAATAATTAGGCTGCAGACGGTGGGGAGAAGCACCAGGCAACGCCTTTTGTGACTTCTCAAAATCTGAAGGTAATAAAGTCACTTTTATGAACTTTCTAAATACACATTTTTAGCACAAAGGGATGAATAGAAATGTATAAGGATGGTGCAGGGACAGGTCTTAAGAGGCTGGTGGCTAATTTTTAGGGGTCAGGTGCCCTTTAAAATGTACAGTTGTTTGACACAACTCCTTTAAAGGGAAGTTGAAGAACAACTGAAAAAAAATTAATGTATTAATGTTTTAATAATACAAAACTTTTTGAATGGTATAAACTGGGATGAGTGAGTATAATGGCAAGTATTCAGTACTCAGCGAGTAATGCGGTATTCGAAACATAGCGAGTATTTCACTACACATCTCGCAATATTCGGATCTTCCGCCCAGCATTAGCCAATCACAACAGTGCCACAGCCTTCTTGGTTGTGGCATTACTATGATTGGCTGGCCGCCCAGCGTCATATAAGGGTCATAGCCTATGACCCATAGGCTCTATATAAGCCTTGCTGCCGCCATTTTCTGCACATTGCATGCAGAACACAGCTAGTGTAGGGAGAGTGGGAGCAGCTGCTAGGAGAGTTGAGCTTGTGCAAATCGTGCATAAATCCTCTGTAAGGCAGAAGGCACACTGTCGTGCATCAAACAAGGAGCATGTTTGATGCACAATAGTGATGAGAGTGTGATGCGTGTTTTTGGTGTGTGTGGTACGAGTGTGGTGCAGGTGTGGTGCGAATGTGGTGCGTATGGTGAGTGTGTCTGGCTGTATTCATGTGAGTGTGCTGCGAGTGTGATGAGAGTGTGCTGCGTGAGTGCGTGTGAGTGTGATGCTGTCCACGGTGCTGAAGCAAACTTCAGGATCGTGGTCAGCATTTACCGGCATATTCAACCTTCGCGGCTGTCAAAGCCGCAGAGTATGAATGTGCCGGTTTCACGGTACAGTAATGAATTATCTTGCACCGCTGTGTCAGCGGTGCAAGATGATTAACAAGCACCCAGCTGCTGGGCACCTATTTCAATTTTTCGGGGTTAAACTGCATATGCAGCTTCTGTGCGGCATATCAGCACAGATGCTGCATATGCGGTAATTAGCCCAGTGACTCAAGGGTTAATGTGTATTTTATATGGTGGCAACATGTCTGTCACACACTTACAGTGTTGGCCAAAAGTATTAACACCCCTGCAATTCTGTCAGATAATACTCAGTTTCTTCCTGAAAATGATTGCAATCACAAATTCTTTGGTATTATTATCTTCATTTAATTTGTCTTCAATGAAAAAACACAAAAGAGAATGAAGCAAAAAGCAAAACATTGATCATTTCACACAAAACTCCAAAAATGGGCCGGACAAAAGTATTGGCACCCTCAGTCTAATACTTGGTTGCATAACCTTTAGCCAAAATAATTGTGATCAACCGCTTCTGGTAACCATCAATGAGTTTCTTACAATGCTCTGGTGGAATTTTAGACCATTCTTCTTTGGCAAACTGCTCCAGGTCCCTGATATTTGAAGGGTGCCTTCTCCAAACTGCCATTTTTAGATTTCTCCACAGGTGTTCTATGGGATTCAGGTCTGGACTCATTGCTGGCCACCTTAGAAGTCTCCAATGCTTTCTCTCAAACCATTTTCTAGTGCTTTTTGAAGTGTGTTTTGGGTCATTGTCCTGCTGGAAGACCCATGACCTCTGAGGGAGACCCAGCTTTCTCACACTGGGTCCTACATTATGCTGCAAAATGTATTGGTAGTCTTCAGACTTCATAATGCCATGCACACAGTCAAGCAGTCCAGTACCAGAGGCAGCAAAGCAACCCCAAAACATCAGGGAACCTCCGCCATGTTTGACTGTAGGGACCGTGTTCTTTAATTTGAATGCCTCTTTTTTTCTCCTGTAAACTCTATGTTGATGCCTTTGCCCACAAAGAGAGAACATTCTTCCAAAACATTATAGGCTTTCTCAGGTAAGTTTTGGCAAACTCCAGCCTGGCTTTTTTATGTCTCTGGGTAAGAAGTGGGGTCTTCCTGAGTCTCCTACCATACAGTCCCTTTTCATTCAAACACCGACGGATAGTACGGGTTGACATTGTTGTACCATCGGACTGCAGTGCAGCTTGAACTTGTTTGGATGTTAGTCAAGGTTCTTTATCCACCATCTGTACAATCTTGCATTGAAATCTCTTGTCAATTTTTCTTTTCTGTCCACATCTAGGGAGGTTAGCCACAGTGGCATGGGCTTTAAACCTCTTGATGACACTGCGCACGGTAGATACAGGAACATTCAGGTCTTTGGAGATGGACTTGTAGCCTTGAGATTGCTCATGCTTCCTCACAATTTGGTTTCTCAAGCCCTCAGACAGTTCTTTGGTCTTCTTTCTTTTCTCCATGCTCAATGTGGTACACACAAGGACACAGGACACAGGTTGAGTCAACTTTAATCCATGTCAACTGGCTGCAAGTGTGATTTAGTTATTGCTAACACCTGTTAAGTGCCACAGGTAAGTTAGAGGTGCTGTTAATTACACAAATTAGAGAAGCGTCACATGATTTTTCTAAGGGTGCCAATACTTTTGTACACCCCCTTTTTTATGTTTGGTGTGGAATTATATCCAATTTTGCTTTAGGACAATTCTTTTTGTGTTTTTTTCATTGAAGACAAATTAAATGAAGATAATAATACCAAAGAATTTGTGATTGAAATCATTTTCAGGAAGAAACTGAGTATTATCTGACAGAATGGCAGGGGTGTCAATACTTTTGGCCAACACTGTAGATGGCGCTGACATTGTTGGATGCTGCTGTGTATGTTGTTTCTCTTTAAGAGCTGCATGGTTGATGGTTGTGAAGGTCCTTGCCTCCTGTGATGTGCTCCAGAGCTGCAGTCACTATTATGTTCAATTGCTGGTTCAGGAGTTAATGTGTGACTCCCCTGGAATCTCCTCCTCCTGGCTTTAAATAGCCTTCCCTCTCCTCTGTCAGGTGCTGCTGATAGCTATGTGCTCTAGGTCTTGGTGCTGTGCTGATGCTTTGCTGCTGGGCTAACGTCTTTCCTTGGGAGAAGCTATGATTCCTGACCTGTGGGTGGAGGTAGGGGCCCTCAGCCTAGGACTAATCAGGAGTTTTAGGGTATAGGGTGGCGGCTCGGAACTCCTCACCATGAGAGGTACCTCCGAGATGAGGGCGAGCCAGGGACCCCAGCATAAGGGTCAGATTAGGCTCTCCTGACCCACAATTCACCTACCTGTTACCTGATTCCCTTACCTTCCAAGCGTGACAATGTCTCCAGGGAATGTCCACACCCCCTAGAGACAGGCTGCTTTAATGCATTGGTAGTTCAGGGGTTAATAGCTATATTTCTGTAAAGCCACTTATTGTCGGCTTTTCACATTCATTCATAAAATCCGGTGGCTCCTGTCAGTGAGCGAGCCGTATCGTACGCAATTAGGGTAAGCACAATGCTGGGCAGTGTCCTAAATAAAGAGCTGTCCCAGGCACTTATGCTAAATGCGTCCTGTACCCGCCGCTCTCCATGGTGCTGAAGGCTTAATCATCTGCACCATGTCCAGCACATATTGAAACTCTGGTGCACTGGTGGCTGGTGGCGACACCTCCTCGAGGGCGCTGTCCATCCGTTCATAATTTTCACTGACCACAAGAACCTGGCTTATCTCCAGTCTGCCCAGAGGCTCAACCCCCGGCAATACCGGTGGTCCCTGTTCTTTGCCCGTTTCAATTTTGAACTGCACTTCCGACCTCGTAGTAAAAATGTTAAGGCTGATGTCCTGTCGTGGTCCTTCCAGCCGTCAGATGTGGAAGATGAGCCCTTCCATATCGTCGACCCTACCGAAATAATCACTGTGGCTCCCTTACATGTATCCGGACTTCCACCGGGTAAGACATTCGTCGCCCAGAATCAGAGGAGGACGGTTCTGTCATGGGGACACTCGTCGAGAATTGCCGGTCACGTTGGAGTTAAAAAGTCTCTTTCTTTTTTTTGAACCAAAAAGTGTTTATTAAAATTTTTCCAGAAAAAGAGAAAAAAAAAAATCAGGGGTAATACAAGTCAATCAGCAGATAGGGCTATGAACATAAGGCCCAACAATTAACATAGTGATTAAAGGGAAAAACAATAGGGGGAGGAGGGGGAGGGGAAGGGGGGGGAGAAAGGAGGGAGGGTGCATGGGGGGAGAGGATGACATTAAGAGGTTGTCAAGAAAACAATTATACGTGCACCGTATTGTGTGCAGATGTGGCCCAAGGGTCCCACCAGGTAAGAACTTTGTTCCTTTTAGAGAGTGAATGAGACAATGTCAATTCGTGCTGGAAGTGAGTATTGAGTCTGATCACCAAGTCCACCAGGGAGGGAGCTGCAGTTGATCTCCACTTCGCCGCGAGGCATTACCTAGCTGCGATAAGAACGTTAGTGTAGATAGGGCGTAATGGAGCAGGTATATGTTCCAGGCCGATGCCCAATATTACCAATTGGGGGATAAGGGGGGTAGGGAGCCCAGTCAGTTCCAACAGCAAAGATTCCACCCCCTTCCAAAAATGTCGGGTCACAGGACAGCTCCACCACATGTGCAGAGTATCTCCCAGGACCCGACAGCCCCTTCAACAATAGGGACTGGTCCGAGGGGAACCCCCATCAAAGCGTGCCAGGCGCTCAGGAGTATGATACCATTGCATCTGAGCTTTTTTGGATTGCTCCAAATGCGTCACGCAGGAGGAGTAATGAGAGGCATGTGTCGCAGCTGTCTGCCATTCCTCACATGAGGCCGAGAAAGACAAAATCGCTTCCCATTTCTGCATGTAAGGCAACTTAAGATTCTCCTCGGAACACTGTAAGGCATTATACATGACAGACACTCCATGCCTAGCAGAACTCCCAGCCTTCATGAAGGACTGAAGACCTGTATCTGTGGATAGTAAGTCCGGAACAGGCCAGACCATTGTGGACAAGAGGTGCCGGAGCTGTAGGTACCGAAAAAAGGTGGTTTTCGGTAAGGCAAAGGTCTGAGATAGGGCGGTAAATTGTTGGATGTGGCCAGACAAGTCCATCAGTTCCGAAATATACTGGATCCCCCTCTCCTCCACTCCAGAAGAGAGAGGTCAGGGAACGAACGCTCAGCGGCAACCAGAGATACATATCGATACAGGAAGGGAAAATGGGATCTACCCACCCTCGCCCAAACCCCCAGTAAGGTGGTCATAATCCTAAGAGAGTCGGGAGGAGGCTGGTGTTTAAGTAGGGTCATCTCCAATAGTAGGCGGGTAGAGCCCCCCGGGGAGAAGAAGAACTCCATCTGCATCCATCTGGAGGAAGGAGTGTCAGACCACCAGTTTCCAACTGCCTGTAGTACTGCGGCCCTCGCATACGCCGAGACATTAGGAAGCCCCATACCCCCCCTAGAATAGGGGAGGAAGAGGACTCGCCTGGCAACTCGGGGGGGTCTGCCGTCCCACACAAAGCGACCCAAAGTGGCTTGCAGGGCTTTGAGAAAACCGCTTGGGATGTTCAAAGGGAGACACCGCAATAGATAGAGAATCTTTGGGAGAATAGACATTTTGATGGTTTGAATCCTTGCAATCCAGGATAACTGCAATCCCGAGATTCTCTCTATCTCCCTCTTGATATCCGCATGTAAGGCTTCCCAGTTACGCCTAACAATCGCTGAGAGTTTGGTGATAAATATCCCCAAATATTGGAATCCTTCCCTGGCCCAGGCGAATGGGAGGAGACGACGGAGAAAGGTTTGATCAGCAGCAGGTAGATTCAGAGGGAAAAGAGTGGACTTGGAGAAGTTCAATTTATAGTACGAGGCAAGAGAGAACTCCTCCAGGACTGAGAGGATGGCTGGCAGAGAGGTGCGTAGGTCAGTGCAGAAGAAAACCACATCATCCGCGTAGAGCCCTATTTTATGTTCAAAGGATCCAGCTTCAACTCCTCGAATGTCCGGAGAGTTACGGACAATGCAGGCAAGTGGTTCCATTATGAGGGCAAACACTAAAGGAGAAAGAGGACAACCCTGACGGGTGCCATTTGTGATGTTAAAGCGCGGAGAGAGAAAGCCTGAAACACTGACCGATGCACAAGGATTGGAGTACAAAGCATTAATTGCGTCTCGAATCAGCCCCCGGAGTCCAAACCTCAAGAGGACCTCGTCCAGATATCCCCAGTGCACCCTGTCAAAGGCTTTCTCAGCATCCAGAGACAGGAGTGCACTGGGGAGTCTCCGATGCTCAAGCAGATCCAGGACATTCAGGAGTCTGCGTGTACCGTCAGAAGTCTGGCGTTCAGGGACAAAGCCAACCTGATCCAGTTGAATCAAGGAGGGGAGGACGACCGAGAGACGCGCTGCAAGCAATTTCGCATATATCTTGAGATCGCAGTTGAGAAGCGATATGGGCCTAAAGTCTCCAGGGAGGTGAGAGGTTTTCCCTGTTTAGGGATAGTAGATATAAGGGCCTCCAATCCCTCCGCACGTATCGAGCCCCGCTGCTGCCAAAAAGAAAAAAGTTTGAGAAGGTACGGTGTTAGAAGAGTAGAAAAAGAAGAATAATAAGCATAAGAGAAACCGTCTGGGCCAGGGGAGGTACGTTTCTTAATTGACCGTATGGTCATTGATATTTCTTCAGTAGAGATCGGGCCGTTCAGAAAGCCCAATTGTTCGTGAGAGAGACAGGGGAGGGAGGCTTTAGATAGGAACTTCTGAATGGACTCATTAGAGGGTTGAGGGGTATCGTTTGAGTCCCCTAAATTATATAGGGAGTGATAAAATTTCCCAAACTCTTCCGCAATTTTAATCGGGTTGCGTACAGTATCTCCTGACGGGGTCAGCAAGGAAGATATTTTCGATTGTGTTTCCCTTTTTTTAATCCTCCTTGCTAACAGGGCACCTGCTCTGTCCCCCATGGCATAAAACCTGGACTTGGTTTTCCTCAGGTATTTTTCTGCCGTTTCTAGTAGAAGTGCTCTCAGGTCTCGTCTCGCCTCTATCAGTTCCTGCAGAGTGGAGCCCCCGGGGGATGTCCTGTGTGTTGCCTCCAAGAGTTTAATCCTTGAGAGTAGAGAGGCAACTGCAGCTTCCCGTTCCCTTTTGGCTCTGGACGCTAGTTGCAGGAGAATACCCCGGAGCACTGCCTTGTGGGCATACCAGAGTATTTCCGGGTCAGTCCCAGCTACATCGTTAGAAGAAAAATACTGCTCCAAATGGTTGTTTATATGTTGTACATGTGATGGAAAAGATTAAAGATACTCATTCAGCCTCCAGCGAGCCGGTGGTCTGAGTGGGGTAGGGTCGACCACCTCCAAGGAGATCCGTGCGTGATCCGACCAGGTTATGGAGGCAATGCTGGCAGCCACACAGTGTGAAAGCACGGAATCATCCACCAGGAAGTAGTCTAGCCTACTCAGGGTACCATGCCGGGGAGACAAAAAGGTATAGTCTCGCTCCGAAGGGTGAAGGTAGCGCCAAATGTCATGTAACTGGGACTGAACGAAAAGAGGGCCCAGATCACCCCGATATGTCGAGGGATTCGAGCAGTCAAGGCGCCGCTCCATGGGGGCATTAAAGTCTCCAGCAACTATCCTGCAGCCCTTAGTGTGTAAGGCCATAATTTTAAGAAATCCCTTTAGAAAGGAACACTGTCCTGTATTAGGACCGTACACTGAGGCCAGTGTATACAGGGTTTCACCCAGTCGTGCCACAACTATTACATAGCGTCCTTTTGGATCTGCAATTACCGTATATACTCGTGTATAAGCCGACCCGTGTATAAGCCGACCCCCCTACTTTTGCCCCAAAAATCTGGAAAAACCTATTGACTCGTGTATAAGCCGAGGGTGGACCCCAGCACAGGTATACAGCCCCCAGCAGTGTGGTATACAGGCCTCCCCAGTGGTAGTATACAGGCCTCCGCAGTGGTAGTATACAGCAGCCCCAGTGGTAGTATACAGCAGCCCCAGTGGTAGTATATAGCATCCCCAGTGGTACTATATAGCATCCCCAGTGGTAGTATATAGCATCCCCAGCAGCCCCAGTGGTAGTATATAGCATCCCCAGCAGCCCAGTGGTAGTATATAGCAGCCCCAGCAGTAGTATACAGCAGCCCCAGTGGTAGTATATAGCATCCCCAGCAGCCCCAGTGGTAGTATACAGCAGCCCCAGTGGTAGTATATAGCATCCCCAGCAGTAGCATATAGCAGCCCCAGCAGCCCCAGTGGTAGTATACAGCAGCCCCAGTGGTAGTATATAGCATCCCCAGCAGCCCCAGTGGTAGTATATAGCATCCCCAGCAGCCCCAGTGGTAGTATACAGCAGCCCCAGTGTTAGTATATAGGAGCCCCAGCAGCCCCAGTGGTAGTATACAGGAGCCCAAGCAGCCCCAGTGGTAGTATACAGCAGCCCCAGTGGTAGTATATAGCATCCCCAGTGGTACTATATAGCATCCCCAGTGGTAGTATATAGCAGCCCCAGTGGTAGTATACAGCAGCCCCAGTGGTAGTATATAGCATCCCCAGCAGCCCCAGTGGTAGTATACAGCAGCCCCAGTGGTAGTATATAGGAGCCCCAGCAGCCCCAGTGGTAGTATACAGCAGCCCCAGTGGTAGTATATAGGAGCCCCAGCAGCCCCAGTGGTAGTATACAGCAGCCCCAGTGGTAGTATACAGCAGCCCCAGTGGTAGTATATAGCAGCCCCAGTGGTAGTATATAGGAGCCCCAGCAGCCCCAGTGGTAGTATACAGGAGCCCCAGCAGCCCCAGTGGTAGTATACATCAGCCCCAGAGGTATATACAGCCCCAGTGGTAGTATACAGCCCCAGTGGTAGTATACATCAGCCCCAGAGGTATATGCAGCCCCAGTGGTAGTATACAGCCCCAGTGGTAGTATCCAGCAGCCCCAAAGGTATATACAGCCCCAGTGGTAGTAAACAGCCCCCCCCTCCTTAATATGGGTCCCCCAGTATTAATAAACAGCCCCCCCCTCCTTAATATGGGTCCCCCAGTATTAATAAACAGCCCCCCCCCTCCTTATCATGTTCCCCCCAGGCTGCGGCAGCTCTCAAAATAACAAACAGTTTATACATCACCTTCCGTCGCAGCTTCTCCGGTCCTCCGCTCGCCGGCTGCTTCTTCTTCTTGTGCCGACTTCTGTGACCGCGCGCAGGAAATGACGTCATCTCCTGCGCCCGGTCACATGACACCGGCACAAGAAGAAAGAAGAAGCCGGCGAGCGGAGGACCGGAGAAGCTGCGACGGAAGGTGATGTATAAACTGTTTGTTATTTTGAGAGCTGCCGCAGCCTGGGGGGAACATGATAAGGAGGGGGGGGCTGTTTATTAATACTGGGGGACCCATATTAAGGAGGGGGGGCTGTGTATTGCAATATGCACGGCATCCCCCCGCCGTTGATGGACGGGGGGATGCCGTGCATATTCATTGCACTAATGAGGCGGCCCCACGTGACCGCCTGCGGTCACCGCGGCCCCCTCCTGCCTCCTCCAGCTCCCGGTCACAGCCCCCCCCCACAGCATACCGTATGACCCGTGTATAAGCCGAGGGGGGGACTTTTCAGCCCAATTTTTGGGCTGAAAAACTCGGCTTATACACGAGTATATACGGTACTTCAACAGGGGAGAAATCGACATCTTTGTGAACAAAAATCGCGACACCTGCCCGTTTGGATTCAGTCGAAGCAAAGAACTGTAAGGGATAAGCCCGAGAGGACATTCTGTGACAGTCTCCACTCAAGAGATGCGTTTCCTGAAGGAACAGGATATCACCGCCAGCTTTCTTGAGTTGGCGCCAGACCACACTCCTCTTACCAGCAGAATTCAAACCATTAACGTTAATAGAAGCTAGTGATAAAGTCATGGCGGCACAGAGGAGGCTAGAACAATTAAATGTATACAGAGAAGAGGAGGAGAATTTAGAGAATTACGGTATACAACACAATCCTCTGCAAACGTATACACTCAACCAGATCAGGGGAGGGTAAGGGGGGAGAAGGGGAGAGGAAGGGATAATATCAACAGAGTCAGTAAGTAGCAATACAACTAGAACTATCCCCAGAATGTCAGGGGTATTCAGTACAGAGTGCGAGGGAAGCCAGGCACCCAACAGGGGGAGGCTGAGACCCCGTTAGAACAGAGGGAAAGGGGTCGGAGACAGAGAGGATAGTAAGAGCAGAGAAGAATAGGTGCTAGGAGAATCCAGAGGCTAGTCCAAAGGTCAAGGAAATTCAAAGAGAAGGAAAGGATTACTTAGTCAGAATCAGATGACATATGGTTCCAGAAGAGTAAGGCTGGCTTCACATTAGCGTTTGTGTCTGCATGCTGATGGCATGCAGACACAAACGCTGTCAAAAGCAGGGTCCAAATGATGTGTCCGCAGCGGATAATGTCCGCCTGCGGACACATCACTATGGAGCCCGGCAGCCAATCGGCGCTGTCCGGGGGCGGGCCGGGGGTGGAGATCAGCGCCGGAGATCTCCGCCCCCCGGCCGCCGGTAAGCTCCGGGACTGTCGGCGGGGAGAAAAGCTGATCTTTTACAGCTGTTTGAATCTTCCCGCGCCGACACTGAGAGGAGATGTCGGCGCGGGAAGATTCAAACAGCTTTCAGATCAGCTGTTCTCCCCGCCGACATCGCTAGGAGATTACAGGCGGCGGGGAGGAGGAGGACAGCAGAGGGTCAGCTGATCTCCCGGTGGCCGTCGGTGAGCTCCTGTGACATCACCGGCGGCCACGGGAGATTTTTCAATGGGTCCGCAGCGTTCTCCTGCGGTGTCATGCAGAGGACACTGCGGACCCATTGAAGCCAATGCATTTTTTGTGCGCTTGGGGACGCTTGCTGATTGTCCAAGCTCCCCAAACGCACAAAAAAACCCAACATGCTGCGTCCCGGGTGCGGATGCTGGACACCGGAAGCAGCAGATATCGTCCGCATCCGCACCCGAACGTAGCAAACGCAGGCACCATGCGTTCCTATGTTAAACATAGGAACGCAGTGCGCATGCGTTTGACTGCGTATGGGAACGCAGCAATACGCTGCCTTCCCATACGCAAATGTGAAGGCAGCCTAAGAGAGGGATGAGAAATCGTGAATGGGAAGGAAGTAGTAGAAGGGGGGAGTGAAAAAGAAAGAGGAAGGGGGGGGGGGGGGGGGAGGGGAAGGTGAAAGAGGTAGAAAAAAGGTGAGAGGAAGATAATTAGAGATCAGAATGCAAGGATGCTTATGGAAATTGGAGGGAGTTAGAGAGAAAGATAAAGGAGTCACGGAAATGAATTAGAAATTAGAAAAGAGTATAGGAAAGAAAAGCTAGATAAAGGAGCAGGGAAGATCAGCCCTCAGCACAAATATGCAATGGACAATGAACAGGAGGAACCTGTTGAACCAGCCGGCACATCAGTCTTTGGACCACTCTGGGTCGATACCGCCTCCCGGTTCAGGTCGTGGCGAAACCTCAGGGGAATGAGCTTCTGATGATTGGGTCGGCGGCCATAGCCCCCAGCGTGTGAGGTGCTTCTCGGCTTGCGGTGGGATGAAACACACAGTCATTTTGCCATCCCGGCGTATCAGGAGTTTAGTAGGAAATCCCCAGCGGTACGGAATGTCCTTTTCCTCAGGACTTCAGTGTAAGGCCTGAATGCCCGTCTCAGGGCTAGTGTCCCCGGAGAGAGGTCCGGAAAGACCTCCAGGGTTGCAAAGGGATCCGGTAGCGTTGGTTTCTGGCGCAGGGCTCGCAGAAAATCCTCCTTGACCTCATAGTAGTGTATCCGTGCGAGCACATCCCTAGGGCGATTCTCCGGGACCATGGGAGGTTTCGGGACTCTATGTATACGATCCACAGTGAGGAGCAATTTGGAAGTGTCAGGGAGGACTTGGAGGATAAAGTCCTGTAATAGGGAACGCAGATCTGGAAGGGTGACCTGCTCCGGGATGCCACGGATCCTCACATTGTTGCGGCGTGAGCGATCCTCCAGGTCAAGTGTTTTAGCTGAGATTCTGTCTGTTCTGGCTAGGTGTCTCTCATGAGTTGCCATCAACTCACTATGTGACTCCACTAACTCAGCCATCTTTGTTTCTAGTTTGTCCACCCTGGAGCTGAGCTGCGTGACCTCCCCTCTCACCTCTGCAATCATGGCGCGCATATCCTGTTGTAGGGAACTTCTAAACCCAGCCAGGAGCTCCTCCATTGCACCCCTGGTGAGCAGGGCATCCTGCGGATCGGGGGTCGATGTGCTCGGGTCTTCCGTGTTTGTACTGCGCGCTGTGCACGGGGGGAAGACGGAGGCGCCATTTTGGGAGAGGAGAGAGGCTTCCCGCCGGGGAGGAAAAAATCAGATACTCGCCTCGGTGAGCGTTGTGCGGGGGGCTTCAGCTTGCCCATAGGTTTCCCTGTCACACCGAGAGTGAGGGCAGTGTGTTGGGGTTGTCCAGGTTCCTCCAATTGCGGGAAATAGCCGCTTTAGTGCCGGGGCTGATCAGAGCTCACCTACTGTGCGACCGGCGCCATTGCTGCCAGGACACGCCCCCAAAAGTCTCTTTCTTTGATCACTCGTCACTATTGGTGGACTACTATCCGTCAAGACGTCCACGACTTTGTTGCTTCATGTCCATCTTGTGCTAGGAATAAGGTGTCCAGAAGGTTGCCGGCTGGACGTCTACTGCCTCTTCTGGTCCCGTCGGCTCCTTGGCGACATATAGCGATGGATTTCATTACGGATCTCCCTTGCTCCTCCGGCTGTACGGTCATATGGGTAGTCGTGTATCGCTTCTCCAAAATGGCTCACTTCGTTCCTTTACCCGGTCTACCATCCGCTCCTGAGTTAGCCAAGATATTCATTGAACACATCTTCCGGCTCCATGGATTTCCTTGCCATATTGTGTCCGATAGAGGAGTCCAGTTCACTTCCCGGTTCTGGAGGGCGCTGTGCAAGCATATGGACGTCCCGCTGGACTTCTCCTCTGCCTATCATACTCAGTCCAACGGGCAGGTGGAGTGCATTAAACAAGTCCTCACCACCTATCTCCGGCACTTCGCCAGCGCTCATCATGATAACTGGACTGGTCTCCTTCCTTGGGCGGAATTCGCATACAACAATCACTCTAGTGAGTCATCAGCTAAATCCCCTTTTTTCGTGGTAATCGGGCAAAATCCTGGTTTACCTCTTCCGATCTCCTCAGCATCCGGCAGCTGATGCATTGTCCATGGACTTCTCCAGGATCTGGAGTGAGACCAGAGATGCTCTTACACAAGCCTCTGACAGGATGAAGAGACATGCTGATAAGAGACGTCTGGATTCACCATCTTTTCTCCCGGGCGATAAAGTGTGGCTTTCTTCCAGATACGTCAGGCTAAAGGTGCCATCCTACAAGTTGGGGCCCCGTTATATCGGCCCCTTCGAAGCCCTAGGACGCATCAACGATGTTACCTACAAGCTGAGACTACCTGCCTCTCTTCGCATCCCTAACTCCTTCCATGTCTCGTTGTTGAAACCCGTGGTGCTCAATCGCTATCATCCCTCCTCCGGTGCTGTGCCACGGCCTCTCAGCTCCAAGGATGTCTATGAAGTCAGGGACATCCTTGCCATGAAGAAGAGTAGAGGCAAGACCCTCTTCCTAATTGACTGGGCTGGCTTTGGTCCTGAGGAGAGGACCTGGGAGCCATGGGAGAACATTGATGCGCCACGCATTCTGGCGAGGTTCTTAGCGTACTGGCCCCCTGGCACTGCTTCCCAGTTTACCTCTCCCTGGTCGGCATCTCCTGCTCCTCTGCCGACCGGGCGTCCGGCATCCAGGCATGCTGTGTCTTGGAGCCGTCGCCATTTTCCCTTCCTGTCAGCTGACCACCGGGTTCGCACATGAGCACATTACTATGGTCATTTTCATGAGCCTACTCAGCGGCGCGCTAGGTGCACTCCTTCCCTGTGACTCTAGGGCCGGCAAGGTCCAACCTGACACTCCCCTTGACCAATAGCTGCTCTTCCCATGGTACATCAGGCCACCTCCTCTGATGGGAGGTGCCTGATTATTAAGTCAGTTTGCTTCTGCCTTGCTGACTGTTGGTCAGGCTTTCCTTGTGCTCTGTGTCCTGGAACCCTTGCTGTGCTTCTTCCCAGTAGCACCATTCCTGTCCTTCAGCCTTGTTCTCTGTTTCCTGGAACCCTTGCTGTGCTCTTCCCCGGTAGCACTATTCCTGGTCTCCTAGCCTAGTGCCCTGTGACCTGGAATACTTCTCTTTTCCTTAGTATAGGCTAATCTTACTAGCCGCCCCCCTGGTACTAGCTGCTGTGGTACTTAGACCCCCTGGGCTTGCCCCTGACAATCCCTGTATAGAGGTTGGGTAAACTAGGATCAGCTCACCCAGGGGAGTTCGATACCACGGCCCAGTGGGTCCACTCTAGGGCGCCTTCCCACGGAAGCGTGACACAATTCGCTGCCTTGGAGTAACTCTTGACTGCCCTGTCCTTCAAACCACACATCCAAACTCTCGCCACCTCCTGTTGCCTCCAGCTCAAGAATATTTCCAGAATCCGTCCTTTCCTCAGCCCACAATCTACTAAAATTCTTGTACATACCCTCATTATATCCCGCCTTGACTACTGCAACATTCTCCTCTGTGGCCTCCCTGCTAACACTCTTGCACCTCTCCAGTCTGTCCTCAACTGTGCTCCCCGACTAATCCACCTCTCTCCACGCTAATCCCCTGTATCTCCCGTCTGCAAATCCCTCCACTGGCTCCCAATTCCCCAACGAATCCAGTTCAAGCTACTAACACTGACCTTTAAAGCCATCTATAAACTGTCTCCTTCCTATATCTCTGAACTAATCTCCCACTATCTTCCCTCACGTAATCTTCGATCCTCCCAAGACGTCCTCCTCTCCTCCACACTTATCCGTTCCTCACACAACAGTTTCCAAGATCTGTCCCGAATATCCCCCATCCTCTGGAATTCTGCGCCCCAACACATCAGATTATCCACCACGCTTGGATCCTTCAGACGGACCTTGAAAACCTATCTCTTCAGGAAAGCTTACAGCCTGCAATGACCGAGCCGCCTCTGGAGTTGCTGCCCCACCACCACCGGAGCTGCCGCCTCTCCACCACCAGATTTGTTGCACCCCAGACCTACTGTTTCCTCACCATTGCCCTGTAGAATGTAAGCCCGCAAGGGCAGGGTCCTCTCCCCTCTGTACCAGTCTGTCATTGTTAATTTGTTTACTGTAAACAATATCTATAATTTTGTATGTAGCCCCTTCTCATGTACAGAATCATGGAATTAATGGTGCTATATAAATAAATAATAATAATAATAATGAATGACTGATCAAAAACAAAAGTTGACAACACACTGGACTTACCTTCCACTAAACACAACCCTCAATGGAATATCGGCTCTGCAGCTCCTTATATAACACGTGTGATGCCATAATGTGTGTGAGCATTCCATCAACCACAACATTCTGTGACATCGCAAGCAGCAGTTAGGTGCAGAAAGCACTGTACAGACAGTCCAATTAATATAGATCAGGGTGTGGGAACCATTTTTCTGCCGAGGGCCATTTGGAAATTTCTACCATCCATCGGGGGCCGTACGAAATTATCAACTTGAAAATGACCCGCTATATTTGGTTAAACAATCAACTCACCCCTACTGAGGTGGCTGGAGCGGCTTCTCTTTGGTGTTGGTGATATTGATCACATTGCTTCTCAACTGCTTTTCCAGGTTTGCTAGAGCCCTAGACATCACACAAGAGGCTGGGAGCATATACCTCACTGGGGAGGCTGAGGCTGTGGCATAGAGATCACTGGAGAGCTGGATTTAAAGGGCAGACAGTCTGCCCGGGGGCCACAAAAAAAAGTCATCGAGGGCCACATTCGGCCCTGGGGCCTGAGGTTCCCCAACCCTGATATAGATTAAATGGCCACCGAACTTCACATCTCAGCCCCCAAACATTTGTATGAGGGGCAACCTTGTTTTTTTTAACATACAATGCAATTCAGAGACAAATGAAAATAGTAATAATCATCATATTGTCATAATAATCTATTTTTAAAGCTTTCTCATATTGCACGGCATTTTACAATTAAGAAAGTGCATGTACTAACAAATAACAAAATAGGGATGACAGAACATGTAAAAGTGTAGGATTTGTATGATTAACCAGCTATGCTTTATTAAAAAAAACAAAAAAAACAAGGGGGGGGCATTAATTTAAAGGGAACCTGTCAATTTATACATGCTGTCCGATCAGTGACCGAATGATGCAGAGGAGAAGCTGAAAAGAATAATATATTGGTTACAGGTTTGTTGGAAAGGATTCAGTGTAACTTGTATTTTATGCATTGAGGTCTCTGGTATTTGTGTGCGTGACTTCAGTGGGTGGTCTTACCAGTGATGGACAGTCTTCATCGTATGACTGGGCATGCAGAGATAGCTGTCTATCACTGAGTAATTCCAACCACTAGACTCATATTCATAGAAACACCAGGGATTTCAATGAATTAAATAAAAACTTTACTGAAAATGTTCTCACAATAATGTCTATCAATCTGATCATCTCCTCCTGCTCTATAACATGTTGCTTGCAGATCAGATACTATTTTTAATAGAATAGGTTCCTTTTAATATCAATGTTCTTATGACAGTATGTTCTTTAATGCACGTTTTTGGCAACCAAGTACAGCAAATCTTTTAGCCCATTCTCCCCACCCCTCTATACGTTTTTTTTAAATGGGGAGGGGGAGGGAGAAAGTCACATATTTTTACTTGAATATAGTTTTGCAACTGTGAACATGACAATGCAACAGCTATCTCTGTTAGGTCCACCTTTCAGATGAAGATGCACGCACCCACGCACATGCGCAGATCAACACTAGGATTCAGTTCCACAGACGTCATTTCCGGTGGCAGGCTAATGACACGACGGTAACACACAGGTGTTAACCATCTACCTAATACTTTACTATAAAAAGACACATAACCCCACCGTCCATGGCTCTTCCCTGATTAAGTCACTGTCAGTGATGGAACGCGTGGGGCACAGAGGGGTCCTCCTTGCTGCAGATCCATGACACCCGCATATCCAGGTAATCTTGGTGCAACTTCCACAGTGCCCAGGCAGATACTCTATTTACAGATATTGCTATCTCTCTGCAATGTCCACAGCTTCTTTTTTTTCTTTTATAATTCTTTATTTATCGCAAAATATATATGCTTAACAATACACAAACGCAGTGCAGGTCAATGTACCAATCGTTCGGGAAGAGCACATAAGTGCACTTTGAATGTCCAATAGTAAACAAAACAGGACCAACAACGTGAAAGTCCAATAACCTGCTGGTTAACAAAACGCACATTTCACATAAGAATAAGCAAAAATGATTTTGCTGTATATAAACCCAATTAGAAACCAAAAAAAAAACTTAGTACACGCTGCTTGCTCTGTCCCTATGCTCACACTATGCTGTTTCAGGATACAATGTACGCAAGATCGTGGCAGCAGGATTTTTATAGACCCTATGATGCTGAGCAGCCAGCCACTCACAGTAATACCACAACCAACATGGCTACAGCATTACTGTTGTTACCAAGCAAACCAGCATGTTTAGTGGCTGAAAATCAGGCGCCAAACATGCTAGGCGGGACACTTGAATCTTGCGAGATGAGCACACAAATACTCGGCAAATACCGAGTAGCCTGAATACCGCAATATCCGTGCGAGTACCGATTAGAAGCAGATTTGCTCATCACTAATAGGCTTCCATTTAGTTTCTCTTTAATACATCTATTATATAAAACCCGAAGGCCACTTCCGGAGGAGGCCACGCCCACTTCCGTGATGGTCGTCGCCCAGGCTCATCCAGTGCACTGTAGCCAGGCTGCCCCCCGGCTACAGTCACCGACACACGGAACGTTCCGATCTCGGAAGTTCCGTGTGCCCTCCTGCCACTCCCCTCCACCCTCTGCCCTCCAGCCAGTACCTACATACCGGGGGGGGCAGGGGGGCCCATTGCCCGCCACCTCGGAGGCCCACACACCCTGGGGTACTTGTGCTCCCTGCCGTGTGCCTGGAGAGAGGGAGGGCGGGACTTCCTCTCCTGCAGCTCTGCCCGCCCCTCCTCTCCTCCTACACCCGAAGCCGGCCACCGGTAAGTCTGCAGCCATACACGCTGCTCTGCCCTCCAACCTGTGTGCCCCTCTGCCCTCTGTCCTCTGCGTCCTCTGCCCCCTCTGTGTCCTCTGCCCCTGTCCTCTGCCCCCTGTCCTCTGTGTCCTCTGCCCCCTGTTCCTCTGCTGTCCTCTGCCCCCTTCCCTGTGTCCTCTGCCCCCTGTCCCTGTGTCCTCTGCCCCCTGTCCTCTGTGTCCTCTGCCCCCTTTCCTCTGTGTCCTCTGCCCCCTTCCTCTGTGTCCTCTGCCCCTCTGTGTCCTCTGCCTGTCCTCTGCCTCCCCCTGTCCTATGTTCCTCTGCCCCTGTCCTCTGTGTCCTCTGCCCCCTGTCCTCTGTTCCTCTGCCCTGCCCTGTCCTCTGCCCCCTGTCCTCTGTGTCCTCTGCCCCCTGTCCTCTGTGTCCTCTGCCCCCTGTCCTCTGTGTCCTCTGCCTCCTCTGCCCCCTCTGTGTCCTCTGCCCCCTGTCCTCTGTGTCCTCTGCCCCCTGTCCTCTGTGTCCTCTGCCCCCTGTCCTCTGTGTCCTCTGCCCCCTGTCCTCTGTGTCCCTGCCCTTCCTCTGCCCCCTCTGTGTCCTCTGCCCCCTGTCCTCTGTGTCCTCTGCCCCCTGTCCTCTGTGTCCTCTGCCCCCTGTCCTCTGCCCCCTGTCCTCTGTGTCCTCTGCCCCCTGTCCTCTGTGTCCTCTGCCCCCTGTCCTCTGTGTCCTCTGCCCCTCGTGTCCTCTGCCCCCCTGTCCTCTGTGTCCTCTGCCCCCTGTCCTCTGTGTCCTCTGCCCCCTGTCCTCTGTGTCCTCTGCCCCCTGTCCTCTGTGTCCTCTGCCCCCTGTCCTCTGTGTCCTCTGCCCCCTGTCCTCTGTGTCCTCTGCCCCCTGTCCTCTGTGTCCTCTGCCCCCTGTCCTCTGCCGCCTGTCCTCTGTGTCCTCTGCCCCCTGTCCTCTGTGTCCTCTGCCCCCTGTCCTCTGTGTCCTCTGCCCCCTGTCCTCTGTGTCCTCTGCCTCCTCTGCCCCCTGTCCTCTGTGTCCTCTGCCCCCTGTCCTCTGTGTCCTCTGCCCCCTGTCCTCTGTGTCCTCTGCCTCCTCTGCCCCCTCTGTGTCCTCTGCCCCCTCTGTGTCCTCTGCCCCCTGTCATCTGTGTCCTCTGCCCCCTGTCCTCTGTGTCCTCTGCCCCCTGTCCTCTGCCCCCTGTCCTCTGTGTCCTCTGCCCCCTGTCCTCTGTGTCCTCTGCCCCCTGTCCTCTGTGTCCTCTGCCTCCTCTGCCCCCTGTCCTCTGTGTCCTCTGCCCCCTGTCCTCTGTGTCCTCTGCCCCTGTCCTCTGTGTCCTCTGCCTCCTCTGCCCCCTCTGTGTCCTCTGCCCCCCTCTGTGTCCTCTGCCCCCTGTCATCTGTGTCCTCTGCCCCCTGTCCTCTGTGTCCTCTGCCCCCTGTCCTCTGCCCCCTGTCCTCTGTGTCCTCTGCCCCCTGTCCTCTGTGTCCTCTGCCCCCTGTCCTCTGTGTCCTCTGCCCCCTGTCCTCTGCGTCCTCTGCCCCCTGTCCTCTGCGTCCTCTGCCCCCTGTCCTCTGCGTCCTCTGCCCCCTGTCCTCTGCGTCCTCTGCCCCCTGTCCTCTGCTTCCTCTGCCCCCTGTCCTCTGCGTCCTCTGCCCCCTCTGTGTCCTCTGCCCCCTGTCCTCTGCCCCCTGTCCTCTGCCCCCTGTCCTCTGCGTCCTCTGCCCCCTCTGTGTCCTCTGCCCCCTGTCCTCTGCCCCCTGTCCTCTGCGTCCTCTGCCCCCTCTGTGTCCTCTGCCCCCTGTCCTCTGTGTCCTCTGCCCTGTGTCCTCTGCCCCCTGTCCTCTGTGTCCTCTGCCCCCTGTCCTCTGCCCCCTCTCATCTGCGTCCTCTGCCCCCTCTGTGTCCTCTGCCCCCTGTCCTCTGCCCCCTGTCCTCTGCCCCCTGTCCTCTGCCCCCTGTCCTCTGCCCCCTGTCCTCTGCGTCTTCTGCCCCCTCTGTGTCCTCTTCCCCCTGTCCTCTGCGTCCTCTTCCCCCTGTCCTCTGCGTCCTCTGCCCCCTGTCCTCTGCGTCCTCTGCCCCCTGTCCTCTGCGTCCTCTGCCCCCTGTCCTCTGCATCCTCTGCCCCCTGTCCTCTGCGTCCTCTGTCCCCTGTCCTCTGCGTCCTCTGCCCCCTCTGTGTCCTCTGCGTCCTCTGCCCCCTCTGTGTCCTCTGCGTCCTCTGCCCCCTCTGTGTCCTCTGCCCCCTGTGTCCTCTGCCCCCTGTCCTCTGCCCCCTCTGCGTCCTCTGCCCCCTCTGCGTCCTCTGCCCCCTCTGTGTCCTCTGCCCCCTGTCCTCTGCCCCCTCTGTGTCCTCTTCCCCCTGTCCTCTGACCCCTGTCCTCTGCCCCCTGTCCTCTGCGTCCTCTGCCCCCTCTGCCCCCTCTGCGTCCTCTGCCCCCTCTGTGTCCTCTGCCCCCTGTCCTCTGCCCCCTCTGTGTCCTCTTCCCCCTGTCCTCTGACCCCTGTCCTCTGCCCCCTGTCCTCTGCCCCCTCTGCGTCCTCTGCGTCCTCTGCGTCCTCTGCCCCCTCTGCGTCCTCTGCCCCCTCTGCGTCCTCTGCCCCCTCTGTGTCCTCTGCCCCCTCTGTGTCCTCTGCCCCCTCTGTGTCCTCTGCCCCCTCTGTGTCCTCTGCCCCCTCTGTGTCCTCTGCCCCCTCTGCGTCCTCTGTGTCCTCTGCCCCCTCTGTGTCCTCTGCCCCCTCTGTGTCCTCTGCCCCCTCTGTGTCCTCTGCCCCCTCTGTGTCCTCTGCGTCCTCTGCCCCCTGTCCTCTGCGTCCTCTGCCCCCTGTCCTCTGCCCCCTGTCCTCTGCCCCCTGTCCTCTGCGTCCTCTGCCCCCTGTCCTCTGCGTCCTCTGCCCCCTGTCCTCTGCGTCTTCTGCCCCCTGTCCTCTGTATCCTCTGCCCCCTGTCCTCTGTGTCCTCTGCCCCCTGTCCTCTGTGTCCTCTGCCCTCTGTCCTCTGCCCCCTGTCCTCTGTGTCCTCTGCCCCCTGTCCTCTGTGTCCTCTGCCCCCTGTCCTCTGCGTCCTCTGCCCCCTGTCCTCTGTGTCCTCTGCCTCCTCTGCCCCCTCTGTGTCCTCTGCCCCCTGTCCTCTGTGTCCTCTGCCCCCTCTGCCTCCTCTGCCCCCTCTGTGTCCTCTGCCCCCTGTCCTCTGCCCCCTGTCCTCTGCCCCCTGTCCTCTGCCCCCTGTCCTCTGCGTCCTCTGCCCCCTCTGCGTCCTCTGCCCCCTCTGCCCCCTCTGCGTCCTCTGCCCCCTCTGCCCACTCTGTGTCCTCTGCCCCCTCTGTGTCCTCTGCCCCCTCTGTGTTTTCTGCCCCCTCTGTGTCCTCTGTGTCCTCTGCCCCCTCTGTGTCCTCTGCCCCCTCTGTGTCCTCTGCCCCTCTGTGTCCTCTGCCCCCTCTGCCCCCTCTGCCCCCTCTGCGTCCTCTGCCCCCTCTGTGTCCTCTGCCCCCTCTGTGTCCTCAGCCCCCTCTGTGTCCTCTGCCCCCTCTGTGTCCTCTGCGTCCTGTCCTCTGCCCCCTCTGTGTCCTCTGCCCCCTGTCCTCTGCGTCCTCTGCCCCCTCTGCGTCCTCTGCCCCCTCTGTGTCCTCTGCCCCCTGTCTTCTGTGTCCTCTGCCCCCTGTCCTCTGCGTCCTCTGCCCCCTGTCCTCTGCCCAGCCGCCTCTGCCCCCTGTCCTCTGCCCAGCCGCCTCTGCCCCCTGTCCTCTGCCCAGCCGCCTCTGCCCCCTGTCCTCTGCGCTGACCACTCTGCCCACGTCGCTGCGCTGACCAATCTCACCGCACTCACTGCTAACCACTGAGCCACCGCACTCACTGCTAACCACTGAGCCACCGCACTCACTGCTAACCACTGAGCCACCGCACTCACTGCTAACCACTGAGCCACCGCACTCACTGCTAACCACTGAGCCACCGTATACTCTGCTACCCACTGAGCCGCCTGTATACACACAATTCATTTCACCACACTCCCGTAACTATTAATAAATAAACTATATATGGATTCTAGACTACCCGATTCTTTAGAATCGGGCCGCCATCTAGTATAATATAAACTTCTACAGCAGGACTATGGCCAGTAGAAATAACCTTACAGTAACACTAGGAGTTATACAATATCACTTTATACCCCAGTGAAATGTAAGTATTTTTTTTAAGTTGACTGAATAGTTATATTACTTTAACTCCTAAGTGATATTTTGACATTACACCGTGGTTCATTGGAAATGAAAAGGCTCAATGAATTAGTTAGTTTGTCACAGACTGAATCAATAGTTTTAGAGATGTGTTGCTTGCATGCAGTTCCTAGTAATAGGCAAAACTCTTCTGTCAGGAGAAATAATTATTTCACTTCATCATGCACTCTGTGGGATTAATGTGGGAAAGGACATATATCAAAATATGGAACGAGGAAATCGATAAGGTACAGGATGAAAGTATTTTTCATGCAAAATAGACAAGCACAAGAAATTATTCAAGAGAGATGGGCATAGATGTCTCTTGGGAAATGTTAGTAAATGCTTCTTACCCTTTATTGATAGCACACATGCCTTGAAGATGGTGTGATACCTAGCAAAGAATTAAATACTTTCTGCGATTTTGTTTTGTATCATCACTGGTTTATCTTCTCATTAGTCAAGTTCAAAAACCATGATCACAACAATGTAAACAGCCAAATAATCTCTCTGATCAAGTGTCACTTACAGGGCATTAATTGAGAGGGCAAAGTCCTAAGTTGTACATTAGATGATGACTGCCTGAATCCCTGGGAGACATAATATTGTATGATGTAAAGAAACACATGACATATGTAATCTGCTATGCTACTGTGATGTTTTTTCTGCCACATATCATCAGTCTAGTCTTTCTGGCAATGCTTGAAGAGATACTATGCTTCTTGTGTGCAGTAGATTGATTGGCACTTTTCCTACCACTCGACACTCCAGCAGTCAGAGCTTCTGACTCACCAGCCAATTAGGGAGACCAGCTGAGCAACTGGAGGGCTGGTTCAGCTGCAATAGGTGATGTACAAGTTTTATGTACAATATGGCCACTTTCACACTGCCAGACATTGTATTGTTTGCATACTTCTGTCAGTAGTGGAACTTGGAGATCATGGCCCCAAAGCAAAACCTTCAGCAGGTTCCCCAACTTTCACAGATTAACCCTTATATATGTACTAGATGGTGGCCCGATTCTAATGCATCGGGTATTCTAGAATATGTATGTAGTTGACATACTGTGAACTTGTTCAGTCAACGTGAGTGAACTACATATATATATATATATATATATAGCAGCGCTATGGTATATGGTGGTACATTACAGCATATGTATAACAGCACTATAGTATATGGCGGTACATTACATTACATGTATAGCAGCGCTATGGTTTATGGCGGTACATTACATTACATGTATAGCAGCGCTATGGTATATGGCGGTACATTACTGCACATGTATAGCAGCACTATAGTATATGGCGGTACATTACAGTACATGTATAGCAGCACTATGGTATATGGCGGTACATTACAGTACATGTATAGCAACGCTATAGTATATGGCGGTACATTATAGTACATGTAGAGCAGCACTATGGTATATGGCGGTACATTACAGCACATGTATAGCAACGCTATGGCATATGGCGGTACATTACAGCACATGTATAGCAGCACTATGGTATATGGCGGTACATTACAGCACATGTATAGCAACGCTATGGCATATGGCGGTACATTACAGCACATGTATAGCAGCACTATAGTATATGGCGGTACATTACAGCACATGTATAGCAACGCTATGGCATATGGCGGTACATTACAGTACATGTATAGCAGCACTATAGTATATGGCAGTACATTACAGCACATGTATAGCAGCACTATAGTATATGGCAGTACATGTATAGAAGCGCTATGGTATATGGCGGTACATTTACAGTACATGTATAGCAGCACTATAGTATATGGCGGTACATTACAGTACATGTATAGCAGTACTATAGTATATGGCGGTACATTACAGTACATGTATAGCAACGCTATGTTATATGGAGGTACATTACAGTACATGTATAGCAGCACTATAGTATAGGGCGGCACATTACAGTACATGTATAGCAGCGCTATGGTATATGGTGGTATATTACAGTACATGTATAGCAGCACTATAGTATATGGCCGTACATTACAGTACATGTATAGCAGCGCTATGGTATATGGCGGTACATTATAGTACATGTATAGCAGCACTATGGTATATGGCGACACTCCGCTCCCCGTGGCCCCCCGCTCATCCACAGCAAAAGTAAAAATAAAAAAATCCTCGGTGAGGATACTCACCTGTCCGCTGGCTCGCTCCACCTCCATCTTCTAGGTCCTACAGGCCTTCAGGACCTGTCCGTTGCCTGGGAAACCGATCAGCTGATCGGTCACATGACTGCTAACTGCCGTGGGGGCAGGATGGTGACGGGGGGGCAGGATTGTGTCAGGGGGCAGGATGGAGCGAGTGGGGCAGGATGGAGCGGGAAGGGGGGCAGGATGGAGTGGGAAGGGGGGGGCAGATTGGAGCAGGAAGGGGGCAGGATGGAGCCGGAAGGGGGGAAGGATGGAGCCAGAAGGGGGGCAGGATGGAGGCGGGGAGTCAGGATGGAGCGAGCGGGGCAGGATGAAGCGAGCTGGACAGGATGGAGCCGGAGGAGCAGGATGGTGGGGGGGGCAGGATGGTGGTGGATGGGGCAGGATGGAGCCAGCGGGGCAGGATGGAGTGGGAAGGGGGGCAGGATGGTGGGAGGGTGGGGCAGGATGGAGGTGGGTGGGGCAGGATGGAGCCAGCGGGGCAGGATGGAGCCGGAGGAGCAGGATGGAGTGAGCGGGGCAGGTTGGAGGCAGGGTGCAAGATGGAGCCAGAGAGCAAGAACAGCGGGGAGCAGGATGGAGCAAGCGGGGCAGGATGGAGCTGGAGGAGCAGGATGGTGGCGGGGGGGGGCAGGATGGTGGGGGGCAGGATGGTGGCGGGGGGGCAAGATGGAGCGAGCGGGGCAGGATGGAGCCGGCGGGACAGGATGGAGCCGGAGGAGCAGGATGGAACCGGAGGGGCAGGATGGAGGCGGGGGGCAGGATGGAGCCGGGGGAGCAAGAACAGCGGTGGGCAGGATGGAGCGAGCGGGGCAGGATAGAGCGAGCGGAGCAGAATGGTGGCGGGGGGTCAGGATAGAGCGAGCGGGGCAGGATGGAGCCGGCGGGGCAGGATGGAGCCGGCGGGGTAGGATGGAGCCGGAGGGGCAGGATGGAGGCGAGGGGGGCAGGATGGAGCCAGTGGAGCAAGAACAGCGGGGGGCAGGATGGAGCGAGCGGGGGCAGGATGGAGCCGGAGGAGCAGGATGATAGCGGGGGGGAGGGCAGGATGGCGGAGGGGCGGGGCAGGATGGTGGTGGAGGGGCAGGATGGAACCAGCAGGGCAGGATGGAGCTGGCGGGGCAGGATGGAGCTGGAGGGGCAGGATGGAGCCGGAGGGGCAGGATGGAGCCAGAGAGGCAAAAATAATAAAGACAAAGTAGTGTGTATGAGCGACAGCGATCAGAAACACAAAGAGCGCATCACAGAGTGATTATCAAAAAAAGTTTAATCAATTTTTATTACTGAGACAAGAAAAGCAGACAGCATGTAACAAACAGGTATACAAAAATTAAAATCAATTTAAAAATGTGGTGGGTAAAGCACCATCACACAACGGCTGTGTGCTCAGAAACAAGATATAAATAACACAACTGTCATTCTGTTGAAAACAGAATCAATAGATCAATTAATGCCTGGTGACAAATATGAAAACTCAGGTATCCCTATTAGATAAGGGCTCGATATAATGAAAGAGCATGTAAAGGCCTATCTATACCCTAAGTATACATGGGCAATTGCAGGAATACCCAATGTACTAACCCTGGGTAGATAAGTACAAACCCTGTATTCTCTTGTATAGTGAGAATCTATTCAGGAAAGTACAAGGGAGAATAACAGAAACATCCAGAGGGGAAACCTGAGAAAATAACATGGAAAAAATCCAACATGTTAATAAGGAGCTAAATTATCAGCCACCTATGAATGAAAAGTCAAAATAGATAGTCACCAAGCAAGATCATGAGTGTTAGAGCACTCCCAGGATGAAGCCGTTATACTAAGCGGCGACACGCGTTGGGTCCTGCGGCAGGACCCAACGCGTGTCGCCGCTTAGTATAACGGCTTCATCCTGGGAGTGCTCTAACACTCATGATCTTGCTTGGTGACTATCTATTTTGACTTTTCATTCATAGGTGGCTGATAATTTAGCTCCTTATTAACATGTTGGATTTTTTCCATGTTATTTTCTCAGGTTTCCCCTCTGGATGTTTCTGTTATTCTCCCTTGTACTTTCCTGAATAGATTCTCACTATACAAGAGAATACAGGGTTTGTACTTATCTACCCAGGGTTAGTACATTGGGTATTCCTGCAATTGCCCATGTATACTTAGGGTATAGATAGGCCTTTACATGCTCTTTCATTATATCGAGCCCTTATCTAATAGGGATACCTGAGTTTTCATATTTGTCACCAGGCATTAATTGATCTATTGATTCTGTTTTCAACAGAATGACAGTTGTGTTATTTATATCTTGTTTCTGAGCACACAGCCGTTGTGTGATGGTGCTTTACCCACCACATTTTTAAATTGATTTTAATTTTTGTATACCTGTTTGTTACATGCTGTCTGCTTTTCTTGTCTCAGTAATAAAAATTGATTAAACTTTTTTTGATAATCACTCTGTGATGCGCTCTTTGTGTTTCTGATCGCTGTCGCTCATACACACTACTTTGTCTTTATTATTTTTGCTTCAATGATCCCTAGTGTGTGACATGCTGATCACCTACTAGTGCCACCTAACCCTTTACACTTTAAAAAGGAGCCAGAGAGGCAGGATGGTGGTGAGTAGGGCAGGATGGTGGCGAGCGGGGCAGGATGGTGGCGGGGGGCCAGGATGGTGGCGGGGGGCAGGATGGAGCGAGCGGGGAAGGATGAAGCGAGTGGGGAAGGATGGAGCCGAAGGAGCAGGATGGTAGCGAGGGGGGAGGGCAGGATGGTGGGGGGTGGAGCAGGATGATGGCAGGGGGCAGGATGGAGCCAGCGGGGCAGGATTGAGCCAGCGGGGCAGGATGTAGCCGGAGGGGCAGGATGGAGCCGGAGAGGCAGGATGGTGGCGAGTGGGGCAGGATGGTGGCAAGCGGGGCAGGATGGTGGCGGGGAGCAGGATGGTGGCGGGGGGGCAGGATGGAGCGAGCGGGGTAGGATGGAGCGAGCGGGGCAGGATGGTGGCGAGCGGGGTAGGATGGTGGCGAGCGGGGCAGGATGGAGCAAGTGTGGCAGGATGGTGGTGGGGGGCAGGATGGAGCGAGCGGGGCAGGATGGAGCGAGCGAGGCAGGATGGAGCAAGTGTGGCAGGATGGTGGTGGGGGGCAGGATGGAGCGAGCGGGGCAGGATGGAGCGAGCGAGGCAGGATGGAGGTGGAGGGAGCAGGATGGAGGCGGAGGAGCAGGATGGAGGTGGGGGCAGGATGAGGGGGCAAGATGGTGGCGGGGGGCAGGATGGAGCAAGCGGGGCAGGATGGAGCGGGGAGAGCAGGATGGTGGCGGGGGGCAGGATTGTGGCGGGGGCAGGATCAAGGTGGGGGGGCAGGATAGAGCGAGCAGGGCAGGATGGAGCCGGCAGGGCAGGATGGTGACGAGCGGGGCAGGATGGGGCAAGTGAGGCAGGATGGAACGAGTGAAGCAGGATGGTGGCGAGCGGGGCAGGATGGAGGCAGAGGAGTAGGATGGAGGCGCAAGAGCAGGATGGTGGTGGGGGGGCAGGATGGGAGGGGCAGGATGGTGGCAGGGGGCAGGATGGAGCGAGCAGGGCAGGATGAAGCCAGAGGGGCACTATGGAGCCAGAGGAGCAGGATGGAGCCGGGGGAGCAGGATGGAGCCGGGAGAGCAGGATGGGGCAGGATGGTGGCAGGGGGGCAGGATTGTGGTGGGGGGGGCAGGATGGAGGCGGGGGGCAGGATGGAGCCGGCGGGACAGGATGGAGCCGGCAGGGCAGGATGGTGGCGAGTGGTGCAGGAAGGGGCGAGCAGGGAAGGATGGAACCAGCGGGGCAGGATGATGGCAGGGGGGCAGGATGGTGGGGGTGGGCAGGATGGTGATGGGGATGCAGGATGGAGCCAGCGGGGCAGGATGAATGTGTGGGGGCAGGATGGATGTGGGGGGGCAGGATGGAGCCGGCGAGGCAGGATGGAGCCGGAGGAGCAGGATGGGGGGGGCAGGATGGTGGCGGGGGGGCAGGATGGAGCAAGCGGGGGGGCAGGATGGAGCGAGCGGGGCAGGATGGAGCCGGCGGGGGGGCAGGATGGATATAGGGGGCAGTATGGAGGCGCTCCTCCTGCCCCCCTCCGCTGCTCCTGTCCCTCCTCCGCTCCCCCCCACTCCTCCACAGTGATAAAAATAAAAAAATACCATAACGATACTTACCCGTCCGCCGGCTCGCTTCACCTCTCTGGTTTCCCAGGCAACGACAGGTCCTGTCCTGGGAGCTACAAGTCAATCAGCTGATCGGTTTCCTAGGATTGACAGGTCCTCAAGCCCTCTATAAGCTAGAAGTCAGAGGTGGAGCGAGCCGCTGGAGGGTAAGTATCCTTATGGGATTTTTTTATTTTTATCACCGTGGAGGAGCGGGGGGAGCGTGGTGGCCACGGGGGAGCCGCGGGGAGTGGAGGAAGGACAGGTGCAGCGGAGGGGGGCCGGAGTAGCGGAGGGGGGCCGGAGTAGCGGAGGGGGGCCGGAGTAGCGGAGGGGGGCAGGAGTAGCGGAGGAGGGCAGGAGGAGCGGAGGTGCCGCGGGAGTGTCGCAGGGAGCGCGGGCAGGAGGCCTGGGGGGCTGTGAGGAGAGACCGTGTATCCCGGCTACAGTGGCGCTACGCGCCGCTGTAGCCGAGATGCAGATTGGTGCGAAATTCAAACATTGATTTCTTGCGCCAATTTGCATAGTCTGCGTTCATTGGCGCCCGCCTCCAGCGGGCACCAATGAGCGGCCTCTGTCTGGCACGTGATTTTTGTGACCGACAGACACCTTAGACAATTATATAGTAGATATGTAAAGGGCCCTCCTTAGGCTACAAGGTATGGTGTGAAAATTGGACAAGTCCATTACGAGAAAATATTGCATTGCCCTCGGACCATTTTTAGGGTACCTTTACATGCCGCAACCACAGGAGACCATTTTGGCGGCGATATTTCTCGCTGGAAGGATCACCGCCAAATTGCCTCCTTATTGTGGCGTGTAATTGGGGAATTTGGCGGCGATAAAAAAGGTTGCGCCTGGTTCCGATTTCACAGCACTTCTCCAAAATCAGAGGCAATCATGAAGACGACATTCCCGACTTTTGGTGTGTGAAGGGGCGATAGGGATGGAATCTGCTTCGCCTATTGATTTCCCATAGGTGTGCCACAGTGTGGTGGAGACCGCACCCCATCAGCAATGATTGGTGGGGGCTACTGTGTTTCCATTGGCTGTCACTTGACACCTTGCCATGTTTGAACAGCTGTCCATTCACCACCACACAGTGGCAGGCTGGCCAATCATGACGCTATTACGTTGTCCAATGATTGTGTTTGGGGTGCGGTGTACAACAATTTGGCACGCCTATGTTTTCGCCGCGCTGAACAGGTACGCCGACATTCCTTTGGGGATTGCGGCGTGTGAAGCGGCGTCGGGAGTCTACCGGATGTTTCCCACTGTTGGTGTGGCAACTTCCGGGGCGACACATCGCCTTAGCTTGAGGGCGAAATTGCGGCGTGTAAAAGCGCCTTTGGCGATCTGAGGAAACCATGAAAAATGTGCATGCGCACGTTAGATTGCCTCCTATCGCCCCCAAAAGTTGCGGCGTGTAAAGGTACCCTTAGACTACTTTTCTGGATTACTCACTTGGACTTCCACTCTGATTTTGACCAGGGGTATTTTTGCCTGTTCTTTCTGATTTTTTTTACTCAAAGTCACAATTTAGAAATTATCTAAATATAACCCTGGCTTGTTTGGCAAATTTATTGAGTTTCCACTAGATTTATGTTATGTTAAATCAATACATCAGCTTTGGCTACCTGCACCCAGTTATAAATTACTATAAGACTAATATACCAATGAATGGCCCTCCAAAATACATTAATTCCAAAAACAACCCAGGAGTCAGGCCAATTACCCACAGCAATGAAAAGCTTTATTAAGACAAAATGGTTTAAAAAACAGTAGACATTAACAAAGACCGGAACACACGCAGGTAAACCCATAGATTAAGGGTATACTGCACAATCCATTATCCAATGTAACAAACCACAGTATGTACAATGACTAATCAAAATAGTGTATAATTATACACATATTACCAAGGGATTGTCCCTCTGCACAAATACCTGGTGCTATGCTCCCATAGTCAAACCATACTAAATAGCTATTGCCACATCAATGAGTTAGTCTGTTACCTGTGAGTGACCTTCACATCTAACACACATTTCGCGTTATACTTACAACCAGAATATATTCAGATGAAGCTACTATGTGTACTAGATGGGTACCTGATGCCTTCACATTGGGGAGGGTGGAGATTTTACAACGGGGGTGAGCTCGGTGGCGCTGTAGGTGGCGGCCGTCTTTCCTATTATGTGCTCTTTCCTCTATTCTCTCTCCCCATGTGCTGCCTTCTCCCATCTGTGCTCTATCCTTTGACCTGTCTCCCCCTGTGTGGTGTCTCTCTCCCCATGTGCTGTTTTCTTCCCTCATATGCTCTCTCCTTTGAGCTGTCTCCCCCTGTGCACTCCCCTGCTGTGTGCTGTCTCTCTCCTCCTCAGTGCTGTCTTCTCCACTCATCTGCCCTATCCTTTGAGCTGTCTCCCCCTGTGTGCAGTCTCTCTCCCAACTTTGTGCAGTCTCCCCACTGTGCGCTGTCTCTCTATCTCTTTGTGCTTACCCCCTGTGGGCTGTCTCCCCCCATGTGCACTCTATCTCTCCCTATGTTCTCTCTCGTCTTGTGCTGTCTCTCCTCTTGTGTGCTCACTCCATTGAGCTGTCTCCCCCCTGTGCATCTCCCTGATCTGTGTACACTTGTGTATAGAAAGAGAGCAGCCACCTGAGTAAGTGCGCATGCACACTTACTCAGGTGGAGATTCTCAGTGTCAGCAGCGGCGGCGATGGTGTAGCCTTTGCGTGTGGTGGTTACTTGTGTTGGTTTTGGGTGGTGTCGAATATGGACGGCTGCAGCACTGCTGACGGTACTGCGCAATGGGCCAGTACCATCAGCAGGTGTCATATTTTTACTCCCATCACTTGGGTGTGTAAATAGGGTGGAGGCTGCGGTGTGTGAAATGAGGATAACTGGACTGAAGTGGATGACAGACAGGACAGGAAGTTTATGGAAGTAGATTAACATAGTAGTATTAGTTAGGTTGTGCTTATGAGGACTGACACAACAGTGCCCAGGAAACATACTGTATGATAAAAATCCTGATTACAGTAGTGTTATTTTTCTATATTAAATGTGAGACACGCAGTAAGGCCCACCTACAGGAAATACAATGTGTTTGTGTTACAAAATTTTATATTGATCCTGTGTTACAGCCTGTTTTATAGCACAGCTATTAAAATTTTGAAGACTTCAGACCAGAAATATCAGTATATCTTGCTAAAAAGTAGCTACAAATGCTAAACAGCTGTCTGTATGTTTTACAGAATTGTAAATGTGATTATTAAATTTGTAAACTGTGAAATTCTGCTAAAAGGGGAAGAAACAGCCCGTTTCATAAGCAGCAGATGTCATCTGTATTACGTAGACAATATCTGTCTGTAATAGCTTTAGCCAAAGTGAGCAGAGCACTGCAGTTAACTATGTACATGCCGCTGTTATAAACTTTCAATGAAATTTAAGAGCTATGATTGCCTATGCGATCAGCCACTAACTTCTATTGCAACCTCAGTGACACAATTGCGGAGAATCAATTGATCACCATGAGGGCCAGGGCCTATTAAAGGCCCCAGTGATTGTAATCTTAGTCTTCCTGTGAGGCTCATCCAAAAGCTGAGCAGCACAGAACTACAATTGCTTTATATTTTGTAATAAATTAAGATGTTGTTATCTAGTATACTGATAGTCCTGCAGGCCGTAGTACTTCAGACTCTTCGACTGTATGACATGGTGGCAGTCCAGCAGTGAGTTCATTGGCAGCTACAGAAGGTACCGTGAGAACCACTTTGCTGTGAATCCTGGTGACCTCACTGATGCCCCCAATTTCATAACCATGGCTATCACGCTGTCATGTGTTCCAGAGGCCACAGTCAGCACTCACGTTTTCTATTATCACCAATCACCTTGGCCTCTGCATGTAGTAGAGCCAATGATCGTTGTATGACAATATGTGAATTACATCGAAACTTCAGAAGTGTTTTTGGGGTTAATAAATTGGTCAAAGAGGGTGTCTTAGTTTTTCATTACTAAGGATTTTTCTGGGTTTGTGTTTATTTCTTTTCTTACAGGAATTACATGCAGTGGCATACCTTGACGTTTATGGGCCCCGATGCAACAGCTCCAACGGGGCCTCCAATTATTGCAAATCTTTAATAGCATTAGTCTTTTTCTATAGGCCAAAAATACTTTTGGGGCCTCCTTGGCTCCAGGGCCCGGATGCGATTGTATCCCCTGCACCTATTAGTTACGTCCCTGCTTCCAGGATTAGTAAGAAGTGTGTCTCAGACACCTCTACATCAATAATTCAGTGCTTGATGACAGCTGTGATTTTTCATAATTTACAGCTAAATTAACCCCATATGTGCCCTTGATTGCCACCACACCTTGACAATTAGAAAGAGCTGAGTAAAGGGCCAGAATTGGCACATGTAATGTGGGCCTATATGCCTTGGCTGGGACAAGACAGTAACCATGGACCATCCCACCCTGATAATATCAGTTTACTGCTGTCTGCTTTATCTGTGCTGGTTATCAAAAATGGGGGGTGATTCAACATTGTTTTTTCCATTTATTTATTTAAGATGTGGGGTCCCCTCTATTTTGATGACCAGCACAGATAAATCAAGGGTGGGAAAAGCTATGGATATTGTCCCTTTTCTAGCCTGATAGTAGCCCTTCGCTAGTGGTTTTACCGTGGCTGGTTAGCAAATAGGGGGACCCTATATAATTTTTTTTGTTATTTATTTATTTTTACACAACAAACAGCCAGTGTGATTAGCGGGAAATTGTAGACTGACTGCAATCAATGACAGATGATGACACAGAGGGTGGGTGGGGGAAGCAGTGAATATTCATAAGAGTTAATGAGCAGGCCCGGGAACAGTCTGACAACAGTCTTATCTTCTGGGGAAACCAGATTTGTATAATGCTCATGCTTTAATCCCTTTTTTACTTTCTTTTGCAGTCCCCTAGCCATTACTACCACCATTTTACAGCACTTACGTTTGGGTTCCCATTGACGTATATGGGGTACAGCGTAACATTTTGGTCAAGTACGGGTTCAAAACCAGACTTTTTTTTTTAAATCTAACCAAACACAGCAATCCTGAACATCCACAGGTCCACTCATGTCTACTTACTAATATTGAGGCAAATAACTCACCAAGTACACAACGTGTCCACATACCCTTAGGTTGTGTGTCCACGATGAGTTTTTAGTGAGTTTTTGATGCTGCATATTTTGATGAGTCAAGAACCCAGCATCTACAGGTGCTTTTCACATTGCGTTCTTCCCCATGTTCAATAGTCACATCGGAGGTTACATTCAAACCCTCTACAAAACGAGATGTGGATGTGCTGATGGGGGCCAATGACTATAATGGGACAGACTGAGTCTTTGAGTGCTCTGTCGTGCAGTGTTTTCAGGCATATATGCTTACTGGAAGCTAGCAACCATTTTGGTCTACCAAGTCTAGGTGTCCCCCTCCAGTAGGAGTATATGCCTGATAATGGTGCACAACAGAGTGCATGGTGACTTTGTCTGCACCACTATAGTCAATGGTCCCATCGGCAAACATGTCCAAATCTGGACATATGTGGACGTAAGCCACGATGGGACCTCTGAATGTGGGGAAGAACACAATTTGATAGCATCCTAAGCCGAAACCAGGAGTGGGTGATAAATACAGAAGTGGTGATATGTTTCTATTATACTTTTCCTCTGATTGTCCCACTCCCGGTTTTTGTTTTTATGCCCACTATGCTTGTTTTTTACTCAGTGTAAACTGACCTGCGGTGCATGTTTCAAATTCACAACATGCTAATTTCTCCTGCAGGTAAGCTGAGTTTTATGTGAAGATTTGTCTTAGGATGGAAATACACTGTCCGAGTGACATGCGAATTACTCGCACGAGTCTTGGATCATTCACCCGGGATAGCCTCCCACTCTCTGGACGGGAGCAGTGGAGCTACATAGAAAAACATACCACTGAGAGTATCCCAAGAGGCAGGGGTCATGCTGGGTGAATGATCCAAGACTCATGTGAGTAGCTCGCATGTCACTCGGGCAGTGTGTTTCCAGCCTTGGAGTCAGTAAATCGCCACGTAAAAAACACACATGCATTTTTAGTGTGTTTCTGTTGTGGAAACTTATTAAAGAGTATGTGATTTACACATAAGTATATCAATAAAGTTTTTTTTTTTAAAGCCAAATACCAAGAAGTATCAAAAACAAGGCGACTTTATTTAAAACATCCTAAAATGGACGGTGTTCCTTGGTCCGTGCACACCGCAAATAATGAACCAAACTCCATGGGATAAACGAAATGGTGTCTTTTAATCTCTATGCTTTTCTGAGTGCCTCCACGCTCCTTCATCAGGATACACTATCATACACGGACCAAGGAACACCGTCCATTTTAGGATTTTTCACTGCAGCCACAGCGATCACATGGAGTGTGGGTCTAGTGGCAACTGCAACATGCACTTACACCAGTTGTGAGTCTCACAACCCTACAAGGTGAGCAGTGACATCTGCAAATTTGTGTTTATTTTAAAAGGATAAGGCACCATTTGCACTTTTGTTCTCCTCTCCATTTGTTTAAGGTATGCTTCACATTGCGGGTCACATCCGATCCGAGGCTGTCTGTGTAAACCGGACAGCCCTGGACCAGATTTTGGCCCCATAGTATCCTATGGGGCTGGATAGAAGCCGGATGGCAGCTCTCTGCCATCCAGTTTCTATCTGTTTGGTACAATCAGGGAGAATTCAGAATTCTCTCACGGACACAAAAACGTTGCTTGCAGCGTTTTTGTGTCTGAGAGGAGAATATCTCCTCTAATTGGCTACTCCCGGATTCGCCCGGATCCTCCCGTATCCGGGGCAATCCGGCGCTCCCTAACATGGGAGCCTATGGGGCCGGATTGTCCCGGTCTGGGAGGATCCAGGAATCGGACACCTGCAGCTGCACGCCGTTGTTGTTTCAGGACTGCGGCTAGCTCCGTGCGAGCCGCGGTCCTGATTCATCAGTGGCGGCAGCTGCGTGCAGCAGCACACCGGACTGGAGGGCATATTAGCCCTCCAGTTCTGTGTGCTGATCCAATCCGGGGCTGTCAGGTTCACCTTGACAGCCTCGGATCGGATCTGACCCACAATGTGAAGCCAGCCTTATTTAAAACATGACACACCAAAAAGTGAAAGAAACACAGGGTCAAAAACGTGATAAAAAGCATGTAAAAAACACACTCAAGAATAGCAATGAAAAACATGCAAGTAGCCTAATTTACATAATAGGTGTAGAAATTCTGTAACATCAAAAATTCACCAAAAGCCCATTATGGGAACGTAGACTCATAGTTCTTCGAAGAAGGGGAGGAAAAATATGAAACAAATTGAGTCCTTTCTGGTAACAGGTTTTCTTTAAGAATTTCATGGATATTTAAGAAATGTTGGACCCAGCTGGATGCACATATTAACTGTTTCTGTTGCCCTCTTGCAGCAATTTACTCATAATAACAGCATTTTATGAAAACTGATTAAGACACCATTTCAGTAATTATAATAATTTACTTTGGCTTGTCTGTTTAAATTCTCAGTGCATATGGAACTATTCATTAGCATCTTAAGATGGAAAAGATAACTATGGAACACCCTGCTCGTAGGAGCAGCCAGAACAATTTTCAAGTAATGGTTTTGGCAGTTCAAATTCAAGGTCACTTAGGAAGTAAAAGAAAACCTGGCAAATTGCTAAAATGTTATATTCCACTTCAAAGCGGTAGAGAAAATGTAACTCATCTCATAATAGGAATGTAGAACAGTATATTTTCATGAAGAGACGTGCCACTCTAGCTTTATCTGAGGGCCAATAAAACCCAAAAGAATTATACAAAGTGCATCCACAGCATGCATTTAACTGGATTAAAAAAATTATAATATCATATCTCAATGGAAAGGAGGAAGGGGAAGGCTGAAAAACAAAAAGAGGTCTAATATAAAAACTATCATAGTACATGCATATCTTAATATACGCGGGATGGACACATACAGAAGAGGACTTATGCTCAAGATCAATACAGTGCCTGGCCAAAGTACTCACCTCCTTGGATTTTTACTTATTTTACATCATTAAAACTGTGTTTAAATATTTTTCTTATCCGATTTGTGTGTGATACATCAGCACTAAATAGTCTATGGGCCGCTTCACACAGTGGCGTGATCCGGTCCGGTTCTGTCCGGGAGGCCCCTGACAGCCGCGGACCGGAGCAGCACACAGGACTGGGGGGCTGTTATGCCCTCCAGTCCTGTGTGCAGCGCATGCAGCTGCAGCCGCTGACAGGTCAGGACTGCGGCGCCCGCGGTCCTGACTTATGAGCAGCCGGAACTGCGTGCGCTGCACACAGGACCGGAGGGCATAATAGCCCCCCAGTCCTGTGTGCTGATCCGGTCCATGGTTGTCAGGGTCCTCCTGGACAGACCCTAACCGGATCACACCGCAGTGTGAAGCGGCCCTAAGGGGCCTTTCACACTTGCGTTTTTTTCCTGAGTTGGAAGATCAGGAAAAAACCTGATTCTTACAGGATTCATTTTTTTGCCCATTCTCTTTAATGATTTCAGGAGAAAACATGAAGCAACAAGATTCTACCTGACAAAATTAAAGTGAAGGGGCAAAATACTGTAAGAATCGGGTTTTTCCTGATCTTCCCAGTCCTAGTATATGTGTTTTGTGCACCCACGTAGCCTTAATCATGACAAATGACTGGGCTACAAAAGGGGTTTAAACACATATGCATCCAGACAGAGGACAGTTTAGCTACTGGTGAAGAAGGCATGGTTTACAAGGACATGCACGTGGAATCAAGAAATGGTAGCACAAAAATGCACAATATACAATGCACAATACCGAAAGAAAACCTTCACCAGTAGCTAATTTGTACACTGTCTGGACCTCTTCGTACCCTGAGCGGATGCTGGATTTTTTAAGAAGTACAAGTCACACTTTGAGTGACTCCCCAAATGTATAGAGGAAGATGGTGTGGTCAGATGAGACCAACATTTTTGGCCACCGAGGTAAACATTATGACTGGCACCAAACCACAGATCATTGGCCCAAGAACACCATCCCCATAGTGACACATGGCGGTGGCCGTATTATGCTATACTGTGGGGATATTTTTTAGCAGCAGGGACAAGGAATATGGATAGTGAGAAATACATGGATATTCTTGAGCAAAACCTGTTTCAGTCTGTCAGTGATTTTAGACTGGGATTAAGGGTTACTTTTCAACAAGACAAAGACCTAAATCATACTGCTAAAGCAACACTTGAGTGGTTTAAGCCGAAACGTGTACATTTATTGGAGTGGCCTAATCAAAGCCCAGACCTTAATCCAATTGAGAATCTGTGGACAGACTTGAAGATTGCTGTTCACTAGAGGAAACCATCTAACTTGATGGAGCTGGAGCAATTTTGTCTTGAGGAATGGGCAAAAATCCTTTTGGCAAAATGTGGAAAGCTCATAGAGACTTACAGTAGTGTTCAAAATAATAGTAGTCCAATACGATTACCCAGATTATTCACTGTTTTTGGTACAATTTTTTTTACCACATGTCAAACAATTTACCAGTTATTGCAGTAGATTCTTAGAAAACCAACAGTCAGCATTCATGAACTGCATGTTTTTGAGTCTGTGTATTTAAATAATTAATAGAAAAGGTGTGTGTTCAAAATAATAGCAGTGTGGAGTTCAATTAGTGTACAGGTGAAGAAACAGATGTGAATTAGGTCGTCCTTATTAAAGGGTGAAACCAGTACATGTTGTATATGCATTTCTCCTTGAATGCCTGAGAAATATGGGTCATTCGAGACATTGTTCAGAAGAACAGCCTAAATTGATTAAAAAGTTGATTGGAGAGGGTAAAACATAAAGAAGTGCAGACAATGATAGGCTGTTCAGCCAATCCATTAAAATCAAAGGTAAAACCAGAGAGATGTGGAAGAAGATGGAAGACTACCATTCAAATGGATCGAAGAATAGCCAGAATGCCAAAGGCTCAGCCAATAATCAGGTCCAGGATGATCAAAGACAGTCTCAAGTTACTTGTGAGTATTGCGACAGAAAATGTCTGTGTGAAGTTAATCTATTAGCAAGAACTCACCGCAAAGTCCAACTGTTAAAAAAACGACATGTGCTGAATTGGATATAATTTGCCAAATAACACATCAACTGGCCTAAAGAGAAATGGAAAAACATGTGTGGACTGATGAAAGTAAAATTCTTCTTTTTTGGTCCAGGGGCCGAAGACAGTTCTTCAGACATCCTCCAAACTCTGAATTCAAGCCACAGTACACTCTGAAGACAGTGTTGACACTCATGGGCCACACGGTGGCTCAGTGGTTAGCACTGCAGACTTGCAGTGCTGAGGTCCTGGTTTCAAGTCCCACCAAGGATCTCATCTGCAAGGAGTTTGTATGTACTCCCTGTGTTTGCGTTGGTTACCTCCCACATTTCAAAGACATACTGATAGGATGTTTAGATTGTGAGCCCCAAGAAGGACAGTGTTGCAAAATGTATGTAAAGCACTATGGAATTAATAGCGCTATATAAATGAATAAATATTATTATATGGGAATGTTTCTCTTACTATGGTGCCAGGCCTATTAATCACATAGCAGGGATCAGTTTGTCCATATCAAAATACTTGAAGAGGTCATGTTGCTTTATGCTAAAGATGAAATGCTCTTGAAACGGGTGTTTTAACAAGACGACAACTTTAAACACACCAGGAAATGATCAAAATCTTGGCTCCTGTCCAACAAAATTAAGGTAATTGAGTGGCCAGCTGGACCTTAATCCAGTAGAACACTTGTGGGGTGACATACAAAATGCCATTTATGAGGCAATGCCAACAAATGCAAACAAATTGTGGGATGTAGTCAAAGCATTTTGGGCTGGAATACCAGTTGCAGGTGCCAGAAATTGGTTGACTCTATGCCACATACATGTGAAGCAGTTCTAAAAAAAAACTGTGGTTATACAACTAAATATTAAGTTAATGATTTACAGGAATGCTAAATCCTAAAAGAAAAGAGTACCGTATATACTCGCATATAATCCGAGTTTTTCAGCCCAAAATGTGGGCTGAAAAGTCCCCCCTCGGCTTATACGCGAGTATACAGAAACCCCGGAGGTATACAGGCCCCCCCATCAAGATCCAGGGCCCCCCCTCCTTGCTCGGCAAACCTGTAAAGTAAAATCATACTTATCACTGTCCTGTCGCGCCGTCCCGCCGCTGCCGACATCACGATCCCGGCTTCATCCGTCATTGCCCGCAACCACAGGAAGCCGGAAGACGCTAAATGAAGCCGGGATCGTGATGTCGGCAGCGGCGGGACGGCGCGACAGGACAGTGATAAGTATGATTTTACTTTACAGGTTTGACGAGCAAGGAGGGGGGGGCCCTGGATCTTGATGGGGGGGCCTGTATACCTCTGGGGCTGCTGCTGTATACATCCCTGGGGCTGGTGCTGTATACACCCCTGGGGCTGCTGCTGTATACACCCCTGGGGCTGCTGCTGTATACACCCCTGGGGCTGCTGCTGTATACACCCCTGGGGCTGCTGCTGTATACACCCCTGGGGCTGCTGTATACTACCTCTGGGGCTGCTGTATACACCACTAGGGCTGCTGTATACTACCTAAGGGCTGCTGTATATACCTCTGGGGCTGTATATACCTCTGGGGCTGCTGTATACTACCTCTGGGGCTGCTGTGTACACCACTGGGGCTGCTGTATACTACCTAAGGGCTGCTGTATATACTTCTGGGGCTGTATATACCTCTGGGGCTGCTGTATACTACCTCTGGGGCTGCTGTATACTACCTAAGGGCTGCTGTATATACCTCTGGGGCTGTATATACCTCTCGGGCTGCTGTATACTACCTCTGAGGCTGCTGTATACTACCACTGTGGCTGTATATACCTCTGGGGCTGCTGTATACCACACTGCTGGGGGCTGTATACCTGTGCTGGGGTCCACCCTCGGCTTATACACGAGTCAATAGGTTTTCCCAGGTTTTGGGGGCAAAAGTAGGGGGGTCGGCTTATACACGGGTTGGCTTATACACGAGTATATACGGTATATATTTTGAGTTTGTAAAGACAAATGTAGGGAGGATGAAGGGTTAAAAACCATGCTGCCGTATTCCACGATACATCAAAGGGTAAATATATTATTGATTTATTGGTCAACGTGTTTCAAGGCTCCCTGGTCCTTCCTCAGCACAAATCAATATAATTTTGCCATGTTTCTGGGGCGTTTGAGGGAGTCTGGAAACGTGTTGACTAATAAATCAATATTATATTCCCCCTTTCATGTCTCATGGAATACGGCAGTGTGGTTTTTAACCTTCATCCTCCCTACTTTAATTTTCTGAGATAATGACTTTTGGGTTTTCATTGGCTGTAAGCCATAATCATCAACATTTACAGAAAAACCATTTGAAATAGATCACTCTGCTTGTAACGATTCTACATAATATATGTGTTTCACTTTTTGTATTGAATTACTGGAAAAAATTAACTTTTTGATGATATTCTAAGTCATTGAGACGCACCTGTACTTTTCTCTCCATGTTTTTATTTAGAAAACAATGTGCAATGTTCCTAATGCATGGAAATTAAAACTATTATAAAGAATTTGGGCTTAACTCATGTTTTTGCACAAAACTGTATCCAAAGCAACTTGCAACTGTAATTTTCTCAAAAGGAGTCACTGTGAAGTACTGACTATAGGGGGGTGAATAGTTATGTGCACTTAGGTTTTTAGTTATTTTGTCCTATTTATTTAGTTTACAATAACAAAAAAAATGTTCAGAGTTGTAGACATGTTCTTGACAAAAACTGATGCAAATCCTCCAAAAAAAGGTGTGAAATTCCAGGTTGTGAAGTAGCAAACCGCAAAACGTGCTAAGGGGGTGAAGACTTTCGCACAGCACTGTATATTGGAGGTTTGCAGTCCATTATGTATCTGTGTAACAGAAGCTAATTTCTGTTTTCAAATAAATGCAGGGAAAGGGGAATGGATAAGCTCATCCTTGTGCCTCTAATTCCTTAATTTTTGCTTTGCAAGTGATCTAAGTGGCCCCCTGACCTCTAGCCCCCTAACGGCTGCACAGGTAGCAGTAATGATATGCCCACCCCAGATTATACCAACCTAATGTTTTTACTGGTTTATGTTGCTTTCTTGCCTATTAAAGGGAATCCATCAAGTTCTTAAGGGCCCCCAACTACCAACAATATCACACAGAACTCTACTCCTTAGGCTGGCTTCACATCATGATTTTTGCACATCCATGGTGATCCTTGAATTTCAAGGATCACACGGACAGGCACGGATCTGTGCCAACAGATGCCAATGATGCCCACGGATGCGTGTTTTCCACGGATCTGTCATCAGTAGAAGAGATGGGGCTGTACCTTGTTTCTGAGTATGCGCAGTACAGCAAACCGGACCTGTTTTACGGATCCAATTTTTTGACGGATCTGAGATACATAGATTCCCATGTTATGTAACACGGACCACAACAGATCCATTACGGATTTCTTGCAATTGTTCATGCAGATTAGCATATTGTTGGCCAATCCGTAGACTTTCGGCACAGCATAGGCTTTGTATTGTGCATAAGTCAAATTATGATTATTTGGTGTTTTAAAGGTTTGTCCAGTTCGATAAAAAACGGGCCAAACATATTTATTCTTTATAAGAATAAAACAAAAAAGGCAAAAGGAATATAGGAAGCTAGAAAATGAATATATTTATTGAGTTTCTCATTTGTTTTAAAAAACGGCTGCAAGTCCAAAGATATAGAACATGTTACATGACATAACCAGATCACAAGTGACAAAACAAGCACATACCATGTTGTAAAATAAGTACAATGTGTATTTAACTAACCAAACTTGATGGTAAATACATTGATCGTAATCTCAATAGAGTATACATCAGTAGTATATACACCAATTCATATACAGTACATGCACAAGAATCTTCTTAGATTACTTTCACATCAGAGTCTTTTCAAATCTGGCAGAATTCTGCCTTTTTTTTTACAATAAATAAATGGATGCAACAACATTGCATTCTGGCTAATGCATTTGTAATGGAGTACCGGACATGTGCTGCAACTTACATTTTCATCCGGATTCGGCAAATCCGGCACTTCAGGCTTGTCTTAAACCGGACATAGCCACGTTTTTTTTCGTCCGCTGCCTGAAGTGCTGGATTTGCCAGATCCGGATGTAAACGCAAGTCACCGCACATGTCCGGAACTCCATTACAAATGTATCAGCCAGAATGCAATGTTACATAAGTGAAGTGGTCATGTGATGACTACGTGAGCGAGCTAGCAGAGCTGAATACTGACAGTGAATATATTACACATTGGTAGGTTTGGGCTTCATTTTATAATTAAAGGGCACGTCCAGGTATGAGATGAAAGTCTGCAGTCACTCTAGGTGATTGCAAGCTTTTGAATTCTCATAGCGCATGCACTACACTCTTTTAGGATTCTCGCATGCCAGTGAAAAGATTGGACAGTCGTGTGAGCACATTATGTGATTTGTATACCTGACCACATTCCGACTAAACGTGTCCAGCCTCGCTCAGTTTATTTAATTGAGCAGAGCATGCATGTCGAGTCCACATGATACTGCATGTATGCGGTTTCATTACCTCCCACTCTCACTGTCAACACCATACAATCTTGACAGTGTGCAGTGCGCACACTGTGAGAATTCATAAATCCGCAGTCATATGAATTGATGACAGACATCACAAACTTTGACAACCTCTTCAATACTCCTATCAAACATAGTAACCCTTAACTTTTCAGACGGCACAACACTTTATTAACCTAGCCGTGTATCACGTAATCTTGCAAGAAATGAACCGATACATATGTACAGCATCAGAACCATTAAGCACAAGAATACATCACCAGAACTACAATCAGAACAGGAATCAAAGTACTGAAAAGAGCTAATCAGTATCATAAATAATCATTTATCTTATAGTTGATGTTGTCTTTGATTGGAGTCATTCTCTTTCTTTTCTTCTTCATCTTGTCCTGACGCTATGATGATTTTTCACATTCACAGCTTTTTCTCTGGTCTTGTGCAGCACATTCCGGCAAGATAACCTTTAAAATATCAGCATCTTAATAATGCTCCTAATTAAAAATATCTAACCTATGCTGTCCTCATTGTGTAACCTGCTCAAATTATAACAGACACACTGTCCCACCTATGATGCACGCCCTCCACACTGCCCTCTCTTTTCTATACTGGGCCCCATCTTCACACTGTTCTCCCACACTGTGTCTTCACTATACTGCCCAGTATCTATAATGTGCTCCCTTATCACATTCTTCCTCTTCAGCATACTAACCTCTCTTTGGTGTGGCCTCAAACTGTCCCCCAATGCAGCCTCCAGTCCATACCTTCTACCCACAATACGAAGTCTCTAGTCTGTGTTCCCTCACATTTTTTCATTCCATACTGTCTCCTCACTACCTCGTCACACATCCCCCTAACTTCTCATACTATGTCCACATACATTCCCACCCTCATTACCCATTCTGTATCCTCAAACTCCACCCTTTCTCCCATACTGTGTTCTCAAATTTCTTTCCCTCTTCCCTAAATTACAAAAAATCTTCAGTGTCTTCAGCTCCATTAGAGTGCTTGCCACACCAAAGTTCTGATGCCTCTCTGACGCCAAAGCGTGATGTCAGATGTGTGATCAGCTGACCTAATCACACTACTGATGTCAGCCTAACCTGCAAGTGCCATTGGTCATGGCTTTAAATTGTTCTTGCGCATGAAATAAACAAGGGCAATCCATCAATGAGAGTCGGTGCAATGAACCTTCTTTGGGGCTGACTGTCAAAATTGTCTAAGTCAGGGGTTGATGAAAAATGCTGTGGCTGGGAGACACCTCAGACCGCCATATCAGGTGGCCCAATGGTGCCCTCCTGCTGACTGCACCTGGGGCTAATGCCTGGCCAGATACGCCACTGGTTCTACTCTTTACTGTGCTCAGCAGTGATGTCTATGTAGACTGTGCTGGCTATAGCTTTCACATGATATAGATATAATGTCACCACTACAGCCCCATCAACAAAGATCAGTAGGGAGAGGCAGAGAAGTGAAAATAGAGCTTTAGGGGCTTCAGTAGGTAGGAGTTGATTATTATTATTTTAAAGCATGAAGCACAATAAACAATTGTTCCGGTAGTGAAATGATGTCCATATCACTTCCTAGTTTTCTTTTTAGGGTCCTCTCTGGTTTTGGCGATAAAAAAAGAAGCAATCCAGAAATTCCAAATTAACTTTCCTGTGATTTTTTTCTAGTTACATTTTCAGCAAACCTGAGAGAAAGTCATAGCTTTAAAGTCTTATGTTAACATTGGATAGAACAAATCCTGAATGACAGGAGATAAAGCTCAGCCAATTCTAACCTTGTAAATTTCTGTTGTCATCTAAATGAAAGAATTTATGCTGACATGGAAAATCCTACACTTTAGCATGTCTCCGGTAAAGCCATTCAATGAGTCTTACCGCCTTAGATTCTGATGTAATCATTCAAGTAGAAAAATGCCATAGATGCTGTTGAGATGACACTGAGCATGTCAAGGGACAATCTGTCAAGGGAAAGCAACTTCTTGTATTGAGGTCTGGTTTTCTGTGTCAAGATGTGCTAACGACCATTACTAGGAGTCTTGCAGGACAAGAGATATGTAGAAGTCATTTTTCTGGCACATGCTATGAGAAATACTAACATTTTATGTCCCTTGCTAAGTTGTGGATATACAAAATTTACTAGCACTCCAAAATAACATAAAATTGACTACAGACGTCAGTCATTCCTGTCCCGTCCCTAGACTTTATCCCCTTGCTGGTAACGGGAAACCTGTCAGAATCATATGTACAGTACAAGTTAAATTGCCTTAGCTACTGAAGTTTACATTTTTGGTTTATGGTAACATTGTACACAGACAATAGTGATATAAAAATCTAAATATCAAATATAAAAAGACTACAAATAGTTAAAAGGATTGTTGGAGGAGTATTTTTTTAACAAAATGCTCAGAAATACAGGTGCTCAATCAATTAGAATATCATTAAAAAGTTAATTTATTAACGTAAAGTAAAACACATGTATTATATAGAGTCATTACAAACAGAATGATCTATTTGAAGTGTTTGTTTCTGTTAATGTTGATGATTATAGCTAGCAGCCAATGAAAACCCTGAGGTCATTATCTCAGAAAATTAAAGTAGGGGGATAAAGAATTAAAAACCATGCTGCTGTATTCCACAAGACATCAAAATCAAATTACAGGGGTCAGGGCCGGCGTCAGCACCCGGCGTACCTGGGCAAGTAGCGGGGCCCTGACCTAACAGAGGGGCCCACCGCTGCCCACACACATACCGTCACGCTGCAATAATTATTTTTCCCTCCATTCGCTCTCTGCAAGGTTCCGTCACAGTCCCTGTCACGTTGTCAAGGTCACGGTCAGGTATCCAAGGGGCGTGCCCGCACCACTCCCCCAGCAACACGCAAATCCAACCCGGAGGAAGTGGCTCCTGCCCTCTCCCCCCTCTCTGCTCCTCCCAGCCTCTTCCTGCTCATGTGGCCCTAATGAGCAGGAGACTGGATGGGTTTCCATAGTTTCAGGATGCCGCTCTTCCGGCAGCGGAAGTGCTTTGTCTGGATATGGCGGCCGTCAGGTATCAGGCCAGGTTCCTGGGTTACAGACTCTGGGTC
>JARQOC010000001.1:227202915-227217246 GCA_033576535.1 Allobates femoralis | reverse complement strand
AGTCTAATATAAAAACTATCATAGTACATGCATATCTTAATATACGCAGGATGGACACATACAGAAGAGGACTTATGCTCAAGATCAATACAGTGCCTAGCGAAAGTACTCACCTCCTTGGATTTTTACTTATTTTGCATCATTACAACTGTGTTTAAATATTTTTCTAATCCGACTTGTGTGTGATACATCAGCACTAAATAGTCTAAGTTGGGGAAGTGAAATGAAAAAAAAAACAGGCAAAAATTAAATTTATGTGATATAAATAAATAAATAAAAACTTGCCATGTGCATGGGTATTTACCCCTTTTGTTATGAAGCCCTTAAACATGATTATGGCTTACAGCCAATAAAAACCCAAAAGTCATTATCTCAGAAAATTAAAGTAGGGAGGATGAAGGTTAAAAACCACACTGCCTCCCCTTTTAAATTTTTTTTTTTTTTCCCTCCCTTATCCCTCTTCCCTCACCCTTCCCCATTCTCCTCTCAATGCTGTGTGACCCCCTCTGGAGAACAGGGTGTTACACTACAACATGATAAATAATAATTTTTGATCAAAACTGAATTTGGCATTGAACTCCCCATTACTAGGGGAAATGCCCGAATTGAGAATTATATATGTGTTGCTTAGCAACCATTTACCAGTGGCTGGTAAGCTCTGGTGTGCGGTGTTTGGCGCAATGCACCCGCGCCTCAGGGCCTCCCAGCAAATTGTTTATCTATTATATTCCTTAGGTGTTATCCAGGCACTTCTGTTCTCCTTTCTTTATGTTGATTTACTTAAACAAAGTGTTCCTTGATTATCTGTTTACATCCCTGATCACATGACTACTCTGCCACCTCCCTGCTGTTCCCACTTCCTCCGCATCACCTCCACCTTTACACAGGCTAGAAACTACATTTCCCAGGGTCCACTGCTTCACTGAGCATGCTCAGTTTGAAGGGGTGGGCCCAGACCGGCCGGTCTTTACAAGCACCATAAATACTACACATTGTGAGTTTTACTATAAGATACACGCCCCCCGTTTACCCGGAAGTGGCCTGCACATGGTGATCAGCAGCTGACTGACATTATGATCTACAAAACAGGTATATATACTGTGCTCTGACTGACCAGCATCACCCCTCTGACCCCTGAGGAAGCCCCCAGTATAGGGGGGCGACACCCGTTGGGTGAGGGTCCTTTGGTCCTGACTGGCTGCAAACATATACCCCTCAGTGGGCAATGATGGTAATTTTACAGGGCACCTTTGACAACAATGCATATTAGTTGCTTTTTTGCTCTTTCCTTGGTTTCACATGTATTTTCCAGTTGATTTTGATGCATTATCTGATGTATGATGACTAGCCTGCCTGTTTTCTAAGATGTATACGAATTTGTAGGGGGTTTACCCACCTGTTTAATCCAGATACAGGCCTGCCTATCAGTGCTATTGATTTTATGTCTGCTCTGGAAATAGATTTGATTTTTTGTGATTCCACTGATCATTATGTCATTTAGTGCATCCTGTTCATTGCAGCCAGTCTTGATGTTAGCAGCTTGTCTGCTATTTTAATTGTTTTTTAATGTTTGTCATTGCACATGTGTGTACTTGTTTTTTCTATGGATAATAAAATTATTGAGATATATTAATTGGCTTGATCCCGGTCCATTCTACACGCTATCTTTTCCTTCCCTTTGAATTTACCAGTTATTGCAGTAGATTCTTAGAAAACCAACAGTCAGCATTCATGAACTGCATGTTTTTGAGTCTGTGTATTTAAATAATTAATAGAAAAGGTGTGTGTTCAAAATAATAGCAGTGTGAAGTTCAATTAGTGTACAGGTGAAGAAACAGATATGAATTAGGTCGTCCTTATTAAAGGGTGAAACCAGTACATGTTGTATATGCATTTCTCCTTGAAAGCCTGAGAAATATGGGTCATTCGAGACATTGTTCAGAAGAACAGCCTAAGTTGATTAAAAAGTTGATTGGAGAGGGTAAAACATAAAGAAGTGCAGACAATGATAGGCTGTTCAGCCAATCCATTAAAATCAAAGGTAAAACTAGAGAGATGTGGAAGAAGATGGAAGACTACCATTCAAATGGATCGAAGAATAGCCAGAATAAGATAAGATAAGATAAACTTTATTGATCCCGGAGGAAATTACAGTATTACAGCAGCAGAACAAAGATCAAGAACATTTCACACTGTACAAAATAAGTCTATATGGACAGCAGATGCGGGTAGACTGGTACATGTACCTCACCTATTCCCCCCATACACATAGAACTTCACATAGTCTTGGGATGCTTTACACTTATACATTTGTTAAACATCCCCACAGCTCTCGGAACAAACGATTTTCTGTATCTTTCCTTTTTACACATTAGTTGGATTAGACGCTTGCTGAATGTGCTCTTCTGCTTCGCAATCAGTTCAGAGAGCGGGTGTGTATTGTTGCTCATTATAGCCTTGCATTTCTTATTAATTCTATCCTCTAATACCTCCTCGAAAGTCCTAAGTTGTAGACCCACCGCCGCACTAGCCTTCTTGATAAGTTTATTCAGCTTATTAGCATCACCTGTGCGCACACTACTACCCCAGCATATTATTGCAGCAAAGATTGCACTCGCCACAATACATTGGTAGAACATTTCAAGCATTTTGCTACACACATTAAACGACCTTAATTTCCTTAGGAAGTAAAGTCTACTCATCCCTTTCTTGCAAACCTTCTCCATATGGCACCTCCAATCAAGCTTGCTGTCCAGGTGAACCCCCAAATATTTGAAATTCTCCACCATCTACACATCCTGACCATCAATAGTGATAGGTAAGCAATCCTTCCTGCACCTTCCATAACTCAACACCAACTCCCTGGTTTTCTTTACGTTGAGTTCTAAATGGTTAGCCTGGCACCAGTCAACAAAGTCCGAGACCACCCTTCTGTATTCCTCCTCCCCCGGCCTCTCTCAATACCTCCGACTATCACTGAGTCATCAGAGTACTTCTGAAGGTGACAAAGGTCTGATTTATACTGAAAATCAGCTGTGTATAACGTAAAAAGGAATGGCGCCAGCACCGTTCCCTGAGGGGCTCCAACACTGCTCCGAACACTATCCGATACGGCCGCCCCCAACCTTACGAACTGTGGCCTGTCCGACAGGTAATCAATGTTCCAATTCACTAGTCCCTCATCAACCGCCATTTCAACCAGCTTTTTACGTAATAATAGTGGCTGTAAGGTATTGAATGCACTGGAGAAATCGAAGAACATGGCACGCACAGTGGTTCCATCATTGTCCAAAAAGGAATGTACTGTTTGTAGCAGATATGCTACAGCATCGTCCACCCCCAGACTCTGCCGATACGCAAACTGAAGGGGGTCCGTAAAAGCAGACACCCTCAGACACAAGTAGGCAAGTACAATTCTCTCCAAGGACTTCATCGCATGCGATGTTAAGGCCACCGATCTATAGTCGTTATGGGAGCTCGGGAAGGTAGTCTTGGGAACCGGCACCAGGCAAGAAGTCTTCCATAGAACTGGTACTCTCTGTGATTGTAAGCTCCAGTTAAACAGGTGCTGGAAGACAGTGCACAACTGATTTGCACACACTCTGAGGACACGTGGACAGATACCATCAGGCCCTGCTGCTTTACTAATGACCAGCTTACTAAACTGTTCCCTCACATCATTTTCTGAGATCAAGAAAGTCTTTACCTTCCTCCCCCCAGTTGATATTGCTTGTCGCTCCCCGGCCTTCTCCCCTGTTGACATTGCACATTTATCATTGAATCTGTTGAAAAACTCATTCATGTCATTAGCCATGATCAGCCCCCCATCCCCCTGATCTGACCTTGCCTTAAACCCAGTCAATAGCTTCATTCCCGCCCACACTTCTCTGGAGTTGTTGTGTGACAATTTATTTTCCAATTTAATTCTGAATGCTTCACGAGCAATTTTAATTTTCCCCTTTAAGTCTCTCTGTACAGTTTTCATCTCCTCCTTGTCTTTGCTGTTAAAAGCTTTTTTCTTTCTGTTTAGTAGATGTTTCAATTCTTTTGTAATCCAAGGCTTGTTGTTTGCATAACACCGAATCTCATGAATAGGTACAATATTGTCAGTACAAAAGTTGATGTAATCAGTAACTCTCCCAGTAACCTCATTAACATCATCATTATGTTCCCTGGTACATAACACCTCCCAGTCTGTACAATCAAAGCAGTCTTGTAACCTCTTCTCTGCTGCCGGAGACCACTTCCTTATCTGTTTAATTGTCACTGGTTGTTTGCAGACAACTGGTTGATAGGCTGGAGACAATAGTATGAGGTTGTGATCAGATTTCCCCAGGGGGGGTAATGCAGATGATGAGTAAGCATCCTTAACACTGGCATAGAAGAGATCCAATATATAATTGTCCCGTGTAAAACATTTGACATATTGATAGAACTTTGGTAATGAGATCTTGGCTCGATTAAAATCCCCAGAAATGATAGTTAGAGAGTTAGGGTGTTTCGTCTGAAGCCGGGCAATCACCCCAGACAGTACTTCCGCAGCTGCCTCTGGATTTGCAGATGGTGGTATATACGACACCACTGCAATAACAAGAGAGAATTCTCTAGGCAGATATTAAGGCCTGAGGCCCACTGCTAATAGTTCAATGTTTGGGCAACAATGTCTCTCCTTTACTGTTACATGCCCCTGATTACACCATCTGTTGTTAATGTACAGTATCACCCCCCCCGATCTTCTTCTTACCGCACTTCACTCTGTCCCTGTCAGCCCGAACCATATGAAACCCTGGTACCGATACACATGAATCTGGGACGTCCTCATGCAACCAGGTTTCTGTAAAGCACATGAGACTGCATTCCCTGAACTCCTTCTGGGTCTTACTCAGAGCCAGAATGCCAAAGGCTCAGCTAATAATCAGGTCCAGGATGATCAAAGACAGTCTCAAGTTACTTGTGAGTATTGCGACAGAAAATGTCTGTGTGAAGTTAATCTATTAGCAAGAACTCACCGCAAAGTCCAACTGTTAAAAAAACGACATGTGCTGAATTGGATATAATTTGCCAAATAACACATCAACCGGCCTAAAGAGAAATGGAAAAACATGTGTGGACTGATGAAAGTAAAATTGTTCTTTTTTGGTCCAGGGCCGAAGACAGTTCTTCAGACATCCTCCAAACTCTGAATTCAAGCCACAGTACACTCTGAAGACAGTGTTGACACTCATGGGCCACACGGTGGCTCAGTGGTTAGCACTGCAGACTTGCAGTGCTGAGGTCCTGGTTTCAAGTCCCACCAAGGATCTCATCTGCAAGGAGTTTGTATGTACTCCCTGTGTTTGCGTTGGTTACCTCCCACATTTCAAAGACATACTGATAGGATATTTAGATTGTGAGCCCCAAGAGGGACAGTGTTGCAAAATGTATGTAAAGCACTATGGAATTAATAGCGCTATATAAATGAATAAATATTATTATATGGGAATGTTTCTCTTACTATGGTGCCAGGCCTATTAATCACATAGCAGGGATCAGTTTGCCCATATCAAAATACTTGAAGAGGTCATGTTGCTTTATGCTGAAGATGAAATGGTGTTTTAACAAGACGACAACCTTAAACACACCAGGAAATGATCAAAATCTTGGCTCCTGTCCAACAAAATTAAGGTAATTGAGTGGCCAGCTGGACCTTAATCCAGTAGAACACTTGTGGGGTGACATAAAAAATGCCATTTCTGAGGCAATGCCAACAAATGCAAACAAATTGTGGGATGTAGTCAAAGCATTCTGGGCTGGAATACCAGTTGCAGGTGCCAGAAATTGGTTGACTCTATGCCACATACATGTGAAGCAGTTCTAAAAAAAACTGTGGTTATACAACTAAATATTAAGTTAATGATTTACAGGAATGCTAAATCCTAAAAGAAAAGAGTATATATTTTGAGTTTGTAAAGACAAATGTAGGGAGGATGAAGGGTTAAAAACCATGCTGCCGTATTCCACGATACATAAAAGGGTGAATATATTATTGATTTATTGGTCAACATGTTTCAAGGCTCCCTGGTCCTTCCTCAGCACAAATCAATATAATTTTGCCATGTTTCTGGGGCGTTTGAGGGAGTCCGGAAACGTGTTGACTAATAAATCAATATTATATTCACCCTTTCATGTCTCATGGAATACGGCAGTGTGGTTTTTAACCTTCATCCTCCCTACTTTAATTTTCTGAGATAATGACTTTTGGGTTTTCATTGGCTGTAAGCCATAATCATCAACATTTACAGAAAAACCATTTGAAATAGATCACTCTGCTTGTAACGATTCTACATAATATATGTGTTTCACTTTTTGTATTGAATTACTGGAAAAAATTAACTTTTTGATAATATTCTAATTCATTGAGACGCACCTGTACTTTTCTCTCCATGTTTTTATTTAGAAAACAATGTGCAATGTTCCTAATGCATGGAAATTAAAACTATTATAAAGAATTTGGGCTTAACTCATGTTTTTGCACACAACTGTATCCAAAGCAACTTGCAACTGTAATTTCCTCAAAAGGAGTCTCTACGAAGTACTGACTATAGGGGGATGAATAGTTATGTGCACTTAGGTTTTGAGTTATTTTGTCCTATTTATTTAGTTTACAATAACAAAAAAAATGTTCACAGTTGTGGACATGTTCTTTACAAAAACTGATGCAAATCCTCCAAAAAAGGTGTGAAATTCCAGGTTGTGAAGTAGCAAACCACAAAAAGTGCTAAGGGGGTGAAGACTTTTGCACAGCACTGTATATAGGAGGTTTGCACTCCATTATGTATCTGTGTAACAGAAGCTAATTTCTGCTTTCAAATGAATGCAGGGAAAGGGGAATGGATAAGCTCATCCTTGTGCCTCCAATTCCTTAATTTTTGCTTTGCAAGTGATCCAAGTGGCCCCCTGACCTCTAGCCCCCTAACGGCTGCACAGGTAGCAGTAATGATATGCCCACCCCACATTATACCAACCTAATGTTTTACCTGGTTTATGTTGCTTTCTTGCCTATTAAAGGGAATCCATCAAGTTCTTAAGAGCCCCCAACTACCACCAGTATCACACAGAACTCTACTCCTTAGGCTGGCTTCACATCATGACTTTTGCACATCCGTGGTGATCCTTGAATTTCAAGGATCACACGGACAGGCACGGATCTGTGCCAACAGATGCCAATGATGCCCACGGATGCGTGTTTTCCACGGATCTGTCATCAGTAGAAGAGATGGGGCTGTACCTTGTTTCTGACTATGCGCAGTACAGCAAATCGGATCTGTTTTACGGATCCAATTTTTTGACGGATCTGAGATACATAGACTCCCATGTTATGTAACACAGATCACAACGGATCCGTTAAGGATCCATGGTATCCGATTTGACTCATGGACACCAAAATCATAACAGCCTATGTTTTAGGATCCGAGACAAAATCGGAAAACTACGGATGATCCTAAAATCGGATGCCAATAGGGACACATCCGATCCGTGGCCCATAGGGATACATGGGAGGCAAAATCGGATCCGTGTGTACCCATTTTGACACAGATAGACACGGATGCAGCAAAATCGTGATGTGAAGCCAGCCTTAGTTTTAATCCATTGTCTGCTGTGACAATACTCTGCCGATATGAACAGCTTAAACAATTAGTATCAACATTTTAGCTGCATACTGTTTTTCATATGCATGTTTCTTAGGAAAAGCTCCATCGGGCATGAGACATGGCAGTAAAGGCCATATAAAATTGTGCAAAATAATTTATAGCTTCCACTTTAATTCACTCCATTTGTTCTTCTTTTTGCAATTTCTTGCAACTGTTCATGCAGATTAGCATATTGTTGGCCAATCCGTAGACTTTCGGCACAGCATAGGCTTTGTATTGTGCATAAGTTAAATTATGATTATTTGGTGTCTTAAAGGTTTGTCCAGTTCAATAAAAAACGGGCCAAACATATTTATTCTTTATAAGAAAAAAACAAACAAAAAAGGCAAAAGGAATATAGGAAGCTAGAAAATGAATATATTTATTGAGTTTCTCATTTGTTTTAAGAAATGGCTGCAAGTCCAAAGATATAGAACATGTTACATGACATATCCAGATCATAAGTGACAAAACAAGCACATACCATGTTGTAAAATAAGTACAATGTGTATTAACTAACCAAACTTGATGGTAAATACATTGATCGTAATCTCAATAGAGTATACATCAGTAGTATATACATCCAATTCATATACAGTACATGCACAATAATCTTCTTAGATTATTTTCACATCAGCGTCTTTTCAAATCCGGCAGAATTCTGCCTTTTTTTTATAATAAATAAATGGATGCAACAACATTGCATTCTGGCTAATGCATTTGTAATGGAGTACTAGACATGTGCTGCAACTTACATTTTCATCCGGATTCGGCATATCCGGCACTTCAAGCTTGTCTTAAACCGGACATAGCCACGTTTTTTTTCGTCCGCTGCCTGAAGTGCTGGATTTGCCGGATCCGAATGTAAACGCAAGTCACCGCACATGTCCGGAACTCCATTACAAATGTATCAGCCAGAATGCAATGTTACATAAGTGAAGTGGTCATGTGATGACTACGTGAGCGAGCTAGCAGAGCTGAATACTGACAGTGAATATATTACACATTGGTAGGTTTGGGCTTCATTTTATAATTAAAGGGCACGTCCAGGTATGAGATGAAAGTCTGCAGTCACTCTAGGTGATTGCAAGCTTTTGAATTCTCATAGCGCATGCACTACACTCTTTTAGGATTCTCGCATGCCAGTGAAAAGATTGGACAGTCGTGTGAGCACATTATGTGATTTGTATACCTGACCACATTCCGACTAAACGTGTCCAGCCTCGCTAAGTTTATTTAATTGAGCAGAGCATGCATGTCGAGTCCACATGATACTGCATGTATGCGGTTTCATTACCTCCCACTCTCACTGTCAACACCATACAATCTTGACAGTGTGCAGTGCGCACACTGTGAGAATTCATAAATCCGCAGTCATATGAATTGACGAGAGACATCACAAACTTTGACAACCTCTTCAATACTCCTATCAAACATAGTAACCCTTATCTTGTCAGACGACACAACACTTTATTAACCTAGCCATGTATCACGTAATCTTGCAAGAAATGAACCGATACATATGTACAGCATCAGAACCATTAAGCACAAGAATACATCACCAGAACTACAATCAGTACAGGAATCAAAGTACCGAAAAGAGCTAATCAGTATCATAAATAATCATTTATCTTATAGTTGATGTTGTCTTTGATTGGAGTCATTCTCTTTCTTTTCTTCTTCATCTTGTCCTGACGCTATGATGATTTTTCACATTCACAGCTCTTTCTCTGGTCTTGTGCAGCACATTCCGGCAAGATAACCTTTAAAATATCAGCATCTTAATAATGCTCCTAATTAAAAACATCTAACCTATGCTGTCCTCATTGTGTAAACTGCTCAAATTATAACAGACACACTGTCCCACCTATGATGCATGCCCTACACACTGCCCTCTCTTTTCCATACTGGGTCCCATCTTCACACTGTTCTCCCACACTGTGTCTCCACTGTACTGCCCAGTATGTATACTGTGCCCCCTTATCACATTCTTCTTCTTCAGCATACTAACCCCTCTTTGGTGTGGCCTCAAACTGTCCCCAAATGCAGCCTCCAGTCCATACCTTCTACCCACAATACCAAGTCTCTAGTCTGTGTCCCCTCACATTTTTTCATTCCATACTGTCTCCTCACTACCTCGTCACACATCCCCCTAACTTCTCATACTATGTCCATATACATTCTCACCCTTATTACCCATTCTGTATCCTCAAACTCCACCCTTCCTCCTCATACTGTGTTCTCAAATTTCTTTCCCTCTTCTCCTAAATTACAAAAAATCTGCACTGTCTTCAGCTCCATTAGAGTGCTTGCCACACCAAAGTTCTGACGCCTCTCTGACGCCAAAGAGTGATGTCAGATGTGTGATCAGCTGACCTAATCACACTACTGATGTCAGCCTGACCTGCAAGTGCCATTGGTCATGGCTTTAAATTGTTCTTGCGCATGAAATAAACAAGGGCAATTCAATAATGAGAGTCGGTGCACTGAACCTTCTATGAGCTGACTGTTAAAAGTGTCTAAGTCAGGGGTTGATGAAAAATGCTGTGGCTGGGGAGACACCTCAGACCGCCATATCAGGTGGCCCAATGGTGCCCTAATGCCGACTGCACCTGGGGCTAATGCCTTGCCTGCCAACCTAGATACGCCACTGGTTCTACTCTTTACTGTGCTCAGCAGTGATGTCTATGTAGACGTCACGAGACTGCTGAGCCCTGTGGCTGGCTATAGCTTTCACATGATATAGATATAATGTCACCACTACAGCCCCACCAACAAAGATCAGTAGGGAGAGGCAGAGAAGTGAAAATAGAGCTCTAGGGGCTTCAGTAGGTAGGAGTTGATTATTATTATTTTAAAGCATGAAGCACAATAAACAATTGTTCCGGTAGTGAAATGATGTCCATATCACTTCCTAGCTTTCTTTTTAGGATCCGCTCTGGTTTTGGCGATAAAAAAAGAAGCAATCCAGAAATTCCAAATTAACTTTCCTGTGATTTTTTTCTAGTTACATTTTCAGCAAACCTGAGAGAAAGTCATAGCTTTAAAGTCTTATGTTAACATTGGATAGAACAAATCCTGAATGACAGGAGATAAAGCTCAGCCAATTCTAACCTTGTAAATTTCTGTTGTCATCTAAATGAAAGAATTTATGCTGACATGGAAAATCCTACACTTTAGCATGTCTCCGGTAAAGCCATTCAATGAGTCTTACCGCCTTAGATTCTGATGTAATCATTCAAGTAGAAAAATGCCATAGATGCTGTTGAGATGACACTGAGCATGTCAAGGGACAATCTGTCAAGGGAAAGCAACTTCTTGTATTGAGGTCTGTTTTTCTGTGTCAAGATGTGCTAACGACCATTACTAGGAGTCTTGCAGGACAAGAGATATGTAGAAGTCATTTTTCTGGCACATGCTATGAGAAATACTAACATTTTATGTCCCTTGCTAAGTTGTGGATATACAAAATTTACTAGCACTCCAAAATAACATAAAATTGACTACAGACGTCAGTCATTCCTGTGTTGCAGCCAAAAAGTTCCCTAGACGTTATCCCCTTGCTGGCAACGGGAAACCTGTCAGAATCATATGTACAGTACAAGTTAAATTGCCTTAGCTACTGGAATTTACATTTTTGGTTTATGATAACCTTGTACACAGACAATAGTGATATAAAAATCTAAATATCAGATATAAAAAGACTACAAATAGTAAAAAGGATTGTTGGAGGAGTATTTTTTTAACAAAATGCTCAGAAATACAGGCGCTCAATCAATTAGAATATCATTAAAAAGTTAATTTATTAACGTAAAGTAAAACACATATATTATATAGAGTCATTACAACCAGAATGATCTATTTGAAGTGTTTGTTTCTGTTAATGTTGATGATTATAGCTAGCAGCCAATGAAAACCCTGAGGTCATTATCTCAGAAAATTAAAGTAGGGGATAAAGAATTAAAAACCATGCTGCTGTATTCCACAAGACATCAAAATCCAATTAACAGAGGGGCCCACTGCTGCCCACACACATACCGTCACGCTGCAATAATTATTTTCCCCTCCATTCGCTCTCTGCAAGGTTCCGTGACAGTCCCTGTCACGTTGTCAAGGCCGCGGTCAGGTATCCAAGGGGCGTGCCCACACCACTCCCCTAGCAACACGCACATCCAACCCGGAGGAAGTGGCTCCTGCCCTCTCCTCTCCCCCCCTCTCTGCTCCTCCCAGCCTCTTCCTGGTCATGTGGCCCTAATGAGCAGGAGACTGGATGGGTTTCCATAGTTTCAGGATGCCACTCTTCCGGCAGCGGAAGTGCGGTGTCTGGATATGGTGGCCGGCAGGTATCAGGCCAGGTTCCTGGGTTACAGACTCTGGGTCTTCTTCCTTCTGTTCTCCCAAGTCTGGGGCCGCCAGGAGGAGTTCAGACCCAGACACTCCCTGCCGGTCAGGTCTGCCGCAGCTAAACACAGGTACCAGCAGTGAGAACTGGAATGTATATGTCCTGTGCGGGGCTGCGAGTGGTGGTGATGGCAGAGAGGGGCCTGGCTGCAGGGGTTGACAGTGATGGCCGGGGGGCTGCAGGTGGTGGTGATGGAGGGGGGAGAAGTTGCGGGGGGTGGTGATGGCAGAGAGGGGTTCGACTGCAGGGGTTGACCGTGATGGCCGGGGGGCTGCAGGTGGTTGTGATGGCCGGGGGGGTTGCGAGTGGTGGTGATTGCAGAGAGGGGCCTGGCTGCAGGGGTTGACAGGGATGGCCGGGGGCTGCAGCTGGTGGTCTTGGCCGGGGGGCTGCAAGTGGTGGTGATGGAGGGGGGAGGAGCGGTTGCGGGGAATGGTGATGGCAGAGAGGGGTCTGGCTGCAGGGGTTGACAGTGATACCCGGGGGCTGCAGGTGGTGGTGATGGAGGGGGGAGCGGTTGCAAATGGTGGTGATGGCAGAGAGGGGTCTGGCTGCAGGGGTTGATAGTGATGGCCGGGGGACTGCAGGTGGTGGTGATGGAGGGGGGGATGCGGGTGGTGGTGATGGCAGAAGAGAGGGGCCAGGCTGCAGGGGTTGACAGTGATGGCCGGGGGGCTACAGGTGGTGGTGATGGCCAGGGGAGACAGTGTACAGGGAAGGAGACAGCATAGAGGGGGTGAGACAGCGTACAGGGGGGGGAGACTGTGTACAGGAAGGAGAAAGCATACAGGGTGGGAGACAGCGTACAGAGGGGAGACAGCATACAGGGGAGGAGACAGAGTGCAGGGAAGGAGACAGCGTGCAGGGAAGGAGACAGCGTGCAGGGAAGGAAGAAGAGAGGGGCCAGGCTGCAGGGGTTGACAGTGATGGCCGGGGGCTACAGGTGGTGGTGATGGCCAGGGGAGACAGTGTACAGGGAAGGAGACAGCATAGAGGGGGGTGAGACAGCGTACAGGGGGGGAGACTGTGTACAGGGAAGGAGAAAGCATACAGGGTGGGAGACAGCGTACAGAGGGGAGACAGCATACAGGGGAGGAGACAGAGTGCAGGGAAGGAGACAGCGTGCAGGGAAGGAGACAGCGTGCAGGGAAGGAGACAGCGTACAGGGAAGGAGACAGCGTACAGGGAAGGAGACAGCACACAGGGAAGGAGACAGCGTACAGGGAAGGAGACAGCATACAGGGGAGGAGACAGCATACAGGGGAGGAGACAGCATACAGGGAAGGAGACAGCGTACAGGGGAGGAGACGGCGTACAGGGGAGGAGACGGCACACAGGGGAGGAGACGGCGTACAGAGGAGGAGACAGCATACAGGGGGGAGACAGCATACAGAGGGGAGACAGCATACAGGGGAGGAGACAGAGTGCAGGGAAGGAGACTGCGTGCAGGGAAGGAGACAGCGTACAGAGAAGGAGACAGTGTACAGGGAAGGAGACAGCGTACAGGGAAGGAGACAGCGTACAGGGGAGGAGACAGCATACAGGGGAGGAGACAGTGTACAGGGAAGGAGACAGAATACAGAGAAGGAGACAGCATACAGGGAAGGAGACAGCGTACAGGGGAGGAGACAGAGTACAAGGGAGGAGACATCGTACAGAGGAGGAGACAGCATACAGGGAAGGAGACAGCGTACAGGGAAGGAGACAGTATGCAGGGAAGGAGACAGTGTACAGCTGAGGAGACAGCATACAGGGGAAGAGACAGCGTACAGGGGAGGAGACAACATACAGGGGAAGAGACAGCGCACAGGGGGTGACAGGCACGGAAAGGGAAGAGCCAGCACACAGTGTTGGAGAGAGATAGCATGAGAGTGATTATATTTATGGGGTTATACATGTATATATACAGTGCCTACAAGTAGTATTCAACCCCCTGCAGATTTAGCTGGTTGACACATGCGGAATTAACTTGGCATTGTGACATTTGGACTGTAGATCAGCCTGGAAGTGGGAAATGCAATGCCACAAATTTTTTTTTTTTTTTTTTTTTTTTTTTTTAAAGCGTTAAAAGTTAATTCAGAGGGTCATTTATTATTCAACCCCTCAAACCACCAGAATTCTGTTTGGTCCCCCTATAGTATTAAGAAGTAGTTCAGGCACAAATAACAATGAGCTTCACATGTGTGGATTAATTATCTCTTTTGCCAGCCTTTTCTGACTATTTAAGACCCTCCCCAAACTTGTGAACAGCACTCATAC